>JAXQQM020087873.1:0-324772 GCA_034641835.2 Pinus albicaulis | reverse complement strand
AACATGTCCTATTCATCATACTTTATGTTTTACAATTTATAATTATGATAAACAGAGTAAGGAAATAACAGTGGAAAACACATAAATAGTAGAAACACTTCACCAGTAATTACACCACATGAATCCTGAATGAAATATTTTTATTATTGATGCTCCAACAAAAAACTTGGAATTTACAATTGCGTAGTAGGCAAAATCTATTTAGAAATCAACCTCTAATACTTCAAATAATGAAGTATATATAATAAAATTTACAAAATTGATTACAATAAATGTTGTCTAAACAAACACTGTATTATTAGCCTAAATCTAACAATAAACTCTAACTGTGACAAAAAATACGCTTGACGTGGGTGATCTGGCATTTTGGAAATCCTTTCAAGGAATCAGTTGATGAGTGGGCCGATTAGTAGGTTGTGTTCGCTGTAACTGTTATAGGTCAATTTGGGCACCATTCCCAATGACCTGGTTAATTGGACATCATCTCCAGGACCAATGAATAGGGTCTATCATTCCCAATCATTTTAGTTGCTACATGCCCTAAGACAAATAACAAGACAAATCAACCATGACTTCCATTGCAAAGGTTTCCAAGATTTTAAGTTTATATTATATCATATGAGATCTCACCAACGCTACCTCTCAAGGGACTAAGTTCTTTGCATATGCAGGTAACCCCACTCACGGGTGCTCTACAAAGCACTTCCCGACACTCAAGGGTGCGTTGGTCACATTGGGAGCGAAATTCTCATTGTTCCGGAATATCCACTTATCCAGTGCCTTCTAAAAGAGTTCACATGTGTCAAAATTCGAATCCATGTGTCCATTTGAAATCTCTAAGATTGGGAACATGTCTTTCCTATTATTAGAAAGTTATTTATTGTAAAACTACCTTCAGCTCATCTATAAAATGAGCACAGATCCTAGTGCTTGAGGAGGAAGAATTTGAGTAGAGAAATGCTGGTGGAATTTCAATTGAGGAGTTGATTGGAGTGACATGCTGCTAGAGATATGTGCATTGTGATGAGGCTGGGATGCTGCTGGAGATGGTGACACTAAATAAACCACTGGGTTGTAACCTCCCCTTCTATCCATTAATAAATATTTTTGCTTACTTTCTGACATACGTATTTGTATAAGCTCATGTATTACATATTATGAATTCTTATATGATGTATATGGTTTATGTTTCATTGATTTAACTAAATAACTTGAATAGACATCCGTATTATTGCTATATTTTGTTGTTTAGTGTTCATTTTGGAAATATAGTTGGGATTTGAAGCTAGAGAAAAAGTGACATATGGGGAATAGGAAGTGCTTGGAATCCAAGTAAGTTCTTTGATATATTCTGCGTGTCTATTTAATGTTAGGAAAAGCAGTCGCAAAGTGTTTAATATGTTGTTCTAGATGAGCACCACATCTAGGGAATAATGTTTTATTCGTAATCCATAATTCCACATAACAAATTGGCGACTCCACTAGGGAAGTTTACCCTTCATCCTTGGTGTATTTTCCTCTGTTTATCTCTATTTATTCACCCAGTAGCATTTACTCATAAATATTAGGCTTTTTGAAATCAAAACTTTCATTAGAAGTGTGTTAAACAATTGTATTTTTTGTTCTACACTGCGTCCAACGCACTGTTGGAGAGGACACAGTGCTTTGCATAGCACTATCTCCCACTCAGGGGTGATTTTCAATGCAATGCCTCCCCCAATCAAATTTCTTTGAGTTTGTCATTGCATTTTCTTTTAGTTTTTTCTTTGTTGTGTTTTGAAGAGCCTGATACATAATATTGGCTAGTAACCTTACCTACCTCTTCCTCCTTTGAAAGAAAAAGTTTGTTCAATGTTTATTTAAAGATTTTTTCTTTATCATTGACGAATTAATTTCAAAGTATTTTCATTGCTACATTAGATCCATTTGCTTTTGAAAAGGAAATTTTCGTAAATTCTTTGTTTCCTGATAGGAGAAATTGTTGTTAGATTCTTCATTTTTCCTTCAAAAGAGAAATTGTTGTCTAATTCTTCATTTCTCAAAAGCAAAAGGCATTTTTTTTTGTTTATTTCATGGACATAGTTTCCTTTTTTCATTCACATTAAGGGGACCGGAAAGAAAAACATGCATTTGCATATAGTGGTTTGTGTGTTTTGCAAAGGAACAATTAGGAAAGCTGCATATTAGTTTGTGCTCTTTGATTGTTTGATCTCAAATTGATTTCTCTTTCCCTTTAGTAGCTAAGACTTTCATTGAAAAATATAAAATTGAAAAGTTTTCTTATATTTTTAGTTTGCATTTTAGGAATCTCCATTACATCATCACGGTGAACCTTGAAAGGAAAATTGATAAACAAGATCAACTTAAAATTTATCTCAATTTACCTAACAAAGCATTGGAACCATAACAATAACATTTAGAAGGTCTAGGCTAGAGACTTGTTCCGATGTTGTAAAACATAGTAGATGTCATTAATTGTATGTGATACATTCTGAGTGTGATACCTCACTCCATGTATGTAAGTATATTGTAGCTTGTCCACGTGCTTTCGGGTATATAGGGTAGTGTTACAGTACAAAAAGTATAAAGGGGTGCTCTCACTGTGTGGTTTCGCATCAGACAACGCTAATATGGATTTGGGCCTCCACGTACCTTCGGGTATATTTGGGAGGAAAAATTTAGGTGTTTTCCATCCATATTGAACTGATTCGGCTGCCCTGTAAATTGTGATACATTGAACACATCATTCGGGGAGACTGCCTGCCCGTACTTCTTGGTTCGCCAGGAGGTATTTTGCAGTTCACAGTTTCTTGGTAAACATTTTTTCCTAGCATTACCCTTTTATTTTGTTTATTTTTTTTGGTTAAAATAAATCAGTGATCATGGAAGAAAAAAATCCTTTCCCCCATCGTTCATGTAGATTAGTATTGAAACCACCTTTACCACCAGAAGTTACTCTTAGTCAGCGAAGGTGACATCACTCTACCCAATCAAGTACTATTAGTACCTCTGGTGAAACATATTCTTCCCATATACCAGAGTTAGCTCAAGTTGTTTCTACACATTCTGGTTCATCTACTGTTGTCGAGAAGGAGTCTTCATAGCTACCCGTGGTCATGATCCATCCAATCAGTGAGACCATACCTCCTAGACCCGATGTTGTTCAACTAGAAATTGATCTAGATCCTATCCCTTTTTTTTCAAAACATCTGAATCTCGAAGTCGAACAACCAGAAGTTATTCCTGCCTTGTTCATTCCACATTTTTTCATAGCCATTGAATCTCCCATATCACACATTCAACCTCCTGAAATATAATTTGGGCCCGACAATGAAATACGTTCACCTAGTTTAAGCTTGATTGAAGAAATCCCACATGACGAGACACCTTTAACTCCAACCCATTTTGGGGATGATCTTTACCTGTACGAGTCTTTTCCTCAATCACCACCCTAATTTTTGTTGATCCTGTTACTATTCAAATTCTCGTTGATTCAAAAGGGTATACATTTGGTCAAGTAACCATGCCGAAACCAAAATCTTCGATTGGGCCATCTGTTCCAATTATGTCAGTACCTTCCCTCACTACCCCATTGATGTTCACAACTTCACCAGAGATATATTTTCATGGAGGCCCTTTGGTCCCATCAGGTTATAAATCTTTATCTGTAATCTTCTCTGGTGCATATTCAAACCCATGGAATTCATCAATGTCATCATATGGTATTCTAATTGGTAAACCTATAGACAATACTGAATTAATTGATTATTTATACAGATCATTAGGGAAATATCAAGCTGGTCCTTCTGGGTCTATTCCATCCAGTACCATATCAATTGGGATCCCTGCATTTGGAGAGAAATATTTTCCATCTTATTATCCTTTTTATGCTGGGGGGCAACCTTTGGTCACCCACTTTGACAGTACTCCGTCACTTTTTGGTCAACCTAATGTCAAAATGAATGTTTTTCAATGGAAACCCACTCTGTCTATCCAGCCACAAATGGTTGTACACTCGTATCAACTAGTTCAACCTGTTACACCCACATCATTTCCACTTGTTAATACATCTTTACCCTTATTATGGAATTAAAATGTTGTACAAAAACTGTTTCAGGCGGGTCTTTCAACTCAATACCCTCAAGTATTGGGCCCATAGAATCCAATTCCTTCGGCTAATTTACAACAACAACATGTACCCGAAATCATTTATTCACAAGTTGGTTTACCATATTATGGGATGTCACAACCACAACCAGGTTACAATTATCCTCAACCGAATCCAACTTATCCTAATTTGGGTTATAACATTGGTGGACGGACCCCTTGCCAGCCTTAGGTGCAAATGCTCAACCTTCATTTCAACAAGTATCATATCCAGGTTTTTTTCAACAGAATCCTCAAGCGTTTGGTTATCAAAACAACCCCTATTTGGGTTACCAGCAAAAGATTCCTTATGTTGGTGCTCAAAGGCCTATTGACCAAGAAATTCCATCATACCCTGGCTATCCTCAACTAGACGATAATCGACAGTTTCACTTTGTTGAAACTTTAGAGTTACCAGATTTAAATCGACTAACCAATGATCCAATAAACTATGCTCCTTGGTGGCCGGTGATACCCCATAAATTACCCTCGAATATTCCTAAGTTTAATGGAAAACTTGGGGAAGACCCATCGACTCATGTTATGACTTATCGTTTGTGGTGTTCATCAAACTCCTTGAATCATGATTATGTTCAACCACATCTTTTCCAGCATACACTCATAGGTCTGGCTGCAAAATGGTACATTGAGTTACCTAGAGATTCTTTTGATAATTTCACTACCCTAGCTACTATATTTTTGACTCACTTCTAGTTACCCATACGATATGAAACTGGGACGGAACTCTTGACCAATTTTAAATAGACTAATGCTACTCACATTTCTAATCATATTCACGAGTGGCATCGTCGTCGTAGAATGGTTAAGACATTTGTTCCTGATAAGCTCCTTGTTGAGTGGTTCATTAAGTCACTGTTACCATATATAACAGAGGATTTGGCTAAGGGTGGTGTTCTCACTGAAGAGCAGGTTATTTCTCGTGCCCAATATTTAGACTTGATTTATACTCAGTCTGGCACGCTCTATGAAAAAATTCCTAACGGGGCGTGATCTAATTTTACTGTTCCTCCTCAATTAAAGGACTCTCATGCCGGAGATGACTTCATTGGTTCTGCAAGAACACATCATACTACTGCATCTGATCCTTCTCCTTCTTTTGAAATTAATTCCATGTCATTTGACAAAGGAAAAAGTGACAAGCAACCCGAAAGTAAGAAAAAAGGGAGAGATAAGAAAAAGAAAAATTCTAACATGAAGGAAAGCTCATCTGATCAATCATATGGACCTAGGAAACCTCGTTATCCATGCATAATCTATAATGAGGAACACTTTGTTCAGAATTTTCCTCACCGCACTGAAGTCTCAAAAATCATTAAGACTTCCCATGCGTCGGTTGTGTTGTGGACCGTTTAAATCCAGAGACACAAATTTGGTGACATAGGATCAGCTTCTAGCTCCCAGTGCTTACGTTAATAATGCAAAAAATTCAACATATATTTTTGTGTCATGACGTAATAAATACTATGGTGGTCGAACCGCGATCAACCTACTACCTCGACTATGAATCCACATGGAAAATTGGTACCCCCTCTTGCTATTCACAGATTGACGATTAATCCACCCCCGAAAGTCGTTCATAAATTGACATATAATCCTCAAAAAATAGCTACACAAAATTATAATATAATAGTTGAATATTTGGCTCAATCCCTTCATTTATGTCTTCTCTTGAGGTATTACACAATTGTCCCTCCCAAAAACAAGCTTTATTGAAAGCTATTGGTGGTGGTGGAATTGATCAGAAGTGATTCTAATCTCATAAGTCTTTAATACTACCAGCAGAATTGACATTCTCCATACAAGGAAATGCTCTCAATCACCTTGTTCATCGTACTATTATTGATGAAGGAGCATCTACCTGTATTATGTCTCTAAACTATTGGAAGTCACTTGGCTCGTTGCGCTTATCTCAATCATCAACAACATTGAAGGCTTTTTATGGATGTACATATAAGCCTTGTTGTATTATCAATAACCTTCATGTTGAACTAGGGGGGAAAACAGTGAATGTTGATGTCGAGGTTGTTGACGAACCCCTTGAATATAATATTCTACTTGGAAGGCCATGGGTACGCTATGACTGCAATTGTTTCTACATATTTTAGAATGATCAAATTTCCATATAAAGGTACCATTATAGTCATCAATCAACTATCATTCTTTGCCTCATATGAGGTAACTTTAGAAGTGTTAATATAATTCTTTAATCGAAAGCGTGAAAAGAACCACTTTAGCTACGCATAACTAATAGCCCTAACAACAATAGAGGCTGCCAAACATCTTTAGATCTGTGATTAGTAGTTAAAATGCTGCAACAAACAGATCTATAAATGGAAAGACATTAAGCAGTAAAGTAAAGAGTTTGCTCCATGCATCCAACAGACAAGACAAGAACACGATTTTTTTTTGAATGAATTTTTATATTACAGGGCACCTGGGAGGAAACAAGAAGGTGTATCCAGATCTCCTCAATGGGATGGGTTCTTTGTAGTCCTCAGCACTTCAGATCTAAACTTTCTCTCTCTTGTAGATGTAGAAAACCCAATGTAGAAGGTAGAGCTCAATGGGAGCAACAATGGCAGAAAATGAGACCGAGTGTATAGATCCAGAGTGATCTAGTATGCAACAAAAGGTGAAAAATGAAGGGGAAAACCCTCCTATTTATAACAAAATATTGGGTCATTCTAGATCTTGGTGCATGATTAAAATAATGTTAACCAAATATAGATCCACCTCTATGGAATATTTTATTATTATTTGTTGGAGGGAAAGGGTGTTTGACTTGGGTCAAATCCCTTGATTAGTGAAAAATAAATAAATAAATGATTTATTTATCTTTTTAAGGAAATGGTTGGGATATAATCAAATAAATAATGATTTAGTTGATTAATGGTGGTTGATTTGGTCATATTTAACAAGGAATATTATTTAAATAATTATTCCTAGAAAATAATAAGATAACTATGGGTTTATCTCATTAATTTCTTTGTTTTTGGGTTAAACATGACTGGGAATAATAATTAAATTATGGTTTAATTAATTATTCCTTTTGGGGTTTCCTAATTAACATAGTGAGAGTAGTTTTACTTGGTGTAAAACTGGTCTTACATGGTGTACTTGGGTTCATCTAATGATGAAGAGTTAGATGACCAAAAATGGTGTAGCAGTTGCCCCCGGCGTGCGAGGGTGTCGGGGAGAGAAATATGAGAGTGAATGGTTGCTTGAGAAGGACTGGAGCCATTGAGGAGGCAGACTCGCGAATTTTTAACAGTCTTGAGAGAATTGCACGTCTTTGAAGAGGCGGCGGGGGGAGGCATACCTATGCCCGCCGTGACAAAGTACAAAAGAATAGTGTGTCCAGTAAACAAGGGACCGAACCATAGAGTACAGCTGGCATAATCAAGGGCCAGATAAAAATACAATGAAGAGTCTCACATACATGCTGTGCCTGGGATAACGGCCAGGACTAGTACAATAATATCTGAGTACATGAGATAAATACAACCCAAATGCCCCCTGTAAATGGGGAAGGGCTCACAAAATCTGACTGATACATGCAAATCATGGAGGCGCTGCAGGTGGCTAAGGCCAACATCATCAAAATATGGAGCGGCATCAAAGGCTGCAATGAAGAGGTCATCCGGGCATGTGGGGGGCTACCTGCAGGGCCACCCCCTCATGAGGGCTGAGACATCTCACACACGCCCGGGAATCATCAAGAGCTGCTGCTGGGTCACTGGACTGTCCGGTATACGAATCTCGATCATGCTGAAAGGAGCTGGAGAAGCAATCAAGTCAAAGGGAGGTAAGAAATCCCCCTGCCTGATCCGAGGCACCGAACAAAAGTGGAAGCTGGAACCAAGGTACACCGCCCTCTAGACCTTGCTTCTGGAATAAGTGTGTTGAGGTCGACAGAAGGAGGCCCGCCTTAGGTGAGGAAATGAGAGATCCTCAACTAAGGCACGAGAGAATAGCAATAGAGTGACGGACAAACTGACACTAATGATGATGGCGGAAATGGGAAGGGTGGAGTGGCGAATGGACGACTTCCCTTGTTAGAGCATAAAGGGCATGAATGACATGGCGGCGACTGACACAATATCGAAAGGGACAGGGGACAGTGGGGCTGAAGGTCATGAGATGCGACACAAGAGAGGAACCAAGCAAAAAGAATGGAGGGCTATAGTAGGGTGTAAAAGGATGTAGGATAGACTCCATGAATGCAATGATGACTCAACTCGGATGCTCTAAGCAAGGGCGACTAGATAGTGCTGCCACACAATAAAGGCCCCAATGGGGGGTCATAGAAACATGAGTACAAGGTGGGCACTCATGACGAAAATCAACACGAACATGGACAAGTAAGGGGGCGATGTGGTGCCCCAAGTACAAGTGTCGTAAGTGAGGAAATTCGATTTTTAAGGAGTGGTGAAGTGACCCTTCGTGGAAAAATGTGTCCGGGTGAAGTATCAAATCACCAAAAACTAAGGAAAACCCATTTGAGAGCTCGGTGAGATCTATCCAGCGGTGCTGACGGTTTGTCGAACGGGGCTACGGTGTGGTCGCAGCAGTCGAAAGAAGAAACAGGGGTTCTCTTTTAATGAGGTTGTTTTCCCTCCAAAATCATTCATTTGCTATTGTTGCTGTGGTGAATGTGGAGAGGAGAGAAGGCCCTAAATCTTGCGGCGAACGTAGCAGACAAACCGACCGTTGGATTCGAGATCTGTCAGTTGGAGGTAAGAGGCCTAACCTTGCTCTTGCATTTTGATGGATTAGATTTGCAGTTTAGGGCCCAACACCCCAGAAACGGCCCCTCCCTCCTCTCTACGGCCGGGTCGCACCTTTTGGGGCAAAAGGTGTGACCCAGGACGCAGGTATTGGGGCAAAAGGTGCGACCTGGTCCAGAAATGGGCAGAAAGCTGCGACCTGGGAGGGGAGGGGAGCTTGATGCTGTTTGATGGCTGGGAGTTGGGTGTTTGTGTGTGGTTATGGGTTGCCCGATCTGTACCCTGACAAAAAGAATGTGTTTTTGCAGGTATGGCAGAGTTACGAGTCAACTGGAGAGAGAGGATGCAGGAACCTTGGGCGAAGATCGAACGGAGTCAGGCGCAAGTCGTGTGTGGCGAGATTTGGGGTTCTCGAGTTGGAGAACCGTTGATGAGCAGAATCGTACATCCGGATTATCGATTCTTTGGGATCGAGGAATGGAGATCTTTGTAGTGCGAGGGCACAGAAGTTGGACGCGGTCCGGGATGTGTGACAAGCCTCGTGGGATAGTGGGAGACAACGACGATGTTGCGCGGGGCGGCATATCATGGAGTTTGTGGGCATGCATTGTCGGCCAAGGTTCCAAGTCGAGGACTCGGACCTGATCGGGAATACAGAGAGGCTAGAAACTCGTGCAGTGGCCGCAGCTGTGCTGCGAATCCTGGGCACCCAGGCGTTCCATCACATCACCGGTGGGCAGATGATGATAGTGGAGAGTGTGTTGAGTGGGACCTACTTTGGGTGGGCCCAAATGATGTTGGTGTCGCTAAAGCGACAGTTGTCGCTATGCAGGCGGCAGGTGAATCATGATTGCTCATATGGAACTTTGTTGTGCGCCTTCTTCTTTGAGAAGATCCTGACCTTGAGGCCTCGTGTGCATCTTCCAGATGGGGGCCCGAGAGAGCCCAGGATGCGTCGTTGGGGACGACTACTCTGCAAAGGAGGAGGAGGGGCGGTCGGGCGAACATTTCGACCGGAGTTCTTTGCCCATTGGGATCAGATGACGTTGTACATAGACGACTACCCTTATAGTGGGATGAGCTACTATGGGGATCCGGATTTGCCACTTCCGGCTGGTCGAGTTTGGGGGCCCGATGGTAAGTGACAAATTGCTATTCTTATATGGGCATGTTTAAAGTTTTTTGAATAGTAAATAATGATACTGATGCAGGGACTTTTGGTATGCAGATATAGCACCGGTAAAACCGGCCAGATATATGGGACGACCGGTAGCGTCTGGAGCTACGGGTCCGAGTGGATCGAGAGCAGCGCAAAATGATGGTGCAGCCGCCCTACTGGAGGACATCCGCCGTAGATGTGAGCAGCTGTTGACCGGAGTATCAGAGCGCGGGTGGCGGGATTTAGACGACCAGTACATAGAGCCATGTGTTGGTCTCCCCTCGGAGTGGCGAGGTATCATGCGGCGCATGGCGATGGCCGGTCAAACTATGCGTGATCTACATGCTGCAGGGGCAGAGCCATTGGCCCGGGAGCCTCCAGATAGTGATTAGGGACATATGGTGCCCCCTTTGATGTATGTAGGGGCAGGGGGTGCCTCCTATAGTGTAGGGAGGGGCATATGGTGCCCCCAGGTTTTGTTTTTGGTTTGTAACATGCTATGGGCATGTCGGATGTATATGTGTGGGGGGGCGTATGGTGCCCCCAGTTTTTGGAACATGCTATGGGCATGTCGTATGTATCAGAGTAGATGGACTCATCAATATATGGTTTGCGACACATATTATGGATATGCATCGTCTTTTGATGGTTGATTTAATGTTATTGTCTTGTATGACTTGTGTGTGATAAATGCTAATCTAGAACATGGTTTGCAATACTATCTACGTAGTGATTTTGGTCTCTGGGTACATGGTTGAAAGTGATGGTTTCAAACGCACGTATTAAGACTTTCACTCGTAAATAGCGTCTGAACAGCACAGGGTTATGCACACGATAAACACCATTTGGTTGCATTACAAGAAGCAGGGAATCCAAACGAACGTGCAGATGGCGGATGCGATGCAACAAGGCATCGGCTAATAGGCCACGCGCTGCATCATATTCGGCCTGATTTTTGGTGGCAGAACCAATGCATACCCCGTTAGACAGAACGAGGTCATGCAAGGGGGTGAAGATGGCCCACCCTGCCGAGGCAAGATTCCTGGAGTAGCGACTTGCACCATCGGCGTAACCGATAAAGGGTGTGGACGGGGGATGCGCAAGGTGGTGTGACAAGACAATACATGAGGGGATGAAAGGAAAGGACGGCAGCGTGAGGGGGCAGAAGTCATCAAGCGGAAATGGCGGAGGGAAGGGGCAGGATGAGCAAAACTCAAACAAGGTGATGTATGAGGGCTATCGGAAACATGGCGAGGACTCGGGCTGCGAAGGTCAACAGAGACACCAGTGGAGTGATCTCGAGTATCGAGGGACACAATGGGGGAGGCGGCAGACGGGCTAGGTTCCAAGTGTCGTGCAGAGGAGGACAGGTAAAGAATGGTGACTGTAGACTCCGTCATCTGGACATCAGGGGGGGGAATATGGATGGGATCAGTGGAATCCTGAGGCTGGGCTGCAGCATACTGCGCGAGAATGGGAGAGGCGGATTGATTTTGTTCAACCTCATACTCGCGGATTACCTCAAGGGAGTCATGGTAATGCGTCAGGTGAGGACAATGATGGGAGTAGTGGCCATGGACACCGCACAAAGCACAAGGCTTGTTGGTGCGGAGAGTCTTGGGGTTCTTGGAGACGGTCGAAGCGGGAGTGGGAGTTTCAGGGACCGTAGTGTCAGGGAACGCGACTTTTACCATGGGGCGAATACGGGGTAACTCGGGACAAGCATGGGTGGCATGACCGATGATATCACATAAGGCACAAGGCTTCGAGGGTGGGGGAGGAGCCGAGGTGGTTGTGGTGGTTTGGTCTTTGGTTGCCCCCCTGCGGGCTTTTCCTTTCTTCCCGGGAGCCGACTCAACAGGAGAAGGGTCCTGTGGAGGTGCTGGGGGCACAGTGGCTATGGAGGAAGCGAGGGGGACCGGTTGAACCGGTGTCAAAGCCATGTAAGGTTTGGGGTGACCGGGGGGGGTGGCGGCTGGGGGGTCAAGGTACCAAACCGGAATACCCAAGGTCAAGTTAGGGAGAGAGAGGGTGGCCATGACGGGGACAGAATATACTCCGGGAGGGGGAGCCAAGAAGGGGATCTGTCGACACGATCGGTCGGGAGGAACGGCTCGAAGATGGTTAGGCCAGGAGGGCCGGTCCACGGAGGATAAAGAGGTGTGTGGGGTGGCGGCTATGGGGAGGCCGGGAGAAAGGGGAGGGAGTCGTGCGGGCGAGACGGATGGCTAGGAGCGGGTTGCGGAGGGCGGGGAGGAGGGTGCGGGCTAGCTGAGGCAGGCCGTTTATGGGCAGCTTGAGATGATTGCATCATGCAAACATTCGACAAGCTGGGATCAGTAACGGGAGGGGGAGGAAGGTGAGGAAAAGTACCAAGCAAGGTGGAATCTTTATAAACGCCGGGGGAGACACTGGTCAAGGAATCGACAGGTTGCTTGTTGGCTACAGAAGAGATGGTCGTCTCGGAGGAGGACTGAGACGATGACTCATGATACGATAGCTGGTCAATGGTGACTATCTTCCCGTTATGTGGAAAAGACATCTTACGGAAGACCGCGGATGGGACAGCAGACATGGCATAGGTGTAGCTTCGCCCCCATAGGATGTTGTCACAGAGGGCGTCGTAACCGACCCAGCGCAAACGATCTTAGGGTGATGGGACTATTCTGAAAGCAGGCCAATAGAGCAGGAGGCATGACCATCCCACGCTCGAAGGAGTGAAGGGCCGCTCGGGGGATCAGGACAGCTGGCCAGAAGCGGACATCCTTGCAGGTGGATGCCCCCTCATCAATTATACACCTTCCCGGGAGCCGACTCAACAGGAGAAGGGTCCTGTGGAGGTGCTGGGGGTACAGTGGCTATGGAGGAAGCGAGGGGGACCGGTTGAACTGGTGTCAAAGCCATGTAAGGTTGGGGGTGACCAGGGGGGGTGGCGGCTGGGGGATCAAGGTACCAAACCAGAATACCCAAGGTCAAGTTAGGGAGAGAAAGGGTGGCCATGACGGGGACGGAATATACTCCGGGAGGGGGAGCCAAGAAGGGGATCTGTCCAGCAGGGTAATGACCAGGAGGAACGGCTCCAAGATGGTTAAGGCCGGGGGGGACCGAGCCTGGAGGATAAAGAGGTTCGGGGGTACCAGCGGTAGGGGGAGGGCCAGAAAGAGGAGGTCCGGCTGGCTGAGATGGATGGCTAGGAGCGGGTTGCGGAGGGCGGGGAGGAGGGTGCGGGCTAGCCGAGGCAGGCCGTTTATGGGCAGCCTGAGACGATTGTATCATGCAAACATTCGACAAGCTGGGATCAGTAACAGGAGGGGGAGGCAGGTGAGGAAAAGTACCAAGCAGGGTGGAATCTTTATAGACGCTGGGGGAGACACTGGTCAAAGAATCGACGGTTTGCTTGTTGGCTACAGAAGAGATGGTCGTCTCGGAGGCGGATGGAGACGGCGGCTCATGATACGATAGCTGGTCAATGGTGACTATCTTTCCATTATGTGGAAAAGACATCTTGCGGAAGACCGCGGATGGAAGAGATGGTCGTCTCGGAGGAGGGCGAACCGGCCCGGCTCATGATACGATAAACTGGTCAATGGTGGCGATCTTCCCAGTTATGTGGAAAGACATCTTGCGGAAAATAGCACATGGGAGCAGCCAGAGACATATTAGCATGGCATAGAGTGTAGCTTCCCACATGTCAGGATGTTTTGATGCAGAGGCGTGTTGACTCGACATCACGCGTAAACAATCTTACGGCGAGGGTGATGGGAGCCGATTCTGAAAGCAAGCCAATGAATTTAGGAGAGCATAATAGTCCACATGCTCGAAGAGGTGATCGTGGAAAGGAGCATTTCGGGGGATCAGTGTTGCTTCTGACCGTGTGGACTCCACGCGGTGGATGCCCCCTCCTTGATTATGCAAGGATACGGTGGGCGTTCCGTTTTTTGAGGCGGGATTTGGAATTAAACGGAAGGAGGAAGAGGAGGGTGGTCCGATTGAGTGGCGTCGAGAACAATCATTTGGTCATCAGCAGGATCAACAGCGCCCACGGCAGATAGTAGAGCCTTCCGTTGGGAAGGGCACGACTGGAGGAGTTCCAGTGTGGAAAGGGCAGCAGGGGATTGTGCCAAATCATCTACTATACTGTACGATTGGGCGGCTCGACCAGAAGCAGCATTTCGGCGTAATGGACCCTTTGGAATCTTTGGGTGAACCTCAACTTTGGGTTGAGGGATGTGTAAGGGGCCATTGGGTGTCGAAAGAGGCTCTGTAGAACCTGAAGATGGAGGCTCGGGAGCAGACTGAGCAGGAGGCTTGGGGTACTGGCGAGACCGAGTTTGAAGGTGAAGGTCGACGGAAGGGGACGGATCGGAGCGCATCATAAGGATCTGGTAGTCAGAGGAACCAGAAACGGACGAGGGTGTGGCTGCATGGTTGTCGGGGGGTTGAGTAGCCACGAATCCCTGTTGAGGGAAAGGATCAGTGAACACAGCTGGCTGGGTAGTGGCCACATTAGGAGGAGCGTGAGGGGAGGCGTGTTGTCCGCGCAATGTGGCTTGAGACTCCCACATCTGTCGCATCTGGGGTAAGAGAGGACAATCGTGAGTGTGGTGACCGTAAACACCGCAACACGAATAGGGCTTGTTTGTGCGAAGCGGCCTGTCCGGCCTGGGCGGGATGCCCTGAGGCTGGTTGCTAGTGTTAGGGTCCATACCAGAATTGGGTCCTCGGTTACCGGGGGTAGATGGGTTCTGGTTGCCTCGCCGCCTTCTTTGAGAAGAAGGGGGGTTAATCGCACCCTGCTGTGCAAATACTTGCCCTGGAGGGGGTTGTATGTGCTGTTGCAGGTTGTGAGGAGGCAAGGGAGGCGGAAGCGCATATGCTGGAGGAGCTGGCGCACCAGGCTGTGGATAAAAGTAAGGGTTGGGTTGGGCGACATTGAGGTAAGCAGGAGGTTGGGCAACAGGAGGAGGCATGCCGTATCCTGGATACATGTTGCCGGGAGGGGGAAGAGTGCTTGAGGTGCTGGCCCCTCCCTGAGGGAGACCATAGCTCATAGGAGGGTGAGCGGATGGGTGGGAAAGAGATCCAACAATACCGTCGGCGGAATGAGATGCCCCCGGGGCGTTAGTGCCACCGGGCCTGGGGATGTCAGGAAGAACGGTATAAACATAACCAGATTGAGCGTAGATCAGGTCATATTTTAAAGCTATTTGGAGGGCGGCTTCTTCAGATTGAGGAAAGTGAGAGGCGACATCTTTTCCGATGGGAGATGGGAGGGTGCGAAGGAACCGGTCCATGTAAACCCGATCTTCAAAGGGAGGGGCTCGACATAAGCTCCGTCTTCGTCGCCATTCCTGAACATGGGCAGAAAGGCGTGTGGAAGAGGATTGCTTAAATGAAGTCAAGAGCTCCGTACCGGTGTCGTATCGGAGAGGGAGCTGGAAGTACGACAAGAAGGCTTGGGCAAGAGTCTCGAACGTGGTATGGGAGGAAGTGGCCTGTTCGACATACCATTTAGAAGCTTCGCCGGTAAGCGTGCGTTGGAACAAACGAAGACGGATGGAGTCATCGGTAATGGAATTGGAGGAACACCACATGTGGAAAGATCGGACGTGATTGGTTGGATCTTCTCCGGTAAGGCCCTCGAACTTAGGGATATCAGAGGGCAGCTTGGTGGGCATAGTGGGCCAGGTAGCATTGTGGTGAATGGGATCATTAATCAACTGACGGAACTCGGGGAGGCTGAGGCCTGCAATGTACGGCAGCACAGGGGTGGCCGGAGTAGTGGTTGTGATGGTTCCGCTAGAAGTAGGGCCGGCATTGGGGCCGGGAGAACCACTAGCGTTAGGCCCTGGTCCAGACATGGTGAAGGTAAAAGGGGGAGAACCGGAAGGAGGAGGGGGACCCGATGAATCAGGAGAGGAGTCAGAGTGCGGACTCGAAGGTGGACTGGCTCGACGACGGCGGTGCGGAGCGGGTCGATCAACCGGAAACTGAGGGTGAAGGCCAAGAAGTCTCCGGGAAAGGCGCCTTGGGGGCGCAATGATGACAGGAAGAAGGAAACCGACAAGGGCAGAAAGGGACAAAATCAAGAAGGTCAAGGGCAGAAAAGGTGCAGTGACAATTGATTTTAGAGTCTTTGCCAGGCGGTGTAAACCGGGCGCTTCTTCACTTAGGGTCAGTGTGTGGTGTGCGTTGATTTTAATTTTTAAACCCTTTCCGTTGTTTGAGAGCAAGAAAAAAGTGTGCTACGTAGCTGAAAATAAACCTACAGAGAACAGAAATAAAATGCTGAAATAACAGAAAAATAACGACTACGTATGCATCTATCTAACCCAAGAAGGTGGGTCTCTCACAACTATGCTGAAAAGAAAGGGGAAAACTATGGAAACACACACAAAGGACGCTCGACAGATCTGGGGTCAAAGGGGACAGAGATCTGGAGGATAAAGCTGCAGACAAGGGGTGCAGGTCACAGCCAAGAGACAGAGGCAAGGTGGCTGGAAAAAAGGGAAATCAGCAAAAACCGGGGGGGCAAGGCGGAGGCCTTCAAAGGAGGTCCAAACAAAACGACAGGAGGTGATTTGAAAGGAAAAGAGGCTAATTTCAATGGATCTGAAAGGGAGGTAACAGATCTGGAAAAAAGGGGGCTGAAGCTCTGAAACCGACGGCTGAAACAGCTGAAACTCTTCCACAAAAAGTGGAGGGTACTAAAGCCCTAAGGGGCTGGGTTCCCACTTAGGTGAGTAAAAACAGATCAGATCTTGGTTAAAGTGAGAATTTGAGGCAGAAATTTGAAGACCCTGAGGGAGAGCTGCCCGAGCGAACCCGAGAAAAATTACGAGAGAAAAATCTTTGGAAAAAAAGCCAGTCGCGAGGTTCGACCTGATGCGAGTTGAGTCGCGGGGAAACGAGGCTGAAAAGGAGTGCGTCCGAGGTCGCGGATTTTTGGGCCAAAAGGTCGACCCCCGTTCCGGCTGTTTCGGCGGCAGATTTTCTGAAAAATTGCCGTCTCAGGTGCGGCTGGTGTCGCTTACCTGCGCAATAGGGCCAGAAACACACGGAAGTTAGAAATTTTAGGTTTTTAGGGTGTTATGTGAGAAAAATGACATGAAAAGAGAAAAACTAAGCAGCTAAAAAAGAAGCCCTAGGGCCTGAAGTAGCTGGATATGCAGGAATATGAAAAACGACAGCGGTCGTAATTTAAAAACCGTGTGGAGTCGCCATTTGTTAGTATGAATTCTTTGTCGAAGCGTACGAAAAAGAACCACTTTAGCTACGCATAACTAATAGCCCTAACAACAATAATGGCTGCAAAACATCTTCAAATCTGCAATTAGTAGTTAAAGTGCTGCAACAAACAGATCTATAAATGGAAAGATATTAAGCAGTGAAGTAAAGAGTTTGCTCCATGCATCCAACAGACAAGACAAGAACACGATTTTGAATGAATTTTTATATTACAGGGCACCTGGGAGGAAACAAGAAGGTGTATCCAGATCTCCTCAATGGGATGGGTTCTTTGTAGTCCTCAGCACTTCAGATCTAAGCTTTCTCTCTCTTGTAGATGTAGAAAAACCCAATGTAGAAGGTAGAGCTCAATGGGAGCAAAATGGCAGAAATGAGACCAAGTGTATAGATCGAGAGTGATCTAATATGCAACAAAAGGTGAAGAATGATGGGGAAAACCCTCCTATTTATAACAAAATATTGGGTCCTTCTAGATCTTGGTGCATGATTAAAATAATGTTAATCACATCTAGATCCACCTCTATGGAATATTTTATTATTATTTGTTGGAGGGAAAGGGTGTTTGACTTAGGTCAAATCCCTTGATTAGTGAAAAATAAATAAATAAATGATTTATTTATCTTTTTAAGGAAGTGGTTGGGATATAATCAAATAAATAATGATTTATTTGATTAATAGTGGTTGATTTGGTCATATTTAACAAGGAATATTATTAAATAATTATTCCTAGAAAATAATAAGATAACTATGGGTTTATCTCATTAATTTCTTTGTTTTTGGGTTAAACATGACTGGGAATAATAATTAAATTATGGTTTAATTAATTATTCCTTTTGGGGTCTCCTAATTAACATGGTGAAAGCAGTTTTACTTGGGGTAAAACTGGTCTTACATGGTGTACTTGGGTCCATCTAATGATGAAAGGTTAGATGACCAAAAAATGGTGTAACACTTAATGTTGTTGCAGATGCACTCTCAAGAAAGAATAAAGATGTGGAAGCATTGCTTTGTGCCATTTCTATTATCCAACCAGATTGGATAACCGAAGCAAGAGATGAATGGAAGAAGGACAAAGAAGTATGGACTCTCATTCAAAAGTTGCAGCAAGATCCTAGTACATCTCATACATTTAGTTGGAAAAATGATTCTTTATGGTACAAATATCACTTATATCTTTGTAAGAATTCCCAACTAAAACAAAATATTCTTTTGGAATTGCACACTTCTATTTTAGGAGGACACTCAGGATTTTTAAAAACTTACCACAGGGTGAAGAAAGAATTTTTTTGGGATGGCCTTAAATGTGATATTCAAAAGTTTGTGGTGGAATGTTTGGTTTTCTAGTAGAATAAAGTTGAGACAATTAAGACCCCGAGACTTCTACAACCTTTATCCATTCCAAGTCAACGTTGGGAGGAGATTTCAATGGATTTTATCACAGGTTTACCTAAGTCCGAAGGAAAGAGTCTCATCATGGTGGTAGCTGATAGAATTACCAAGTATACACACTTTTGTGCATTATCTCATCCATTTAAATCAAGTACAGTTGCTACAACGTTCACGGACATGATTCAAAAGATACATGGAAACCCAAGGGTTATTGTGAGCAGCAAAGATCCCATTTTTACTAGAAATTTTTGGACGGAGATATTTTCTTGTTTGGGTACTTAATAAGCTCATAGCTCATCTTATCATCCTCAATCTGATGGACAAACTGAGATAGTAAATAAATTTTTGGAAGGATATCTTCATTTTTTTGTATCTGATAAACAAACACAATGGGTCAAGTGGTTACCTCTCGCTGAATGGTGGTATAGCACTTCCTTCCATATTGCAGCAAAAATGGCCCCATTTATGGCACTTTATGGATATCATCCACCATCCATCACATCATATTTAAGATAAAATTCAAATTTTGAAGCAGTGGAATATCACATCAAGCATCAACAACAAGTTCTCCAACTCTTAAAGGATAACCTAAATTTGGCACAAAAACAAATGAAACAACAGGAAGATCAACATCACAGCGAGATAAGTTTTGATGTAGGAGACTGGGTATTTTTATGGCTACAACCATACAAACAAATGTCCCTCAAGCAAGCTAAGAAGTATAATAAATTATCGCCAAAGTACTATGGTCCTTACAAGGTGTTGCAAAAGATTGGTACAATGGAATACAAATTGGAGCTTCCTGCTTCTTCATGAGTGCATCTAGTTTTCCATGTTTCATGCTTAAAGAAGGTTATAGGGGAAAATCTTCCAGTTCAAACAATATTTCCAGAACTTGAAGAGGAAGGAAAAATCATACTGGAACCTGAAGCGGTCACAGAAACAAGAACTTGATAGCTACGGAATCGATCAATTTCAGAGTATCTCATCAAGTGGAAGAACTTACCCATTGAAGATTCTACATGGGAGGATGAGAATTGAAGGTGAGGGGCATGTTAGGTCCCTATATTACTAGTATAGTCCCTTATTGGTGTTAGTGTAAACCCCTTATTGTTATTATTGTACCCCCGTAACCCCCCATATTGTTATTATTGTGCCCTTAAATTATTATTGTTAGGTCGACTAGGATTACATTGTGGCCCCACTAGGATTACATTATAGCGCCATGGACTCCTATATATAGAAAGGAGGTTTTTCAATTTGTATCATCAAATAATTGTCCATTAATGTAATGTATTGGAGGTTTCCCCCTCGAATTGGCTTATTTCTAAGGCGTTGATATCTCTTTTCTTCTATTTTGGAGTAGGTTTCACAACATTAGGGGTAAAGGGTAAGGTTATGGTTAAGGTTAGGGTAAGGTTAGGGTTAGGTTAAGGTTAAGTTTAGGTTAGGTTAAGGTTAAGGTTAAGGTTAAGGTAAGGTTAAGGTTATGGTTAACGTTAAGGTTAAGGTTAGGTTAAGGTGAAGGTTAGGTTAAGGTTAAGGTTAAGGATAAGGGTAAAGATAAGGTTATGATTAAAGTGAAGCTTAGGGTCAGCTTATAGTTAATGTTAATTTTAGGTTAAGGGTAAGATAAGGTTATGGTTAATGTTATGTTAAGGTTAAGGTTAGGTTATAGTGAAGGTTAAGGTTAAGATAAGGTTAAGGTTAAGGTTATGGGTTTGGTCAAGGTTAGGGTTAGTTTATAGTTAAGGTCAAGGTTAAGGTTAGGTTATAGTGAAGGTTAAGGTTAAGATAAGGTTAAGGTTAAGGTTATGGTTAAGGTTAGGTTTAAGGTTAAGGTTAGGTTAATTTTAAGTTTAAGGTTAAGGTTAGGTTAAGGTTAAGGTTAGTGTTAAGGGTTTGGTCAAGGGTAGGGTTATTGTTAAGGTTAAGGATTAGTTAAGATTAAGGGTAAGATAAGGTTAAGGTTAAGGTTAGGTTAAGGGTAAATTCAAGGTTAAGGTTAGTTTAAGGTTCAAGTTACGGGTTTAATCAGGTTAAGCTTAGGTTAAGGTTAAGGTTAAGGGTAGAGTCAAAGTTAAGGTTAAGTTAATGATAAGGTTAAGGTTAAGGTTAAGGTTAAGTTAACAATAAGGTTAAGGTTAAGGTTAAGGTTAGGGTTAGGTTATAGTTAAGGTTAAGGTTAAGGTTAGGTAAAGGGTAAATTCAAGGTTAAGATTAGGTTAAGGGTAAAGTTTTGGTGAAGGTTAGGGATAGGTTATAGTTAAGGTCAATTTAAGTTTAAGGTTAAGGGATTGGTCAAGGTTAGGGTTACGTTATAGTTAACGTTAAGGTTGAGGTTAGGGGAAGGTTAAGGTTAAGGTTAAGGTTAAGGTTAAGGTTAAAGGTTAGGTTATAGTTAAGGTTAAGGTTAAGGTTACAAGTTTAGTCAGGTTAAGGTTAAGGTTAAGGTTAAGGTTAGGTTAATTTTAAGGTTAAGGTTAAGGTTAATGTTATGGTTAAGGTTAATATTAGGTTCAGGTTAAGGATAAGGTTAGGTTAAGGTTAAGATAAGGTTAAGGTTAAGGGTTTGGTCAAGGTTAGTGTTAGGTTATAGTTAAGGTTACAGGTTTAGTCAGGTTAAGGTTAAGGTTAAGGTTATGGTTAAGGTTAATTTTAAGGTTAAGGTTAAGTTTAATGCTATGGTTAAGGTTAATATTAGGTTCAAGTTAAGGATAAGGTTAGGTTAAGGTTAAGGTTAATTTTAAGGTTAGTTTAAGGTTAAGGGTAAGGTTAAGGTTAAGGTAAGGTTAAGGTCAAGGTTAAGGTTAAATTAGGTTAAGTTTATGTTAAAGGTAAAGTCAAGGTTATGGTAAAAGTTAAGGTTAATGTTAAGGGTAAGGTCAAGGTTAAGGTTATGGGTCTTAAACTTAACCTTCACTATAACCTAACCTTAACTATAACCTAACCCTAACCTTAAAAAAACCTTAAGCTTAAGCTTAACTTAACCGTAACCTTAACCTTAACCTTACCTTTAACCTTAACCTTAACCTTAACCTTAACCTTAACCTAACCTTATCCTTGACCTTAACTATAACCTAACCCTAACCTAGAGCAAACCTTAACCTTAACCTTCCCATAACCATAACCCTAACCTTAACTTTACCCTTAACCTTAACCTTAACGTTAGCCTTACCTAACTATAACCTTACCCTTAACCTTAACTTTGACCTTAACTATAAGGTAACCCTAACCTTAACCTTAACTTTACCCTTAACCTAATATTATCCTTACATTACCCTTAACCCTAAACTTACCCTTAACCTTAACCTTGATTGTAACTATAAGGTAACCCTAACCTTTCCCTTAACCTTAACCCTAACCTTAACCTTAACCTTAACCTTAACCTTACCCTTAACCTTAACCTTAACCTGAAGTTAAGATTATGGTTAAGGTTAAGGTTAAGGATAGGTTATGGTTAAGGTTAAGGTTACGGTTAAGGCTAAGGTTAACGGTGGTGTCAAGGTTAGTGTTAGGTTAGAGTTAAGTTCAACGTTAAGGTTAGGTTATAGTTAAGGGTAAGGTTAAGGTTAAGGGTAAAGTTAAGGTTAAGGTTAAGGTTAAGGATAAGTTCAAGGTCAAGGTTAAGGTTAAGTAAAGGTTAAGATAAGATTAAGGGTAATGTTAAGGGTAAGGTTAAGGGTTTGGTCAAGGTTAGGGTTAGGTTATAGTAAAGGTTAAGGTTAAGTTAAGGGTAAAGTCAAGGTTAGGGTTAGGTTAAGGTTAATATTAGGTTAAGTCTAAAGTTAAGGTTAAGGTTAGGTTAAGGTTAAGGATAAGGGTATGCTTAGGGTTAGGTTATAGTTAAGGTCAAGGTTAGGGTTAAGGGTAAGGATATCCTTAACCTTAACCTTAACCTAAACCTTTACCCAAAACTTACCCTAACCTTACCCTTAACCTTAAACCTAACTATAACCAAACCCTAACCTTGAACAAACCCTTAACCTTATCCTTAACCTAACTAAACCCGTAACCTTAACCTTAACCTTAAGCTTGACTTTACCCATAACCTAACCTTCACTATAACCTTAACCTTAACCTTAACCTTACCCTTACCTAACCTTAAACTTAACCTAACCTTAACCTTAAATTTACCCTGAACCTTAACATTAACCTTAACCTTAACCTTAACCTTAACCATAACCTTAACCTTAACCTTTACCCTAACCTTACCCTTAACCTTAACCTTGACCAAACCCTTAACCTTAGCCTTAACCTAACATTAGCCTTGACCTTACACTAACCTTAACCCTAACCTTAACCTTAACTTTTCCCTTAACCTAACCTTAACTTTACCTTTAACCTTATCCTCAGTATTAACCTTGACTTTACCCTTAACCTAACCTTAAGGTTAATGTTAAGTTAGGCAAAGGTAAGGTTAATGTTATGGTTAGGTCAAGGTTAAGGTTAAGTTTAACGTTAAGATAAGTTAAGGTTAAGAGTAAGATAAGGTTAACATTGGGTTTGCTTAAGGTTAGGGCTAGGTTATAGTTAAGGTTAAGGGTTTGGTCAAGGTTATGGTTATGGTTAAGGCTAAGTTTAAAGTTAAGGTTATGGTTATGGGAAGGTTAAGGTTAAGGTAGGGTTAGCTTAAGGTTAAGGTTAAGGTTATGGTTAAGGTTAACGTTAAGGTTAGGGTTATGGTCAAGGTTAAGGTTAAGGTTAGGTAAAGGTTAAGGTTAAGGTTATGGTTATGACAAGGTTAAGGTTAAGATTTGGTTAAGGTTAAGGTTAGGTTAAGGGAAAGGTTAAGGTTAAGGTTAAGGTCAAGGTAAAGGTTAACCTTAAACTAATGTTAACCTTACCTTAACCTTAACCTTAACCATAACCTTAACCTTAACCTTAACCTTAACCTAACATTAACCTTGACCTTAACTATAACCAAACCCTAACCTTTATGAAACCCTTAACCTCAACCTAACTTAACCTTGACATTGACCATAACCTTAGCTTTACCTTTACCCTAACCTTAACCATAACCCTCCCATAACCATAACCTTAACCTTGACTTTACCCCTAACCTAACCTTAACCTTAACCTAACCCTAACCTTGACCAATCCCTTAACCTTAACTATAACCTAACCTTAAGCTTAACCTTCCCATAACCATAACCTTAACATTAACCTTAACCTTAACTTTACCCTTAACCTAACCTTAATCTTAACCTGAACCTTGACTTTAAATATAACCTTAGCCTTCTAATTAACGTTAAACTTAACCTAACCTTAACCTCACTAAACCAGTAACTTGAACCTTAACCTAACCTTAACCTTGAATTTACCCTTAACCTAACCTTAACCTTAACCTTAACCTTGACTTTACCATTAACATAACCTTAACCTTAACCTCCCATGACCAAACCCTTAACCTAACTAAACCCTTAGTGTTAGGGTAAATTTAAAGTTAAGGTTAAGGTTATGTTAAGGTTAAGGTTAAGGTTAGGTTAATGTTATGGTTAAAGTTACGGTTAGGTCAAGGTTAAGGGTTTACTCAGGTTAAGGTTAAGGTTAAGGGTTTGGTCAAGGCTAAGGGTAAAGTTAAGGTCAATGTTAGGGTTAGGTTATAGTTAAGGTTAGGGTTAGATTAAGGGTAAAGTCAAGGTTAAGGTTAAGGTGAAGTTTAAGGGTAAGGTTAAGGTTAAGGTTAAGGTTAGGTTAAGGTTAAGGTTAAGGGTAAAGTCAAGGTTAAGTGTAAAGTCAAGGTTAATTTTAGGTTAAGGGTAAGGTTAACGTTAAGGGTAAGGTTAAGGTTCGGATAAGGCTATGGTTAAGGTTAGGTTAAGGGAAAAGTTAAGGTTAAGGTTAGGTTAAGGTTAAGGTTAAGCTCATGGGTTTTGTCACGTTAAGGTTAAGGTTAAGGGTTTGGTTAAGGCTAAGGTTAAGGTTAAGGTTAAGGTTAAGGGTAAGTTCAAGGTTAAGGTCAAGGTTAGGTTAAGGTCAAGGATAAGGTTAAGTTAAAGTTAAGGTTAAGGTTTGGTCAAGGTTAGGGTTAGGTTATAAGTTAAAGTTAAGGTTAAGGTTAGGTTAAGGGTAAACTTAAGGTTAAGGTAAGGTGAGGGTAAAGGTTAAGGTTAGGTTAAGGTTAAGATAAGGTTAAGGGTAAGGTTAAGGTTAGGTTAAGGTTAAGATAATGTTAAGGTTAAGGTTAAGGTTAACGTTAGGTTAAGGGTAAGGTTAAGGGTAAGGTTAAGGGTAAGGTTAGGGTTAGGTTATATTTAAGGTTAAGGTTGAGGTCGGTTAAGGTTAAGGTTAAGGTTAGGTTAAGGTAAAGATAAAGTTAAGGTTGACATTAAGGACCTTACCCTTAACTTATCTTAACCTTAACCTTAACCTTAAACTTAAACTTAAACTTGACCTTAAGTATAACCTAACCCTAACCTTAACCTTAACCTTCACCCTTAACCTTAACCTAACCCTAACTTTAACCTAACATTAACCTTGACCTTAACCTAAACTTAACCTTAACCTTAACCTTAACCTTAACCTTATCTTACCCTTAACCTAACCTTAACCTTAACCTTAACCTAACCTTAACTTTAACCATAACCTTAACTTTACCCTTAATCTAACCGCAACCTTAACCATAACCTTAACCTTAACCTTGACTTTACCATTAACCTAACCTTAACCTTAACCTTAACCTGACTAGCCTTAACCTGGTTAAACCCTAACGTAACGTTAACCTAACCTTAACATTAACCTTAACCTTAACCTTCCCATAACCATAACCTTAACCTTGGCTTTACCCTTAACCTAATCTTAACCTTAACCTTAACCTAACCCTAACCTTAATCGAACCCTTAACCTTAACTATAACCTAACCTTAACCTTAACCTTCCCATAACCATAACCTTAACGCTGACCTTGACTTACCCTTAACCTAACCTTAACCTCGACCTTCCCTTAACCTTAACCCTAATCTTACCCTAACCATAACCATTACTTTACCCTTAGCCTAATATTAAGCTTAACCTAACCTTAACCTTGACCTTAACCTTAACTTTAACTATAACCTAATGCTAACATTGAAAAAACCTTAAACTTAACCTTAAGTTAACCTAACCTTAACCTTAACCATAACCTTAACCTTAACATTAACCTTACCCTTAACCTTAACCTTATCTTAAACTTAATTATAACCTTAACCCTAACCTTACCCTCAACCTTAACCTAACCTTAACCCTAACCTTACCCTTAACCTTGACCTTAACCTTGACCTTAACCTTAACTTTAACTATAACCTAATGCTAACCTTGACAAAACCTTAAACTTAACCTTAAGTTAACCTAACCTCAACCTTAACCTTAACCATAACCTTAACCTTAACCTTAAAATTCACCTTACCCTTAACCTTAACCTTATCTTAACCTTAAAAATAACCTTAACCCTAACCTTACCCTAAACCTTAACCTAACCTTAACCTTAACTTTACCCTTAACCTTGAATTTAACCTTAACCTTCCCCTAACCTTAACCCTAACCTTAACCTTAACCTTAACCTTAACATTCTTCTAACCTTAACCCTAACCTTAACTTTAACCTTAAACTTAAGGTTAGGGCTAGGGGTTTAGTCAGGTTAATGTTAAGGTTAAGGTTAATTTTATCGTTATGGGAAGTTTAAGGATAGGTTAAGGTTAAAATAAGGGCAAGGTTAGGGTTAAGGGTTTGGTCAAGGATAGGGTTAGGTTATAGTTAAGTTCAAGGCTAAGTTTAAGGTTAAGGGTAAGGGTAAGGTTAAGGTTAAGGTTAGGTTAGGTTAAGGTAAGGTTAAGGTTATAGTTAAGGTTAAGGTCAAGGTCAAGGTCAAGGTTAAGTAAAGGTTAAATTTAAGGTTAATGTTAAGGGTTTGGTCAAGGTTAGGGTTAGGTTATAGTTATGGTCAAGGTTAAGGTTAAGGGTAAGTTTATAGTTAGGTTAAAATTAAGGTCAAGGTTAAATTTAGGTGAAGGTAAGGTTAAGGTTACAAGTTTCGTCAAGTTAAGCTTAATGGTAAGGTTAAGGTTAAGGTTATGGTTATGGTTAAGGGGGTAAGGTTCAGGTTAATGTTAAGGTTAAGTTAAGGTTATGGTTAAGGTTAAGGTTAGGTTAAGATTAGGGTTAGGTTATAGCTAATGTCAATGTTAAGGTTAGGGTTAATGTTAGGTTAAGGTTAAGGGTAAGATTAAGCCCTTAACATTCCAATAACCATAAATTTAACCTTAACCTTAACTGTACCTTCACCTAACCTAACCTTAACCTTAACCTTACCTTAACCTTCCCCTAACCATAAACCTAACCTTACCCTAAACTTACACTTAACCTTTAGCTTAACTTTAACCTAACCTTAACCTTAACTTTACCCTTAACCTAAGCTTAACCTTAACCTAACCCTAACCTTGACCTTAACCTTAACCTTAAATTTAACCTTAACCTAACCTTAACCAAACCCTTAACCTTAACCTTAACCTAAATAAACCGGTAACCTTAACCATAACCTTAACATCAACCTAACCTTAAATTTGACTTTACCCTTAACCTAACCTTAACCTTAACTTTGACCTAACCTTAACCTTACCTTAAGGTTAGGTTAAGGTTAAGGTTACAGATTTAGTTAGGTTAAGGTTAAGGTTAAGGTGGTAAGCTTAAGGTTAAGGTTAGGTTAAGGGTAAGGATAAGGTTAAGATTACGGGTTTAGTCAGGTTAAGGTTATGGTTAAGGGTTTGGTCAAGGTTAGGGTTAGGTTATAGTTAAGGTTAATGTTAGGGTTAAGGTTATAGTGAAGGTTAAGGTTAAGACATGTAACCTTAACCTTAACCTTAACCTTTACCTTAACCTTAACTATGACCTAACCTTCACCTTGTTGGCCACCTATAAAATTTGTTATATCAAAAGGTGGCCAAAACATTTTGGAGCCTTCAAGAAACTGTTTTATTGCTTAAAATGTTATCTCTTGAAGACTCTTCAAGACATCATGCTCTTTTTTTAAATCTTCACTGTTGTTTCCATTTTAATCTGTGGAATTTTGCTGATTTCATAGAAAAAAGATTGTTGCAAACACCATTTTTCCCTTCCTTTCACTTAAAACTAACCTTCATTTTTACCCCTTCATTCCCCATGGAATTCTTCTATTTTTTATTTTTTTCCCCTCTTCCCCTTCATAAAATCCTCTTTAAAAATTTTAAAACTCACTTTTAAACTTTGCTGAAACCCCCAAATCCATCAAAAACTGTGAAAAAATTCAGAAAAAATAAAGTTTTTAAACTGCAGGCTTAAGCCCCTTTGGGCTAAGTCCTAAACCACTTCCCCCCATATGCCCTGGTGCTGGAACCGAGTGATAATGGTCCCAAGCATTTATCGCATCGGAAAAAAACACAGTGCACAATGTCTTTTTACTTTATTGAGACCTTCTATGTGATTGGCCCCTTATTACATAGCCCCGATCCAATCACCGCTTCATATAACGCTTGGGCCTGCATCCGACACTTAAAAATTTCCTTTGTAAAGCATAAAACCCAATTTTCCCTAATTTTTAGTCTAAACCCACCAAAGAAATATTTTGTAATGAAAATGGGTAGATTGAAAAGCCCCGCATCAAAGTTCCGATGCGATTGAGCCCAATTGTATAAACCCCGCCATCCGCTTCTCTCCATATAAACCTATGGCCGGGACCAAGAGTTAAAGTCCCGAAGCACTAATCGCATCGGGGAAATTTAAATGGGTAGATTGAAAAGCTCGAAGGCCCAATCCCGATTGGCCCTTTCTATGTATAAAGCCTTGGGCCTATTATTTTTCATATAGACCAACGACCACGCAGACGGGTGCCACGCCATTTCATATATATCACCTGCCCGATACAAAAAACTTTGTTTTTTATTTAATTTTTTGTTTTATATAATATAGAGGGTCCCGCTCATTCATTGGTTGAAGCCCTTCTTCGCCGTTGATTGTTGGGCCAATCTAATGGCCAACGCTATATTGCATTGGCAAAATTCATTGGGCACGTTATATTTTACGCCACCCCCGATTGGCATTTCCCCGATCAATCCTCCACCGTCGATCTGATCTGCAGATCGATGGCCCACAGTTAATCACTTCGATGCCTTCCCTGTCCATTGCCCTGCCAATTACGAAACTCTGATTGCATTTGGGTTGTCCACGTGTCCAGATCAGACGGTCCAGAATGCATCTCTTCACTTTGGTTAAAAACATATGGCCCCGCTCTATAATCTTTTTCCAGCCAATCACATCCGTTGATATTTGTAGATCAACGGTCCTTATTAACTCCTTCTTCGCCTTTGTATTATTCTCATTTAATCTCCAGATCTAATCTCCGCCATTGATCCTCACATCCAATGGCTCGTATTAACCTCGACAGGCCCTACCCATGTGGGCCCTGCCTCCCTCCGGATCTGATCTCTACCATCCAAAACTTTGATCCTACGGCCCAGATTAAAACCTCCTTCCTTTTATCCCCCGCACATCTGGTCGGTTTCATGCTCACCCTCCATCGTTCGATCTGAGGGCTTAGATCTGACAGTGCACTCGGAGTTTCGCGTAACTTTCAACACGGAGGTTAATTTCAAAAATTTACGCGATATAAATTGTTTTCTGATGCCACGTGTCAAGAGGGAATGCATATCGCATTCGAAAAGGAAATACCACCTACCTGCCTTTTTATCACGTGAAAACAACTGTTTTTCCCTCTGAAACTGCTTTTCTCCATTTCTATTATGTTTTATCATGCGCTATGCGCTTCGTTGATCTCTGTAGATCAACGGCTCAGATTTAATCTCCCTTCATATTATCGCCCTCCACCTTTTATAAAAGGTCTTTGTAGACCATCCTCCACCGTTGATCTAGTGGGGCCTATCTCATCCAACGGCCACGCTCCTCCACAAAACCTATGAATCAGTTTTACCATATAATGCAGGGTTTCATAACAGTTGTGTGTATTTTGCAGGTTCAAATGAGTTTCAAATATTTTGAAAGAAATGATAAAGCCGAGGATGATGATCCTCTAGGCTTTTTTTATTTAAAGAAAATCATTCCATGGGGTTCAAAATTCACGCTTCACCAATGCTTCATGGGAATTGATGCCATATGGACCCTTTGTAGAACCTTCACATCAACAAGACACAGTAAATTAAAATCAAACAAAAGAGTATCAATGTTGAAGACTTAAACACAACAGAATAGAAGATTGAAGACTGTTTTCACCATTTTGGAGGATTACGGCTAAGATTGAAAAATCAAAAGCCTAATCCTCTGAATTAAAACACAATTAGAAAAGACAAATCAAAATATTTATCAGTAAAAAAGAGCCTCCACCGCCACATTAGAGGCTAATTGATTCCTCTCAGCTACCTAATGCCACCTGTAGCCTCATTGCATTTAGAAGAGCCCGAGTTATTACTAGAACATCATATATTTACCTCAACACAACTGAACAGTTAATTCTGCCAAGGAACTTAATGCAAAAAATATCAGTAGAGTTATTACAACATGAAACAGAGCCTTAAAGTCAACAAAAGCTCTCACCGAGCTTAATTCTTAAATGTAAAACAATTAATACAGGCAGAACATCTATAAAATTCTCCATCGAGCCCATAAAATTCCGAGAAGCTATTAAATCTGTATTAATTGACCTGGGAGATCTTTATCCAATCCCACCTCCTCATTCCTTCTATAAATACTTCTATAAAAGATGAGAAAATGTTGGTTGCTGAACTTTGAAATATACTTGTCCTCGAATTTTCTACTTGTAAATAGTTTTCAAAGGCTCTTGAAGCTATGTTTATGATAGAATATCTATGCTGAGAACTGAAGATGACTGCTGAACTAAAACATTAGACTTAAAGCTGTAACTGGTTTGAAGCATCAATACAAGCTGGTTTATGGGATCCTGGTCTATGTCAACGGTGATGTTATTTCTTATTGTAAATCGTTATTTTATTTATGTTTTCACTTTGTCCATTTTCTCTGATAAAGAACAACAAGCATAGAGTTAGGATTTACTATATATCAGTACCCTTCTCTAACTGATAAGCTTTATCTACATGTTTTCTTCCAATTTGTGTTGTTTAGGAATGATTTAATTCAGTTTAAGCAGTCAGGAATGTTGGCGTTCCCTCGTCCTACTGTCTAGGCTAATTGTTATTATTGAATGTTATTTTTAGTTTATGTTAAGTAGAGATGAACTGAGGAAATTATGGTGAGCCCTGTCCTTTAGTTTTATCCCCAAAGACTGTCTAAAATTTTCCCCAAGAATGTGTTGAAATCAGGCTAGGTTTAAAGTCCTTACCTGATCTTAGACATTTCTTCGTTATCATATGTGTTTCCCTTTGTGTTTAATATGTTTTCTATTGAAAGTGTATCAAAATTTGGCTAGTTTCAAACTACTTACCAGATCTTAGATTACTTTTATGTCTTTCTTAAGTGTATGCCAAAAGCAGGATAGTTTCAAAATACTTACTTGATCTTAGGTTGCTCTTTGTTCTTCATTTGTTTAAATTTCCCTTCTTGTTGTATCATTTCATTCCATAAAATCAACTTTAAAGAGATCCTTAGACATAGATGACTTGCCCCATGGACCACTCTTGAACCTTTTTGTTTCAATTAAAGCCTATTATGACTCCCTAGTCCAATGGACTAGAAACCAGCGTTATATCTATCTTTTCAGCCAAATCTTGTTCTGATTGCTTGCAACTTCACACCTTTGAAACTCTTTCCATTTAGAACTTTCCACTCACATAATAATCATGCTCAACCATCCAAAACAAACAGAAACCCTCGGACTTCATAACTAGCCTAACATCATTACCTAAAATCTTTTAAAGATAAATCCATCTTTGCACTTATTGGAGAGATCCCTCTTCGGATTTAGGAGGGCTAGACCCTAGAATCCCAAAGTGGTTGAAATAGTGTTCTCCCTGTAGTTGGACTTTTCCAATCTTGCTAATTATAGGGAGATAACATCTTCTGGCGACTCCACTAGGGAGTTCTGAGTTGAATGACAGTTTAAGTACACCATAGGCCTCAGAAAACCCTTGGTTCAAGAAACATGGTGCAGTGAGTAAAATAAGACCTCTTCAGGCACTACCAAGCAAACAATAATCATGATTAAACTCATTTGAATCAGTGACAAACTAGGCAGACCCTAGGATTCTCAGAAAAGTTTATCTAACCTTGAAGAGCAGCTGGCTTAGCCGTAAGAGTAGACTGTCTTTGTCTCATAACCGTAGCTAAGTTTTAAAACAGATTTAGGACACTATTAACAACCAATAGGACTGAAAAATAACTTAGAAAAACCAAAAATATTTTTTATATTGGTATTTAACAAACAAGGTGGTGGACCATAAAACCTTTTACCTCCAAAATAGCTAAAAACTTCCACTTGGCGACTCCACAATCCTCAACAGACCTTAAGACTACACTAGGAAGAACCATTACCATTATAACATCATTCAAACTCAGTTAGATGACTGTAGGATTAAAATTTGTATAAAACAGATCAGTTAACCTCTCAAATATTTTCATATCTGGTTAAACTGTTCTTGTTTAAAGGGGTCTGAAAAACACAGCATAGTGGCTTCTAGAAAGATCCATACTAGAGCCTATACTAACCCAGAACCACATGAGATAGTTGATAACCCGAAAGTATCCTTAGGAAGTCTCCTAAGATAAAACTTTCAACTGTTTTCAGATCACCCTTGAGAGCTAATTCAGTTCCTGAAAATCTTGCAGTTCTACAACAATCACAAGCAGATCTAAGAAATCCTTTTAGAACTAGGTCACTTGATGATATAATTCACATAGACTCTGAGTCTTCACTTTCACCACCAAAAACAAGTGAACCTCCTGGTAGTAGAGAAACAACACCACCTAATTTACATTTCCTTCACAATTTAGGTGTCTCTCATCCAAGATCAGCTCAGCAATCTATTACTAGTCCATCCACATCTATTAATCCTACATCCACTATTCAAACCACTCCACCCCAGCCCACTTTCCCTCTTGTTAATCCACCTCTTATAAATCCACCTCCACCACATATCATGGTAGCATGGTATGCTCCCTTAGTCCTTCCTGTACCATTGGTCAATCTTCCACAGGACTATCAGTCCAAAATACCATTATATGATGCTAGTAATGCTACTACTACATCACAGCATGTGGATAAAATGAATTACTACTTTGACAGAAATGAAATTGATGATGAATCTGTCAAACTAAGACTATTTTCTCAAAGTATTGGGGGAGAAGTAAGAAAATGGTTTAAAGGCTTAACCCCCCACAGTATAAATGATCTCCAAGCCTTCCATCAGAAATTCCTAAACAAATGGCAAGTGAGAAAAAACCCTCTTGAAATACTTTCTGATTACAAAAATCTCCTCAAAAACACTGGGGAAAGTGTACAAGCTTACTGCACTAGATTTAACAGTGTGTATAATGCCCTTCCCCCAGATTTAAAACCTCCACAAGGTTTAGCATTAAACAATTTTCCTGGAGGGTTTGACCCTGAAATGGCCTATCAGCTAAGAGAAAGAGACCCTTTAACCCTTGAAGATATGCAAAAATGGGTTCTTGCTGTGGAAGTCAACTTAATGGAGAAAAGAGCAAGAATGAAGAATGCGAAAATGAGCATCCTTGAGAAAGCACAAGAAAGTCAAAATCAAACTGCTCGTCAAAACAGAAACCAGAACCAGAATCATAATTTTAGAAGAAACCAACCTCCAAACAGACCTAAGGAAGATCAGCAACATATCACTCCCCCCTTTCATCAAAACTATGTAAGTGAGGTTGAAGAAGCAGATGATCAAACAAAGGATGATGATATCAACATGATGGGAGTAGATAATGATGACTTTGAGATTCATTATGATAGAAAACAAGGTCTTTACACACCTTATGATGAAAAAAGAGATAATGATGAAAGTTATTATCAAGACATGGAGAATGTCATCATAGAATATCAAAGGGAATATGACCTTAGAAGTAAAACCAATCAACAAAATCCCAACACCAAAACCTCTGAAAAATCTTCAAAAAACAACACTGTAAACAAACCAAAAATTGTAAAACAAAAAGACGAAACAGTGGTTGGAAATTCTAATAAAGGTAAAGAGAAAGGCACTCAAAACAATGAAAAACAGTGTAGAACTCAGCAATACTAACACTTCAGCTAGTACTCTTGTTGAAACCATTTTTTCAAATTTAAATAGAGCTAGTCACCAAAAAAAAATTTCTAATAGAGTGATAACTAATAAGGCTGAGACAAGCACTTCAAAAAATCAAATCCCTTTCAGTTTAGAGCAGGAAATTTCAAAAATTAAAATCTCTGTTCCTCTCTCTGAACTAGCTGCCCAAATGTATATAGGACCCAAATTTTGAAGGCTTTAAACTTAGAGGATAATAATGACATAGTCAATCTTAATGATGACCAGCCAGAGCTCATTTTTGGTCCAAAGATTGAAGGTAGGTATCAAGAGGGACTTGTTCCTCCTTTTTATGTAAGTTTAAACATTCATGAAAAGATTTTACACAATGCTATGCACGATTTCAGGGCCTCTCACAATTTAATGCCCAAAGATGTAATGGAGAGCCTTGGTTTAGAAATTACCAAACCTTATAAGGACCTTTAATCGTTTGACTCAAGCAAAGTGAAGTGTTTAGGATTAATCAAAGACCTCTGCATTAACTTAGCCCAGATTCTAGCCAAATGTTTGGTTGTGGATATTGTTGTGGAAGATGTGCCTCCAAAGTATGGAATGTTGTTATCTCAGTCTTGAGAGGCTAAGTTACAAGGAAATATGCAGATGGACATGACCTATGTGACCATCCCCGTGTTTAATCAGACAATAAAACTTTACAGGGAGTCCCATTTGCAGTACATGGTGACTAGTCAAGACAGACCTCAAAACTCTCCTCTATATTTTGTAAATACAAGCCTCGATTCTTTTATCCTGTTTAACGATGAAACATTCAGTGAAAAATTCACTTTAACAGAATTAATGGCCAATAGAGAGGAGGAGGGAAACAACACAGAACAATCAAAACAGTTCACTACATTTGAAAACTTTAGCAAACCAAACACAGTCTTGAATTACGAATCGTGCATCCATCACTTTTTAACCTTGGCAGTCAAGAAAGTGTTCCTCAACACATTGTAAAATCATAGGAATTAAAACAAATTCAACTAAGTGCCGATACTCAACAATAATACGAGAGCACGTTAGTTCAAGAGGATTATGGTCAAACTGATAAATCTGAAACTAGTCCTCTATGGAGTATGTACTTTGATGTGTCGTGCACAAGAAGCAATGTTGGTGCAGGTGTCTAGATACGAAACACTGATAACAACCACACAGAGAGCCTTTCCTGTAGATTAAACTTTCAGTGTTCGAATAACAAAGAAGAATATGAATCCCTTCTTTTAGGCTTACATCTGTTGAAAAAATTAGGAGCCAAGAGAATTAAAGTTTATGGGGATTCAGAATTAATTATTAGTCAAGTCAATGGGAAATACAACGCTAATCACCCTAGATATAGGGCCTATCAAAAAGATGTCATGGATATTTTGAAAACTTTTCAAGAGTCTCAGTTAATTTTTGTCCCAAGGAAAAGAAATATCGCAACCCACAGCTTAGCTTTTGTTGCTAGAACATGCTTAATGCCATACAAAACTAAAGAATGCACAACTCAAATTAAATTCAGACCAGTCATTCCTAATAAAAAAAAATATTGGCAAGTGTTTGACGGAGACAAACAAATAGAAGACTTCATGTAATTCAGAAATGAATTTGAACTGCACAGTTCGGATTCAGATTATGAAACAAACTGCAATAGTGAAGAAAATTTTCTTGGTGAAGAAGAACAACCTCCTGAGGTTGCCAATATAAATCTAGTGTCTAACAAGCTTAAAAACAAAACAAAGACGAGTGTAGAGTTAGAAACTCTACAGTCAAATGAGGAAATTTTTCCAAAGGGTCTGGCCCCTTTAGAAGAGTTGTTTGATTTTAACGATGTGGCCAAGAAGCCAAAACTGTAACCTATAGAGATTGAATTTTAGGAGTGAAATATAGGCAGTGAACTAAAACCAATGATGATCAAACTGTCTAAAACTTTACCAGCTCACATTAAACTCAAATACATAGAGTTTTTTAAAGAATATTCTGATGTTTTTACGTGGATTTATGAAGATCTTAAACCCTATGACACTGAAATAATTCAGGACAAAATCCCTCTCAAGGAAAACCAAAAGACATTCAAATAGAAACTACGCAGAATAAACCCTGTTCAGCTACCTTTGGTTAAGAAGGAAATAAAGAAAATGTATGAAGCTGGTATTATTGTCCTTATTAGATATTCTGAGTGGGTGTCTAATCTGGTGTCAGTTAGGAAGAAAACAGGAGAGATTAGGCTTTGTATAGACTTTAGAGACTTAAACAAAGCTTCACTCAAGGACAACTACCCTTTGCCCAAGATGGACCACATATTACAAAGGGTAGTTGGTTCCAGAAGAATTTCTTTGCTGGATGGCTATTCAGGGTACAATCAGACTTTAGTCCACCCTGATGATCAATTAAAGACAAATTTTACTACACCATGGGGCACTTTCATGTATGTAAAAATTCCCTTTGGTCTAATGAACGCTAGAGAAACTTTTCAGAGAGCCATGGACATAGAATTCTTGAAGGAATTGGGCTACTTCATCATTATATACCTTGATGATGTTACTGTGTTTTCAAAGACAGATGAAGAGCACTTAGAAAATTTGAGAAAAGTTTTCGAGAAATGCAGAAAGTTTGGGATATCTTTAAACCCTAAGAAAAAACTATTCGGTCTTCAAGAAGGTAAAATTCTTGGGCACATTATTTTAGAAGAAGGTATTAAGATATATCCAAAGAGGATTGAGGCCATATTGCAAATCTCTCATCCTCGAAACATCAATGAGTTGCAATCTTTCATTGGAAAGATTAATTTCTTGAGAAGGTTCATACCCAACTTGGCTGAGCTCCTTAAAAACATTACAAACATGCTGAAGAAGGAGCAAGGGGTAAAATGGACCTTGGAAGCCAAGAATTCCTTTGAGTAGTTGAAACATGTGTTAACCAAAACACCAGTCCTAATAAGTTCTGATTTTTCAAAATTTTTTTATATTTTTTCATTTGCATTAGAACATACAATAGTTGTTGTCCTTTTACAGAAAAATCCACAAGGACAAGAGAAGCCTATTGAATTCTTTAGCAAGGAATTGATAGATGCTCCTTTGAAGTATAAAATTATGGAGAAGCAAGCCTTTACTTTGGTTAAGGCTTTAAAAGACTTCAGCGTATACATCCTTCACTCACACATCATTGCCTTTGTCCCAAACTCAGTTGTGAAAGACATTATAACAGAGGACCCAAATGGTAAGAGAGGTAAGTGGATAGCTGTTATTCTTGAATATGATTTAGAGATAAAGCCCACTAAACTCATCAAAGGCCAAGGTCTAGCTAGATTAATGGCTGAATCAAATTTTGAAGTTCTTGATATTAATATGATAAATTCTTTAGATGAACAAGAGGAACTCTCAACTCCCATTGTTGAATATCATTTTATGAATTCCTCTTGGTACGCTGATATTTTATTTGTTTTTCTTAAATTGAATACACCTCCCGGTTTATCAAAAACAAAGGCAAGGTTTTTAAAGTTAAAAGTTGTAAACTATTGCATTATAGATAAATATCTTTATTGGAAAAATGCAAGTGGAATATTGCTTAAATATTTTCCTGAGTTTTATGCAGAGAAGGTTAAGCATGAATTCCATGAAGGAGAGTGTGGAGGCCACCTGTACTGGAAGACAACAGCCAACGAAATCCTAAGGGCTGGTTACTATTGGCCCACTCTCTTTCTTGATGTACACAAGATGATAATTTCCTGTCATAAATGCCAACTTTTTGAAGGCAAAAGGAAGCTGCTACCCTTACATTTACATCCAATCACTGTCGAAGCTCCTTTTCAACAGTGGGGACTTGAATTCATAGGAGAAATCCATCCACCATCCTCTGCCCAACATATTGGATTCTCACTGCCAAAGACTACTTCACCAAATGGATAGAATCCATTCCTTGTAGGCAATCCAATGATTCTATCATCATAAAATTTATAGTGACTAATATTCTCTCTAGATTTGGCTGTCCTACCAAGATCATCATTGATAATGCAACAACATTCGGATCAAAGAAGATGGTTTAATTCTGTCACAAATATCAGATAACATTGAGTCATTCCACGACCTATTACCCTCAAGGTAATGGACTAGGAGAATCCTTAAAAAAAAATTTGGTGAACATAATCAAGAAGTTGTTGGAGGACAACAAAAAGTCATGGCACACAAATATTGTTCATGCAATTTGGGCTGACAGATTGGCATTAAAGAAATCTATTGGTATGTCACCCTACTAGCTTGTGTATGGTACTGATGCAATCTTTCCAACTAGCCTTGGTGTACTGGTTATGAAGTTGATCCAAGAGTTTCAAACCAAATATAATGAAATGATCAAAAAAATAAATCAAACCATTCACCTTTAGCAAACCATAGAGGAGGTTTATAACAAAGCTCTGCAAAAGCAGGAGAACATCAAAAAGTTTTTTGACAGAAGAACAAAAACCAGCAATTTCAATGTTGGGGACAAAGTTTTAAAGTGGGACTCAAGGAGAGAAGACACAGGAAAGCATGGGAAATTTTACAACTTATGGCTTGGCCCTTATCTCTTTCATTCTGCTGCTGGTAATAATGCCTTTTTCTTGCAGGAGTTGAATGGAGCAAAGATGTTCGGAGGTTCTGTTAATGGAAGGATGCTCAAACATTACTTTTCTTGATCCATGCCATGTTTTGAAAGCCTTTTTATCTTTTTTCTCATTATAAATATGTCACCCATCATTGCATTCAAAGTTAGAAAAAACAAAAATACAAAAACAGTGAAAGAAAGAAAAGAGGGAAAATTGTAAAAACAATAAAGGTACAACCCCATACCAAAAAGAGAGATAAATTATGAAAGTGTGCAAGCTTAAATGTCACTCCTGAAAACACACTTCTAGTTGGTCATACAACCTAATCATGACTATTTAGTTTTAAATTGCTGCTAATAGGTTAGTGAATTTAATTTGCAAAACAATTTAATGTTGGCTTATCAGTAGGTAGAATAGGATAGAAATTAAAGGTTCAAACAAGCTCAAAATTTGAACCTAAGTTTCCAAACAAGAATGACTCCAATCCATTTTAAATTTCTAAGTCAAAACATAGGTAAAAACTGGTTCTAATCAACTCAAAATCTGAACCAAAAAAATAAAGAAAGAACAACTCAAATAGAAGTAAAAACAGAGCTGGAAAAAGATGAACGAAGTGCTTTGAATTTTCAGATCTTAAGCCTTCCATTTTGATTTTATTTTCTATAAAATGATGTCTATGTGCAGCTTGTTTTCTATGCCATAGATCAACATCAAGTTAGACTGTTCAATCCTGACTGGTATGCTTTTAAATTTATGTTTTAGGAATTAGAGAATAAAAAACTGTTAGATTGTTTAATCCTAACAGATTGATAGATTAGGTAGAGAAGCATATGGAATCAACTGTTTAATCTGAGTTCATGGAGAAATAAGGAGTAGAATTAGATTAATTTTATGCTTTCAAAAGAATAAAATGTTGTAAAAATATTTTGCTAATATAAGTGCACTCTAAAGAAGAAAAAATGTTAGATCGGTAGGATTGGGTAGCTAGAAAGCTTGTATTGATGAAAATCCATTATTTTTCATGGCTGCTAATATTTTCAGAGCAACAGAAGATCATTCAACTAAAGAAAAGGTAGCCCAATGGATAAGGCACTGATCAACCTCCCAGAGAATGCAAGTCTGAAGTTCTTGTTGCCTTCAAGAAGGCACCATCCCCAAGTCGAGCCACTGTTGGCCACCTATAAAATTTGTTATATCAAAAGGTGGCCAAAACATTTTGGAGCCTTCAAGAAATAGTTTTATTGCTTAAAATGTTATCTCTTGAAGACTCTTGAAGACATCATGCCCTTTTTTTAAATATTCACTTCTGTTTCCATTTTAATCTCTGGAATTCTACTGATTTCATAAAAAAAAGACTACTGCAAACACCATTTTTCCCTTCCTTTCACTTAAAAATAACCTTCATTTTTACCCCTTCATTCTCCATGGAATTCTTCTATTTTTTATTTTTTTCCCCTTTTCCCCTTCATAAAATCCTCTTTAAAGAGTTTAAAACTCACTTTTAAACTTTGCCGAAACCCCCAAATCCATCAAAAACTGTGAAAATTTTCATAAAAAATAAATTTTTTAAACTGCAGGTTTAAGCCCCTTTGGGCTAAGTCCTAAACCACTTCCCCACATATGCCTTGGTGCTGGAACCAAGCGCTAATGGTCCCAAGTGTTTATCGCATCGAAACAAAACACAGCGTGCAATGTATTTTTACTTTATTGAGACCTCCGATGCGATTGGCCCCTTATTACATATCCCCGATCCAATCACCGCTTCATATAACCCTTGGGCCCGCATCCGGCGCTTAAAAATTGTGAATAAACCCATCTCCAATGAAAAATTCCTTTGTAAAGCATAAAACCCACTTTTTCCTAAGTTTTATTCTAAACCCGCCAAATCAATATTTTGTAATGAAAATGGGTAGATTGAAAAGCCCGCATCAAAGTTTCGATGCGATTGAGCCCCATTGTATAAACCCTACCATCTGCTTCTCTCCATATAAACCTACACCCAGGACCAAGAGTTAAAGTCCCGAAGCGCTAATCGCATCGAGGAAATTTAAATGGGTAGATTGAAAAGCCCGAAGGCCTGATCCTGATTGGCCCTTTCTATGTATAAAGCCCTAAGCCTATTATTTTTCATATAGACCAACGGCCCCGTAGACGGGTGCCACGCCATTTCATATATATCACCCTCCCGACACAAAAACCTTTGTTTTTTTAATTTTTGGTTTTATATAATATAGAGGGTCTCGCTCGTTCATTGGTCAGAGCCCTTATCCGTCGTTGATCGTTGGGCCAATCCGATGGCTAGTGTTGTATCGCATCGGCAAAATTCATTGGCTGCGTTATATTTTATGCCACCTCCGATTGGCATTTCCTCGATCCATCCTCCACCGTCGATCTGATCTGCAGATCAACGACCCACAGTTAATCGCTTCAGCGCCCTCCCTGTCCATTGCCCCACCAATTGCAAAACTCTGATTGCATCTGGGCCATCCATGTGTCTAGATCAGATGATCCAGAATGCATCTCTTCACTTTGGTTAAAAACATACGGCCCTACTCTATAATGTTTTTCCAGCCAATGAGAGTTGTTGATCTCTGTAGATCAATGGTCCTTATTAAATCCTTCTCTGCCTTTGTATTATTCTCATTTAATCTCCATATCCAATCTCCGCCATTGATCCTCACATCCAATGGCTCGTATTAACCCTGACAGGCCCTACCCATGTGGGCCCTGCCTCCCTCTGGATCTGATCTCTGCCATCCAAAAATTTGATCCTATGGCCCAGATTAAAAACGCCCTGCGTTTTATCCCCTGTACATCTAGTCAGTTTCGCACTCACCCTCCATCATTCGATCTAAGGGCCTAGATCTGACGGCGCACATGGAGTTTCATGCAACTTTCAGCACGAAGGTTAAGTTCCAAAATTTACACGATATAAGTTGTTTTCTGATGCCACGTGTCAGGCAGGAATGCATATCACGTTCGAAAAGGAAATACCGCATACCCGCCTTTCTATCACGCTGAAACAAATGTTTTTCCCTCCGAAACCACTTTTCTTCATTTCTATTATTTTTTATCGCACGCTGTGCCTGCTGTTGATTGCTGCAGATCAACGGCCCAAATTTATTCTTCCTTCATATTATCGCCCTCTGCCTTTTATAAAGGGTCTTTGTAGACCATCCTACACCGTTGATCTAGTGGGGCCTATCTCATCCAACGACCATGCTCCTTCCCACAACCTATGAAATAAATGATAAAGTTGAGGATGACGATTCTCTAGGCTTTGTTTATTTAATGAAAATCATTCCACGAGGTTCAAACTTCATGTTTCACCAATGCTTCATGGAAATTGATGCCATATGGACCCTTTGCAGAACCTGCACAACAACAAGACACAGTAAATTAAAATCAAACAAAAGAGTATCAATGTTGAAGACTTAAACACAACATAATAGAAGATTGAAGACTTTTTTCGCAATTTTGGAGGATTACGGCTAAGATCGAAAAATCAAAATCCTAATCCTCTGAATTAAAACACAATTAAAAAATACAAATCAAAATATTTATCAGTTAGAAAGAACCTCCACCGCCACATCAGAGACTAATTGATTCCTCTCAGCTACCTAATGCGACCTGTAGCTTCAATGTGTTTAGCAGAGGTCGAGTTATTACCAGAACATCAAATATTTGCCTCAACGCAGCCGAATAGTTAGTTCTGCCAAGGAACTTAATGCAAAAAATATTAGCAGAGTTATTACAACATGAAACAGAGCCTTAAAGTCAGCAAAAGCTCTCACTGAGCTTAATTTTTAAATGTAAAACAATTAATACAAGAAGAACATCTGTAAACTTCTCCATCGAGCCCATCAAAGGCCGAGAAGCTATTAAATCTGTATTAATTGACCTGGGAGATCTTTATCCCCTCCCACCTCCTCATTCCTTCTAAAAATACTTCTGTAGAAGATGAGAAAATGTTGGTTGCTGAACTTTGAAATATACTTGTGCTCAAATTTTCTACCTATAAATAGTGTTCAAAGGCTCTTGAAGCTCTGTTTGTGATAAAATAGCTAGGCTGAGAAGTGAAGATGATTGCTGAACTAAAACATTGGACTTAAATCTGTAACTGGTTTGAAGCATCAATACAAGCTGATTTATGGGATCCTGGTCTATGTCAACGGTGATTTTATTCTTATTGTAAATCGTTATTTTATTTCTGTTTTCACTTTGTCCATTTTCTATGATAAAGAAAAACAAGCATAGAGTTAGGATTTACTGTATATCAATACCCTTCTTTAACTGATAAGATTTATCTACATGTTTTCTTCCAATTTGTGTTGTTTAGGAATGATTTGATTCAGTTTAAGCAGTCAGGAATGTTGGCGTTCCCTCGTCCTACTGTCTAGGCTAACTGTTATTCTTGAATGTTATTTTCAGTTTATGTTAAGTAGAGATGAACTAAGGAAATTATGGTGAACCCTGTCCTTTAGTTTTATCCCCAGACACTGTCTAAAAGTTTCCCCAAGAATGTGTTGGAAGCAAACTAGGTTCAAAGCCCTTACCTGATCTTAGACATTTCTTCATTTTCATATGTGTTTCCCTTTGTGTTTAATATGTTTTCTATTGAAAGTGTAACAAAAGATGGCTAGTTTCAAAGTACTTACCAGATCTTAGATTACTTTTATGTCTTTCTTAAGTGTATGCCAAAAGAAGGATATTTTCAAAGTACTTACCTGATCTTAGGCTGCTCTTTGTTCTTCATTTGTTTAAATTCCCCTTCTTTTTGTATCATTTCATTCCATAAAATCAAATTTAAAGACATCCTTAGACATAGATGACTTGCCCATGGACTGATCTTGAACCTTGTTGTTTCAATTAAAGCCTACTATGACTCCATAGCCCAATGGACTAGAAACTAGCATTATATCTATCTTTTCAACCAAAGCTTGTTCTGATTACTTGCAACTTCACACCTTTGAAACTCTTTCCATTTATAACTTTCCACTCAAATAATAATCATGCTCAACCATCCAAAACAAACAGAAACCCTCAGACTTCATAACTAGCCTAATATCATTACCCAAAAGCTTTTAAAGATAAATCCATCTTTGCACTTATTGGAGAGATCCCTCTCCGGATTCAGGACGGCTAGATCCTAGAATCCCAAAGTGGTTGAAATAGTGTTCTCCCTGCAATTGGACTGTGCTAATATTTCTAATTACAGGGAGCTAACACACCTTAACCTTAAATTTACCCTTAACCTACCCTTAACCTTAACCTTAACCTTATGCCCTTAACCTTAACCTTAACCTGTCTAAACCTGTAACCTTAAAATTACCCTTACCTAACCTTAACCTTAACTTTACTGTGAAAATAACCGTAACCCTAACTATAAACTAACCCTAACCTTAACTATAATCTAACCCTAACCTTATCTTAACCTTAACCTTCACTATAACCTAACCTTAACCTTGACCTGAACTATAACCTAACCCTAACCTTGACCGTACCCTTAACCTTAACCTTAACCTGACTAAACCTGTAACACCTAACCCTAACCTTGACCAAACCCTTAACCTTGAACTTAACTTTACCCTTAACCTAATCTTAACCTTAACCTAACCTTCACCTTCACCTTAACTATAACCTAACCCTAACCTTGAACAAACCCTAAAGTTGACCTTAACTTAACCTTAACCTTAACCTTAACTTTACCCTTAACCTTAACCTTACCCTTACCTAACCTTAACCTAACCTTAACCTTAACTTTACCCTTAACCTAACCTTAAACCTAAATTTACCCTTAACCTAACCTTAACCTTGACCTTATTTATAACATAACCCTAACCTTGACCAAACCCTTAATCTTAACCTTACCCTTAACCTTAACATAACCTAACCTAACCTTAACCTTATCTTAACCTTAACCTTCATTATAACCTTGACCTTAACTATAATCTAACCCTAACCTTGACCAAACCCTTAACCTTAACCTTAACCTTATCCCCTTAACCTAACCTTAGCCTTCCCCTAACCTTAACCTTAACCTAACCTTAACCTTAGCTTTACCTTAACCTTGACTTTACCCATAACCTAACGTTAACCTTCACCTTAACCTTAACCTTATCTTACCCTTAACCTAACCTTAGGGTTTGGTCAAGGTTAGGCTTAGGTTATAGTTAAATTTAAGGTTAAGTTCAAGGTTAAGGTTAAGGTTAGGTTAAGGTTAAGGTTAAGTTCAGGGTAAATTTAAGGTCAAGGTTAAGGTTAGGTTAAGGGTAAGATAAGGGTAAGGTTAGGTTTAAGGTTAGGGTAAGGTTAAGGTTAAAGTTAATGTTAATTGTTTGGTCAAGATTAGGGTTAGCTTATATTTAAGGTGAAGGTTAAAGTTAGGTTATAGTGAAGGTTAAGGTTAAGATAAGGTTAGGGTTCAAGTCATGGTTAAGGTTAAGGTTAGGGTAAAGGTTAAGGTTAAGGTTAGGGTTAAGGTTAGGTTATAGTGAAGGTTAATGTTAAGACCCATAACCCTAACCTTAACCTTCACCTTGAATTTACCCTTAACCTAACCTTAACCTTAACCGTAACCCTAACTTTATCTTAACCTTAACCTAACCTTAACCTTAACCTTAACCTAGCTATAAACTTACCCTTAACCTTAACCTTGACCTTAACTATAACCTAACCCTAACCTTGACCAAACCCTTAACATTAACCTTAACCTTAACCTTTACTTAACCTTAACCTTGACCTTAACATTAACCTTAACCTTAACCCTAACTTTACCCTAACCTTACCGTAACCTTAACCTTAATCTAACCTTAACCTAGACTTTACCCTTAACTTAACCTTAACCTTCACTATAACGTAACCAAACCTTTAACCTTAAATTTACCTATAACCTAACCCTAACCTTGACCAAACCCTTAACATTAACCTTAACTTAACCTTAAACTTAACCTTAACCTAACTTTAACCTTGACCTTAACTATAACCAAACCCTAACCTTAACCTTAACCTGACTAACCTTAACCTACCTAAACCCTTAAGGTTAAGGTACAGTTAAAGTTAAGGTTAAGTTCAATGTCAAGGTTAAGGTTAAGTTAGGTTAAGGTAAGGTTATAGTTAGGTTAAGGTTAAGGTTAAGGGAGTAAGCCTTGACTTTAACCTGACTAAAATCGTAACCTTAACCTTATCCATAACCTTAACTAATCCTGTAACCTAACCTTAACCTTAACTAAACCCTTAACCTTAACCTTACCCTTAACCTTCACCCTTAACCTTAACCTAACCCTAACCTTGACTTGAACCTTAACCTTACCCTTAATCTTACCTTAACCTTAACCTTAATCTAACCTTAACCTTAACTTTTCCCTTAACCTAACCCTAACCTTTAGGTCAAGGTTGAGGTTACGTTAAGGGTAAATTTAAGGTTATGGTTAGGGTAAGGTGAGGGTAAGGTTATGTTTAAGGTTAAGGTTAAGGTCAATGTTAATCTAGGTTAAGGTAAGGTTAAGGTTACAGTTAGGTTAAGGTTAATGGTTTAGTCAGGTTAAGGTTAAGGTTAAGGGTTTGGTCTAGGTTACGGTTAGGTTAAGCTTAAGGGTGAAGGTTAAGGATAAGGTTAAGGTCAAGGTCAAGGTTAAGGTTAAGGTTATGTTTAAGGTTAAGGTTACAGTTAGGTTAAGGGTAAATTTAAGGTTATCGTTGAAGATAATATTATGTTAAGGTTAACGTTATGTTATGCTTAACATCAAGGTTAGGTTAAGGTAAATGTTAGGTAAAGGTTAAGGGTAAGGTTAAGGTTAAGGTAAGGTAAAGGTTAACCTTCAGATAATCTTAACCTTAACTTTACCCTTAGGTTACGGGTTGAGTCAGTTTAAGGTTAAGGTTAAGGGTTTGGTCAAGGTTAATGTTAAGGTTAAGGTGAAGGATAAGGGTAATGTCAAGGTTAAGTGTAAATTTAAGGTTAAGGTTAAGGTTATGACTTTATTAAGGTAAAGGTTAAGGTTAAGGTGAAGGTTAAGGGTAAGGTCAAGGTTAAGGGTAAAGTTAAGGTTAAGGTCAAGGTCAAGGGTAAGGTTAAGGTTAAGGTTATGTGTTTAGTCAGGTTAAGGTTAAGGTTAAGGGTAAGGTTAAGGGTAAGGTTAGGGGAAGGTTAAAGTTAAAGTTAGGTTAAGGTAAGGTTAAGGTTAAGGTATGGTTAATGTTAAGGTTACAGGTTTAGTCAGGTTAAGGTTAAGGTTAATGGTTTAGTCAAGGTTAGGGTTAGGTTATAGTTAAGGTTAAGGTTAGGTTAAGGGTAATATAACGTTAAGGTTAAGGTTAGGTTAAGGTCAAGGTCAAGGTTAAGGTTAAGGGTAAAGTCAAGGTTAAGGTTAAGGTTATGGTTAGGGTAAAGGTTTAGGTTAAAGATAAGGTTAAGGTTAAGGTTCAAGGTTTGGTCAAGGTTAAGGTTAGGTTATCCCTTAAGGTTAGGGTAAAGTTAAAGTTAAGGTTAAGGATAGGTTAAGGTTAAGGTTAGGTTAAGGGTAAAGTCAAGGTTAAGGTTATGGTTATGGCAAGGTTAAGGTTAAGGTTAAGTTAAGGTTAAGGTCAAGGTTAGGATTAAGTTATAGTTAAGGTGAAGGTTAAGGTTAGGTTAAGGTTAAGGTTAAGGTCAAGGTTAGGGTTAGGTTATACTTAAGGTTAAGGTTAATGTCAAGATTAAGGTTTTGGTCAAGGTTAGGGTTAGGTTAAAGGGGTAAGGTTAAGGTTAAGGTTAAGGTTAAGGGTTTGGTCAATGTTAGGGTTAGGTTATAGTTAAGATTAAGGTTAAGGTTAAGGTTATGGGTTTAGTCAGGTTATACTTAAGGTTAATGGTTTGGTCAAGGTTAGGGTTAGGTTATAATTAAGGTTAAGGTTATGGTTAAGGTTAAGGTTAGGTTATGTTTAAGGTTAAGGTTAGGTTAAGGTTAAGGTTAAGGTTAAGGGTTTGGTCAAGGTTAGGGTTAGGTTACGGGGGTAAGGTTAAGGTTAAGGTTACAGGTTTTGTCAAAATTAGGGTTAGGTTATAGTTAAGGTCAAGGTTAAGGTTAAGTTATAGTTAAGGTTAAGGTTAAGGTTAGGGTAAAGTTAAATTTAAGGTTAAGGTTAAGGTTAAGCGTTTGGTCAAGGTTAGGGTTAGATTAAATTTAATGTTAAGGTTAGGGTTAGGTTATAGTTAAGGTCAAGGTTAAGTTAGGTTAAGGTTAATATTAGGTTATGGTTAAGGGTAAAGTTAAGGTTATGGTTAGGGTAAGGTTAAGGTTAAGGGTAAAGATAAGGTTATGGTTAAGGTAATGTTAAGGTTAGGTTATGTTAAGGTTAAATTTAAGGTAAAGGTTAGGTTAAGGGTAAAGCTAGGGTTAAGGTTAGGGTTACAATTAGGTTTAAGGTTAGGGGAATGTTAAGGTTAAGGTTACGGTTAAGGTGAAGGTTAAGGGTAAGCTTAATGTTAAGGTCAAGGTGAAGGTTAAGGTAAAGGTTAAGGTTATGGTTATGGGAAGGTTAAGGTTAAGGTTAAGGTTAAGTTAAGTTTAAGGGTAAGGGTTTGGTCAAGGTTAGGGTTAGGTTATAGTTAAGGTTAGGTTAAGGTTAAGGTTAAGGTTAAGGTTTGGTTAAGGTTAAAGTTAAGGGTAAAGATAAGGTTATGGTTAAGGTTAAGGTTACGGTTAGGTTGTAGTTAAGCTGAAGGTTAAGTTTAAGGTTAGGTTAAGGGTAAAGTTAATGTTAAGGTTAAGGTTTGGTCCGGCTAAGGTTAAGGTTAAGGTGAAGGTGAAGGGTAAGGGTAAGGTTAATGTTAAGGTTAAGGTTAAGGTTACGTTAAGGTTAAGGTTAGGTTAATATTAAGGTTAAGGTTAAGGGTTTGGGATGGTTGATGTTAAGGTTAAGGGTTTGGTCAAGGTTAGGGTTAGGTTATAGTTAAGGTCAAGGTTAAGGTTATGGTTAAGTTAAGGTTAAGATAAGGTTAAGTGTACAGGTTTAGTAAGGTTGAAGTTAATGTTAAGGTCAATTTCAAGGTATTTTTGAGGGTAAATTTAAGGTTAACCTTGACCTTGACCTTAAACTTAACCTTAACCTTAACCTAACCTTAAACTTCACTTTAATTTTAACATTAACCTTCACCTTAACCTTTCCTTTACCTTTAAATTAACCTAATTGTAACCTATCCTTAAACTTAACCCTAACCTTAACCTTGAAATTAATATAACCATTAACCTTAACCTTAACCTTTACTTAACCTTAACCTTAACATAAACCCTTAACCTTAACCTTAAAATTAACCTTAACCTTGACTTTACCCTTAGCGTAACCTTAACCTTGAAATTAACCTTAACCTTAACCTTAACGTGATTAAACCCATAACCTTAACCTTACCCTTAAATATAACCTAACCCTGAGCTTGAAAAAATCCTTAACCTTAACCTTAACTTTAACCTTAACCTTCCCCTAACCTTCACCCTAACCTTAGCCTTCACTTTACCCTTAACCTAACCTTAACCTTACCCATATCATAACCCTAATCTTGACAAAACCTTAACCTTAACCTTAACCTTCCCATAACTTTAACCTTGACCTCAAATACAACCTAACCTTAACCTTTACAAAACCCTTACTTGTAACCTTAACCTTAACCTTAACCTAACCTTAACCTTAACCTTATTTTTATCTTAACCTTAGCCTTAACCTTAACCTTAACCCTAACCTTAAGGTTAAAGTTATGAGTAAGGTTAGGGTTTGGTTATAGTTAAGGTCAAGGTTAAGGTTAAGGTTACAGGTTTGGTCAAGTTAAGGTTAAGGTTAATGTTAAGGTTAAGTTAAGGTTAATGTCAAGGTTAAGGTTATGGTTATGGGAAGGTTAATGTTAAGTTTAGGTTAAGGTTAACATAAGGTTAAGGGTAAGGTTAAGGTTAAGGTTAAGGTTACGTTAAGGGTAAAGTCAACGTTAAGGTTAGTTTAAGGTTAAGATAAGGTTAAGGTTAAGGTTAGGTTAAGGTTATGGTTATGGGAAGGTTAAGGTTAAGGTTAGGATAAGGTTAAGATAAGGTTTAGGTTAAGGATACGTTAAGGTCAAGGTTAAGGTTAGGTTAATGTTAAAATAATGTTAAGGTTTAAGGTAATGTTAAGGTTATGGGTAAGGTTAAGGTTTAGGGTTTAGGTTAAGGTTAAGGGTAAGGTTAAGGTTAGGTTAAGGTTAAGATTAGGTGAAGGTCATTAAATTTAACCTTAACCTTAACCTTAAACTTAACCTTACCTTAACCTTAAACTTGACCTTAACCTTAACCTTAACCTTACCTTAACTTTAACATTAAGCTTCCCATAACCTTAACCTTTACCTAACCTTCCCATAACCATATCTTTAACCTTAACCTTAACCTAACTGTAACCTTAACTTTAACCTTATCCTTAGCTTTCACCATAACCTTAACCTTGACTTTACCCTTAACCTAACCTTAATCTTAACTATAACTTAACCCTAACCCTAACCTTAACCAAAACCTTAACCTTAATCTTAACGTTCACCTTAACCTTAACCTTAACTTTACCCTTAAGGTTAAGGTAAGGGTAAGGTTAAAGTTAAGGTTAAGGTTAATGTTCAGGTTAAGGTTAAGATAAGGTTAAGGTTAAGGTTAAGGTTATAGGTTCAGTGAGATTAAGGTTAAGGTTAAGTTAAGTTTAAGGTTAAGGGTTTTTGAAGGTTAAGGTTAAGGTTAACGGTAAGATAAGGTTAAGGTTAAGGTAAAGGTTAAGTCAAGGTCAAGGTTATGGTCAAGGTCAAGGTTAGGTTAAAGGTTAAGGTTAAGGGTAAGGTTAAGGTTAAGGTTAGGGTTAAGGTTATGGGTAAAATTAAGTTTAAGGTTAAGGTTAAGGTTAAGGTTTGGTCAAGGTTAGGGTTAGGTTATAGTTAAGGTTAATATAAGGTTAAGGTTAGGTTAAAGTTAAGGTTAAGGTTACGGTTAAGGTTAAGGTTAAGGTTATGGTTAATGACCTAACCCTAACCTTGACCAAACCCTTAACCTTAACTTTAACCATTAACCTTAAACTTAACCTAAACCTTTACCCTATCCTTACCCTAACTGTTACACAGTAATTTGTTACCATCCCTGCAATCCCCATCTCGCACATTGGAGGGTTGTTTCTATGACTAATTAAAAGTTTCATGCCTTGAAAATACCATCATTTCATCCCTTGACATGAGTACAACATTCCCTCTGTTGACCATTTCCTGAGTAGACCACTAAAAACACCTATTTTTGCCTTGGCGTTGGTAGCCCATTATGCCCTCGTGCCAATGAGGAAAATTAACACTAAGCCCATGCCAGTTGGTGCTCTGTCCCAGTTAAGCACCCGCACTAATCTTTTTATGGAATTTTTTTTTTAAAAAGAGACAAAGTTTTGATCACAACAACTTCGTGGATGAGTCATAGGGAGTGGTTCTACTAAATAACCATGGATTTCCTCCTTTGGTCTCTTGTTTCCACCTTATGGGGAAACCTCCCAAGGGATAAGGCCTCCCTTCCACTATTTTATGGATCCCAACCTGCTCCTCTCCTCTATAAATATAGCCATCTTCCATTGATGTGCTAGCTAAATGATTGAATAGCTTAACGCTTGGGAGCTAAACTTGTAGGATGGAAACTATAGTTGGGAAACCATTGAGAGCCAAGCCAAAGAGAGAGATATTCATCCAAATTCCTTATAGGCTTTGTTGAGACACGCTCCGCTGTCAGCCCTGCTGAAGGAAGATCATAACATTAGAGCATTTGGTTGTAATCTCCCTTTTGTCATTTATAATATAAGAAACTCTGATTTTGGTTCCATTCATGTGTTCATTTCTTTATGTAATGCAATGAATTATATCCTCTCTAACTGATGTATAGTCACATGCTTTATATTTTACGTCGTCGAGATCTTTGTATTTTTGTAACTAGGAACCAACGTCATTGCGTGACTTTATTGTTGCTAGACCCGATCTGGGCTAGTGGGATCGCCTCGGCCCATAGAGGGGATTTACCTCTTCAACACTAACCTTAACCTTAATCTTAACTAACCTTAACCTTAACTTTACCTTAACCTTGACTTTACCTTTAACCGAACATTAACCTTAACCTTAACCTTATCTTAACCTTAACCTAAGCTTAACCTCAACCTTAACCGAACTATAACCTTACCATTAACATTAACCTTGACCTTAACCTTAACCTAACCTTAACCTTAACCATAACCATAACCTTATCTTTAACCTTAACCTTAACCTTAACCTAACCCAAACCTTAACATTACCCTTAACCTAACCTTAACCTTAACCTTAACCTAACCCTAACCTTGACCAAACCTTTAACTGTAACCTTAACATAAACCTTAACCTTAACCTTAACCTTTACTTAACCTTAACCTTAACATTAACCTTAACCTTCCCATAACCTTAACTATAACCGATCCCTAACCTTGACCAAACCCTTAACCTTAACCTTAACCTTAACTTAACCTTAACCTAACTGTAACCTTAACCTTAACCTTATCATAACCTTAATGTAACCTTATCCTTGACTTTACCCTTAATGAAAATTTAACCTTAACCTTAACCTTACCCTTAACCTTATCTTAACCTTAACCTAACCTAATCTTAACCTTAACCCTAACCCTAACCCTAACCCTAACCCTAACCTTAACCTTAACCTTAACCAAACCTTTAACATTAACCTTAACTTAACCTTAACCTAACCTTAAACTTGACCTTAACTATAACCTAACCCTAACCTTAGCCTAACATTACCCATAACTTTAATCTTAAGGTTAGGGTTAAGATTAGGGTTAAGGTTAAGGTTAAGGTTAGGTTAAGGTTAAGATAAGGATAAGGTTGAGGTTAAGGTTAGTTTAAGGGTAAGGGTAAGGTTAGGGTTAAGGTTAGGGTAAGGTTAATATTAGGTTAAGGGTAAGGTTAAGGGTAAATTAAAGGTTAAGGTTACATTAAGGGTAAGGTTAAGGTTAAGGTTTGGTTAGGGTTAGGATTAGGTTATAATTAACGTCAAGGTTAAGTTTAAGGTTAAGGGTAAGGTTAAGGTTAAGGTTAAGGTTAAGGGTAAGGGTAAAGTTAAGGTTAAAGTGAAGGTTAATGGTAATTTTAAGGTTAAGGTTAAGATAAGTTTAAGGTTAAGGTTAAGGTTTATGTTATCTTAAGGGTAAAGTTAAGGTTAAGGTTAAGGGTAAAGTTAAGGTCAAGGTTAGGGTTAAGTTATAGTTAAGGTGGAGGTTAGGTTAAGGTTAAAGTGAAGGTTAAGATCACCTTGACCTTAACCTTAACCTTATTGTTACACAGTAATTTGTCACCGTCCCTGCAATCCCCTGTCCCACACATTGGAGTGCCTTTCCCGTGACCTGTAAGCAGTGAAAAGGACAATCATTCCTTTCATGGTATCCCCCTTGACAAGGACAAGGACAATCATTCCTTTGAAGAAATTTTCCCTTGAAAAACCCTAAAAACTAACCTTTTGGCCTTGGCACGACTAGCCAGTTTATCCCTCGCGCCAATGGGGAAAAACCACCAAAGAGGGCACGTCAACTGGCACTCTGTCCCAGTGTCTTGTTCGCGCCAATATTAATAAGGATTGTTTTTAAAAAATAAATGGCCAAATTTTGATTCCAAAAAACTCTTGAACGAGTCTCAAAACTGAGTTGGGAGGTTTGGCACTGGATCTCCATGTAGGGGAGGTGGTTTTCCACCTATCATGGAAGCTTCGTTGAGAATAGGGCCAATCCCACAATTGTAGGGATCCCAACTCCCCTTCCACCATATATATAAGCTTGCCATTTTCCCTTAGCAAGCTAGTAGTCGTAATAGCAAAAGAAATAGTTGAACTTGTAGTAAGGAGACTATCGCCAAACAACATATGAGAGCTAAGCCGAAGATAGAGAGCTTTGTCCCATGTCTAAAGAGCTTCATTGAGACATGCTCTGCTATCAACACCACCAAAGGAAGATCTGGCATCAGAGCTTTGGGTTGTATCTTTCCTCTTTTATTTTAATGATAAGCGACTTTGATTATGGTTTCATTCATGTGTCTTTGTCTTTGATGCAATGAATTACATCCTCTCTGACTGATGTATGGTTACAAGATTTATATTCTATGCTGTGTATTGGTGTGTTTCTTCGCATGTGTGCAGGTATTCAGACGTGTTAAGTGGAAGGATCGTGATCTGCCAAAGCGGAGGATGGGAAGTATCATCCTTTCTTCGACGACCATTGCATAGGACCTGAGGTAGGCAACTTGTTATGTTCTATCGTTTTTGTAACTAGAGACATTCTTCACTGCATGACCGATTGTTGCTAGACCTGATCTGGGCTAGTAGGGATTGCCTCTGCCCACAGAGGGGATTTACCTCTCCAACACTTAACTTTACATTAACCTTAACCTACCCTTCCCATAACCTTTACCTTAACCTAAATTTAACCTTAACCTTCCCCTAACCTTAAACTTAACCTTAACCTTAACCTAAGCTTAACCTTAGCCTTACCCTAACCTTATCCTAAAATTTACCTTAACTTTACCGATAACCTTAACCTTACCCTTAACCTAACCTTCACCTTGACCAAACCCTTAACCTAACCTTAACCTTAGCCTAAGCTAACCTTAACCTTAACCTTAACCTTATCTTAACCTTAACCTTCCCATAACCTTAACCTTAACCATAACTTAACCTTAACCTTGACTTTACCCTTAATGTAACCTTAACCTTAACCTTAACCTTAAGGTCAAGGTCAAGGTTAAGGTTAGGTTAAGGGTAAGGTTAAGGTTAGGGTTAGGTTATAGTTAAGGTCATGGATTGGGTAAGGTTAGGGTTAGGATATAGTTAAGGTGAAGGTTAGGTTAAGGTTAAGTTTAAGGTTAAGGTTATGGTTATGGGAAGGTTAAGGGTTAAGGTTAAGGTTAGGTTAAGGTTGTTAATGTTAGGTTAAGGTTAAGGTTAAGGTTAACGTCCAGGTTAAACTTCAGGTTAAGGTTCAGGTTCAGGTTAAACTTCAGGTTAAGGTTCAGGTTAACCTTAGCCTTAACCTTAACCTTAACTTGACTAAACGCGTAACCATTAACCTTAACCTTACCCTTAACCTTCACCTTAAACTTAACCTTGAATTTACCCTTAACCTAACCTTAACTTTAAATATAACCTAACCCAAACCTTGACCATAACTTTACTCTTGACCTTGACCTTAACCTTAACCTTGACCTTGACCTTAACCTAACCTTAACCTTAACCTTAACCTTATCTTTCCCTTAACCTAACCTTAACCTTAGCTATAACCTAAGCCTCACCTTATCCTAACCTTAACATGAATCTTAACCTTTACCTAACCTTCCCCTAACCTTAACCCTAACCTTAACCTTAACTTTACCCTTAACCTAACCTTAACCTTAACTTTAACCTTAACTTAACCTAACCTTAACCCTAACATTAACCTTAGCCTTAACCAAACCCTTAACCTTGACTTTAACCTTAACCATAACCTTAACATTAACTTGACGAAACCTGTAACCTTAACCTTAACCTAACCTTAACCTTGAACTTATCCTAACCTAACCTTAACATTAAATTTAGCCTAACCTTAACCTTGATCAAACCCTTAACCTTAACTATAACCTAACCCTAACCTTGACCTTAACCTTACCCTTAATCTCTACCTTAACCTTAACCTAACCTTAACATTAACTTTATCCTTAACCTAATATTAACCTTAACCTAACCTTAACCTTGACTTTACCCTTAACCTAACCTTAACCTTGGGCTTAAATATAACCTAACCCTAACCTTGACCAAACCTTAACCTTAACCTTAACCTAACCATGACCTTAACATAACCTTAACCTTAACCTTAACCTTAACCTCAGCCTAACCATAACCTTCACATTAACCTAACCCTAACCTTAACTTTACCTTTAACCTTAACCTTAACCTAACCCTAACCTTAACTTTACTTGTAACCTAACCTTAACCTTAACTGTAGCCTTAACCTTATCTTAACCTTAACCTTACCCTAACCTTAACCTTAACCTTAACCTGACTAAACCCATAACCTTAACATTACATTAACCTAACTTTAACCTTAATCTTCCCCTAACCTTAACCTTAACCTTAACCTAAGCTTATCCTTAAACTTACCCTAACCTTAACCTTAACTTTGCCCATAACCTTACCCTTAACCTAAAATTAACCTTGACCTTGACGAAACCCTTATCATAACCTTAGCCTTAACCTTAACCTAACCCTAACCAAAGTTAAGATTAAGGTTAAGGTTAGGTTAAGGGTAAAGTTAACGTTAAGGTTAGTTTAACGGTAAAGATAAGGTTAAGGGTAAGGTTAAGGTTAAGGTTAACCTTACCCTAACCTTCCCATAACCATAACCTTAACCTTGACATTACCCTTAACCTTAACCTTAACCTTAACTTTAACTTGACCAAACCCTTAACCTTAACTTTAACTTTAACCTAACCTTAACCTTAGCCTAACAATAACCTAACCTTAACCTTAACTTTACCCTTAACCTAATCTTAACCTTAACCTTAACCTAACCCTAACCTTAACTTTACCCTTAACCTAACGTTAACCTTAACATTATCTTAACTTTAACTTGACCTTAACCTTGACCTTAACCTTAACCTTAACCTTACCTTAACCGAACTTTAAAATTAACTTTAACCTTAACCTTAAGCTAATCTTAACCTTAACCTTAACCTTAACCTTGACCATAACCTTAACATTAACCTTAACCTAACCTCAATATAACCCAACCTTAACCTTAACCATAACCATAACCTTGACCTTAACTATAACCTAACCTTAAACCTATCCTTAACGTAATCTTAACCTTATCCTAACCTTAACCTTAAGGATTTGGTCAAGGTTAGGGTTAACCTTCACCCTTACCCTTACTCTTAACTATAACCTAACCCTAACCTTGACCAAACCCTTAAAATTAACCTTAACCTTACCCTTAACCTTAACCGAACTAAACCCATAACATTAACCTTAACCTTAACCTTACCCTTAACCTTAACCCTAACCTTAACCCTAACCTAACATTAACCTTACCTTAACATTAACCTTATCTTAACCTTCACCTTAACCTAACCTTAACCTTAACCTTAATTTTACCCTTAACCTTAACCTTAACCTTAGCCTAACCATAACCTTAACCTTAACCTTAACCTAACCCTAACCTTAAATTTACCCTTCACCTAACCTTAACCTTAACCTTATCTTAACCTTAACCTAAACTTAACCTTGACTTTACCCTTAACCTTAACCTTAACCTTACCTTAATCTAACTTTAACCTTAACTTTAACCTAATCTTAACCCTAACCTTAACCTAATCTTAAACTTAACCTTGACTTTACCCTTAACCTTAACCTTAACCTTAACCTAACCTTAACCTTAAAGTTAACTTTAACCTTAACCTTAACCTTAACTATAACCTTAACCTAACTAAACCCGTAACCCTAACCTTAACCTTAACCTAAATAAATTTGTAACCTTAAACTTAACCTTAACCTGTAACCTTAACCTTAACCATAACCTTAACCTTGACCTTAAATATAACCTGACCTTAACCTTAACCTTAACGTAACCCTAACCTTAACTTTACCCTTAACCTGACCTTAACCTTAACCTTAACCTTAACCTTATCTTAACCTTAACCTAACCTTAACCTTGACTTTACCCTTAACCTTAACCTTAACCTTACCTTAACCTAACTTTAACCATAACTTTAGCTTTAACCTTAACCTAATCTTAACCTTAACCTTAACCTAATCTTAAACTTCACCTTGACTTTACCCTTAACCTTAACCTTAACCTTAAACTGAACCTTAATCTTAACCTAATGTTAACCTTAACCTTAACCTTAACCTTAACTATAACCTTAACCTGACTAAACCCGTAACCTTAACCTTAACTTGAATAAACCTATAACCTTAACCTTAACCTTTAACCTTACCCTAACCCTAACCATAACCTTAAAATTAACCTTAACTTTACTCTTAAACTAACCTAACTATAACCTAGCCTTAACCTTAACCATAACCTTAACCTTGACCTTAAATATAACCTAACCTTAACCCTACCCTTAGCCTAATCTTAACCTTAACCTAACCTTAACCTTAAGGGTTTGTTCAAGGTTAGGGTTAACCTTAACCCTTACCCTTACCCTTAAGTATAACCTTACCCTAACACTAATCAAGCCCTTAGCCTTAACCTTAACCTGACTAAACCCATAACCATAACCTTAACCTTAACCTTAGCCTTAGCCTTAGCCTTAGCCTTAACCTTAACGCTAAGCTTACCCTTAACCTTAACGCTAACATTAACCTTAACCTTCCCATAAACTTAACCTTAACCCTAACCCTAACCTTAACCTTAACCAAACCCTTAACATTAACCTTAACCTTGACCTTAAACTTAACCCTAACCTTAACCTTACCCTCAACCAAAAACTTAACCTTGACTTTAACTATAACCTAACCTTAGGTTAAGGTCAAGGTTAGGTTAAGGGTAAAGTTAAGGTTAAGGTTAAGGTTAAAGTTAAGGTTAAGGTTAAGGTTAAGGTTAGGTTATAGGGAAGGTTAAGGTTAAGTTAAGGTTAAGGTTAAGGTTTGTTCAAGGTTAGAATTAGGTTAAGGTCAAGGTTAAGGTTAGGTTAAGGATAAGGTTACGTGTTTATTCAGGTTAAGGTTAAGGTTAGGTTAAGGATAAGGTTACGTGTTTATTCAAGTTAAGGTTAAGGTTAAGGTTAAGGTTAAGGTTAGGTTAAGGGTAAAGTCAAGGTTAAGGTTATGGTTATGGGAAGGATAAGGTTAAGGTTAAGGGGTTAAGGTTAGGTTAAGATAAAGTCAAGGTTAAAATTAGGTTAAGGTTAAGGTTATAGTTAAGGTCAAGGTTAAGGTTATGGTTAAAGTTAAGGTTAAGGTTATGTAAAGGTTAAGATTAAGGTTAAGTTTAAGGGTAAAGATAAGGTTATGATTAAGATTAAGGTTAGGGTTAGGTTATAGTTAAGTTTAAGGTTAAGGTCAAGGTTAGGTTAAAGGTAATGTTAAAGTTAAGGTTAAGGTTTTGTCAGGTTAAGGTTAAGGTTAAGTTTAAGGATAGCATGAAGGTTAAGGTTAGGTTAAGGGTAAAGTTAAGGTGAAGGTTAAGGTTAAGGTTAAGATTAGGTTAAGGTTAAGGTTAAAGTTAAGGGTTTGGGAAGGTTAAGGTTATGGGTTAGGTTATAGTTAAGGTTAAGGGTAAGGTTAGGGTAAGGTTAAGGTTAAGGTTAAGGTTAAGGTTAAGTTGAAGGTTAAGGTTAAGGTTAACATTAAGGTTAGGGGAAGGTTAAGGTTAAAGTCAAGGTTACGTGAACGTTAAGGGTAAGGTTAGGGTAAGGTTAAGGTTAAGGTGAACGTCAAGGTTAAGGTTAAGTTAGGTTAAGAAAATGTTAATGTTACAGTTATGTTAAGGTTAAGATTAGGTTAAGGTTAAGGTTAAGGTTAGGTTAAGGTAAATATTAGGTTAAGTGTAAATTTAAGTTAAAGATTAGGTTAAGGTCATGGTTAAGGTTACGTTAAGGGTAAATTTAAGGTTAAGGTTAGGTTAAGAGTAAAGGTTTGGTCAAGGTTATGGTTAGGTTATAGTTAAGGTCAAGTTAAGGTTAAGGTTAAGGGTTTTGCCAAGGTTAGGGTTAGGTTATAGTCAAGGTTAAGGGTAAAGATAATTTTATGGTTAAGGTTAAGGTTAGGGTTAGGTTATAGTTAAGGTTAAGATTAGGTTAAGGGTAAAGTTAAGGTTAAGGTTAGTGTAAGGTTAGGGAAAAGTTTTAGTTAAGTTTAAGGTTAAGATTAAGGTTAGGTCAAGGGTCAAGGTAAGATAAGGTTAAGGGTAAGGTTAAGCTTACATGTTTAATCAGGTTAAGGTTAAGGGTAAGGTTAAGATTAGGTTAAGGGTAAGGTTAAGGTTAAGTTAAGGTTAAGGTTAAGGGTAAGGTTAGGGTTAGGTTATAGTTAAATTCAAGGTTAAGGTTAATTGTAAGAAAACACTTAACCTTAACCTTTACCCTAATGTTACCCTAATATTACCCTTAACCTTAGCCTTAACTATAACCTAACCATAAACTTGACCAAACCCTTAACCTTAACGTTAACTTGACTAAACCTGTAACCTTAACCTTAACCTTACCCTTAACCTTCACCCTTAACCTTAACCTTAACTTGACTAAACCCATAAATTTAAACTTAACCTTAACTTTACCCTTAACCTAACCTTAACCATAACCTTAACCTTAATGTTAACCTTACCCTTACTTAATCTTAATCTTAACTTAACCTTCACCTTAACTTTACCCTTAACCTTAAATTTAACCTTAATCTTAACCTTTATCAAACCTTAACCTTAACCTTAACCATAACCTTAACCTTAACCTTAACCAGAACCTTTACCCTCATCTTACCCTTAACCTTAACCTTTACCAAACACTTAGCCTTAACCCTAACCTAACCTTAACCTTGACCTTAACTATAACCTAAACCTAAGCTTGACCTTAACCTTAACCTTAACCTTAACTTGAACCTTAACCTTAACTTAACCTAACCCTAACCTTGACCTTAACCTTAGCCTAACCTTAACCTTAACCTTAACCTTAACTTTACCCTTAACCTAACCGTAACCTTAACCTTAACCATAACCTTAACCTTGAAATTAACCGTAACATGAACATTATCTTAACCTTAACCTTAACCTTCACCTTAACCTTAACCTTGAATTTACCCTTAACTTAACCTTAACCTAACCTTAACCTTAACCTTACCTTTTAACCTAACCTTAACCTTAACCTTACCTTCACCTTAACCTTAACCCTAACCTTAACCTAACCCTAACCCTAAATATTACCCTTAACCTAAGCTTAAGCTTAAGCTTAACCTTAACTTTACCCTTAACCTTGACCTTACCCTTAACCTTCACTATAACCTAACCTTAACCTTAAGGTTAGGGTAAAGTTAAATTTAAGGTTAAGGTTAGGTTATGGTTAAGGTTAAGGTTAAGAGCAAAGTTAATGTTAAGGTTAACGTTTGGTAAAGGTTAAGGTTAGGTTATAGTTAAGGTCAAGGTTAAGGTTAGGTTAAGGTCAAGGCTAAGGGTTTAGTCAAGGTTAAGGTTAAGGGTAAGGTTAGGGTAAAGGTTAGGGTAACGTTAAGGTTATGTTAAGATTACGGTTATAGTGAAGGTTAAGGTTAAGACCCATAACCGTAACATAACCTTGACATTAACTATAACCTAAACCTAACTCTAACCTTAACCTTAACCTTAACCTTATCTTAACCTTAACCTCTTCTATAACCTAACCTTAACCTTGACCCTAACCAAAATCATAACCCTAACCTTGACCAAAACGTTAACCTTAACCTTAACCTAAACCTTTACCCTAACCTTAACCCTAACCTTGACCAAACCATTAACCTTAACCTAACCTTAACCTTGACCTTAACTTTAACCTTATCTTACCCTTAACCTAACCTTAACCTTAAGGTTATGGTTAAGGTAAGGTTAAGACAAGGTTAAGGGTAAGGGCAAGGCGAAGGTTAGGTTAAGGTTATGGTTACAGTAAGGTTAGGGGTAAAGTTAAGGTTAAGGTTAGGTTAAGGTTAAGGTTACGATAAGTTTAAGGTCAAGGTCAAGGTTAAGGGTAAGGGTAAGGTTAGGGTAAAGGTTAGGGTAAGGTTAAGGTTATGTTATGGTTACGGTTGTAGTGAATATTAAGCTTAGGACCCGTAACCTTAACCTAACCTTGACCTTAACTATAACCTAAGCCCAACCTTAACCTTAACCTTAAACTTAACCTTATCTTAACCTTAACCTTCACTATAACCTAACCTTAACCTTGACCTTAACCTAAACCATAACTTTAACCTCGACCAAGCCCTTAACCTTAAATTTAACCTTAACCTTTACCCTAACCTTAACCTTAACCTTAAACTTGACTTTACCCATAACCTAACCTTAACCTTGACCTTAAATATAACCTAACCCTAACCTAGAACAAACCCTTAACCTTAACCTTAACCTAACATTAAGCTTGACCTAACCTTAACCTTGACCTTAACTTTAACCTAATCTTACCCTTAACCTAACCTTAACCTTAACTATATCCTAACCCTAACCTTAACCTTAACCTTGAACTTAACTATATCCTAACCCTAACCTTTACCAGACCCTTAACATTAACCTTCACCTAACCTTAACCATGACCTTAACTATAACCTAACCCTAACCTTGACCAAACCTTAACCTTAACCTTAAATTTACCCTTATCTTAATCTTATCCTTAACCGAACCTTAACCTTGACTTTACCTTAACCTAAATTTAACCCCTTAATTTTAACCTTAACCTTCCCATAACCATAACCTTAACCTTGAATTTACCCTTCACGTAATCTCAACCTTAACCTTAACCTTAACCTGACTAAACCTGTAACCTTAACCGTAACCTAACCTTAACCTTGACCTTAACTATAACCTAACCCTAACCTTCAGCAAACCTTAACCTTAACTTTAACCTTAACCTTCCCATAGCCTTAATCTTAACCTTAACTATAAATTTATGCTTAACCTTGTAATATTTTTTAGATGTTCTATTCTTGATGCAAATTTACTTTTATGAACAGCAATCACATGAATGTACAAGTAAAATGCAGATAGAACATACCAGTGATCCTTTAGAAGACAAGTCAGAAATAGATAAAGGTGATGGTGCATTATGATGGTCAACGGGAAGCTTCAACCAACAAATACTTCATGTTAATCCAACCCAGAATGTGTCACAACAGTCCTCAAAATAGTCACACAGTCAACTCAGAAGTCAAGCTCATAAAAGTCAACGCTGCTTAGAAAAGTTAACGTAAGGCAGCAACACTAAAATCCAGTGCAACTCAACTTCTAGTCAACATTTGACCTTGATTTCTATGCCAAAGAGTACAGCCTCTTTAGATCGAATTCTTGTCCAAAATTCAGCCCAATCGAACCATGCGTTGACCAAAGTCAACGCTGGTCAAACTTCCCCAGAAACCCTAATCGCAGATTTTTGGCTACAGTGAATTTCATCCTTCTTGCTGCGGTAAACATCGACCTTATTGCTGCGGTAAACTTCGACCTTATTTCCCATGTGTGAGATGAAGCTGCTTCTCAGATGCTCGTATAAGAGGAGGAGATGTGTGATGAGATCAGTGGAAAAATGCTCCAACATTGACCCTATAAATACCAATCATGAGAGGTGTGTGACACACCTACTGGGGGTAAAAACCTTAAGGCCGACCTGCACTTAAATTTATTATAAATAATAAATTCAAAATAAATGTTCTACTCATCAGATTAAAATCAATTTTAGATTGATTTTACACGTCTCTGAAAGAGGAATCCAATACAAAAATATTGGAATCTTCATCTGAGCATCACAAGATGGATTTTGGACCTAGTTGTCCAAATTTAACACTCCCTCTCAACTAGGGAGAACTCCATCCACCAGTGCAATCAAACATCGTGCGTCATCCCACCGTAACTTGATTTTTTGGCCTCTTTATTTCAGAACAGTAGTGGGTCAGTCAAAAAGACATCATTCTGGGCTAACAGATTCAGCCTAGAGGTCAAAACCTATATCAGACTCACAAAGAGTCTCAAACCAACTTGAAGTTGGTTCATCTGACCCAAATTTAGGTGGAGGTCTAAGACCTCACTAGACTTGATCCCAGATCAAGTGGTTGGACCGTGCCATCCTAGATAGAGAGTACGGCAATCTTTTATGAATCCATCAGTCTTTGTTACTAGTCTCTAGCTTTTCCCACCTCATTGGCCAAATGATAGGTACTTCCCATCAGCCCTGATCTCAATGGGTAGGATGCATACAGCTATCCCCAAAGCCCCCCAGAGCTCCTCGAGCTCATCATCCAACAAGACCCACATCATAGGGTCGTTCCACGATACCAAGTCTCTCACAGAAGGTTAGGAACTTGACCTTCCCCAGGGAATTAGTGAGAATATCCATGACCTGCTCATCAGTTCCTATATGATCGAGCCTTACAACGCCTCGCTGTACCATATCCCAGATGAAATGGTACCTGATATCAATATTCTTGGATCGGTCGTGGAACACAAGATTCTCAGTGAAGCGAATCCCACTCTGATTATCACAGAGTATGACTGTGGTATCTAGCACATGCTCGAACAACTCATTAAAAAGCTTTCGCAACCAGACTGCTTCACAACAGGCCATACCTGTTGCAATCTATTCGGCCTCTGTGGTGCTCAAAGCCACTGAATTCTGCTTCCTGCTCATTCATGAGATCGAAGCAGAACCAAGGTTGAAGCAGCATCCCTATGTGCTCTTATGATCCACCACATTGCCAGCCTAATTGGCATCAGTATAACCAAGGAGTGTCACGCTCCCAGAAGTGTATCTCAGCCCATGGTTTATTGTGCCCCAAAGATATCTCAGAATATTCTTGGCACCAACCCAGTGAAAGTGATGAGGCTCAACCATCTATTGACTCAAGGTGTTCACTGCAAAACATATATCCGAACAAGTGTTCTCTAAGAACATCAGGGCCCCTACAATTTAACGATACTGAGTAGGATTTTCCAATACGGGCCTAGTAGCATTGCCACTCAACTTCTTAAAGTTTAGTTCCATTGGTGTTGACACGGGCTTACAGTCCACCTTTCTGGATCTTTCCAGACGCTTCACAATATATTTTTTCTAAGAAAGGAAAATCTCGCCAGGTCTCTACCAGACCTCCAGGCCTAGGAAATAGTGCATCAGTCCTAGGACCTTCATCTTGAACTCAGTAGCGAGCTCCTTCTTGCATTGATGAATGAGAGGATCAACACCTGTCAGGAAGATGTTGTTCACATACATCACTAGAATGAGAGGCTTCCCCTGGACAACCTTGAAGTAAAGTTTCGGATTAGCATTACTTCGAGTGAAGACCAGCTTCATCAAGTAGCTATCTATTCTCTCGTACCAAGCTTTGGGTGCTTACTTCAACCCATAGAGGGATTTCTTCAACCTGCAAACATGGGTGTCTCGATCCTAGATTTCAAACCCTAGAGTTTGTTCTACATACACCTCTTCCTTTATTGCACCATGTAGAAAATCGACCTTGACATCCCTCTGATGAAGACTACATCCTTGCGTAGCAGCAAGGGCTATGATTGATTGAATGGTGGTATATCGTGCCACAGGTGAAAATATGTCATCATAGTCTATTCCTTCCTTTTGAGAGAAGCCACGGGCAACAAATCTTGCCTTAAACTTTTCAGCACTTCCATCAGATCCATGCTTGATCTTGTAGAGCCATTTCGTGGTGACAACTGATTTGTCCTTCGGTCTTGGAACCACATCCCAGACATAATTCTTCATTATGGACTCATATTCTTCGTATATAGCATCCTTCCAGACTTGATGCTTTACGGCTTCCTCAAAAGATCCAGGTTTAGATTGTACAGTAGTACTCATGGTAGCCAGATACCCTTGTTATCTACACGGCTTCTTGTTTTCTCAGAATGTCCCCCTTGGGGAAGTATGTCCCTCAACATCTTCGAGAGTGTCCCTGAGCCATGATGGTATCTTTCTCAGTGAAGGAGATGGATTGATTGGGTCCATTAGTACTTCATCATCATGCATTGTCTCATCCTATGGTTATTCTTGATTTCCAGGCCCTGCTTCATGATTTTCCTCAGATCTCGGAAGGTCTACTACTTTCTTCAAGGAAGCATCTTCATTAAAAGTGACATCGTGGCATATCTCTACTTCCCTTTGACCAGGTACATAGACTCTATAGGCCTTAGAAGTTGCGTTGTAGCCCACAAATATTCCTTTCTTCCCAGAAGCATCCATATTACTTCTCTTTTCTTTTGGCACATGAAAATAAACAGGACATCCAAAAAATGTAAAATGTGAGATGTCAGGTTTCTTACCAGTGAAAACCTCTTCAGGAGTTTTGGAGTCTAGAGCAGAATGAGGGCATCGATTTTGAATGTATACAGCAGTATTCATAGCTTCTCGCCACGTAAACTTCGATAGAGCCTGGTGCTGGAGTCCTGTGTTTTGATAGTTTGGCAAATAAAAAGACAAGGAAACATCAGAACCAATATTTAGAGTTACAGGATCTAGTCCTCCTGCTCTCAGAGAGGGATCTCTCAAATTATTATTTTTTTCAAAGGTTTATCTTGTGTGCTTCGGGTCTTGGTTTTAGACTAGTTATTAAGTGCAAGTGTTTGTTTGGTTGAATTGATACAAAATAACATGAAAGGTCTAGGAAAGATATGCAGAAAAGAGAAACCTCTGGTTCATTGGGAAATGTAGTAAAAAAGAAGTCATAACACACTCATCAATGCATATGGGATATCAAAGGGAAAATCTAACTTGGCTACAGGATCCTTTGTTTTTGTGAATGAGATGGACATCAATGATTTGGAAAGAGAAATTGAATTCTCAACAAAGGGAACTTGAAAACATAATTTGAACAATAAAGAGATATTTTATAGACAGGGCTAACCATAAACTCTACAAACATTCTTCAAGAAAATAATGACTTCAAGACAACTTTCAAAATGAAATCTAAGATTCGAGGAACACCATATTTCCTAAAAGATTTTATTTCAAATGACGTAGAAAACATAAAAGATTCACTGATAATTGTAATCATAAAAGAGGGAACACCTAATACATCTATGATAACAACTATAAAAGACCTTTAAGACAATTGTTTAAGCAAGGACAAAGGGTATGATCAAAACAGACCTCCTTGGCTCACTATAAACAAAGACACTTCAAAGGGAGACTTCAATAACATTTTTTAAGTGGCACCAGACAAGCAGGGAGAACCATAAATCATGCTGAAACCAAATATTCGAACTATTAGAGAAATGAAAAAGCATGAGGACTAAAGAGAGAGATTAAAGACTCTAAAATACCTCAGCAGAAGAAAACATAAAACAATGAAGGATAAACAGGTCTAAGGTGCTTCCAAGTGTCATTTCTTAGCCTAAAACTTTCATCCTACTTTAGTAAGAAATTATGGAACAAAATGAAAACAAGAGAAAACATAAAACAGTTTAGAATACTTCACCAACTGCCAAGCTCATGGATCCAATGACAGAGCCTTCTCAAGAACAAGCATGCGACAACATCATCAGGGCTTCCAAGACTTCAATTTCTTCTTCAACTTCAATAGACTATGTATTATTTTAGAGAGTTTCAGTATTACAACTAGTGATCAACCAACCTGTATCTCATTTTATTCAGAAGCATTTATAGAATAAATGAAGAGGTGGAAGGGATTTAAGATCAAAGTGTAATTAATTATACACTAAATGCAACTCCAAAACTCGAAAACCATGCAAGGCCTAAGGCAGGAGAGCATTCAATTATGATCCGGTTTATTTACTCTGTTTTTGTATTTTTAAACTCAAAGGGGAAAATATTGACTTCGAGGCCTATTTCTTATCTTTGTAATAACTCTGCTGACAGTTTGATAATTTTTTCTTTCTTCGGTAATAATTGTTCAACTGTCTTTAGATAAATATATTCTGTTTTGGCAATAACTATTGCCTTCTTTGATTACTTTGAGGCTCCAAGTGTCTTTTGGTAGCTCCAGAGGATTCAATTAGCCTCTGATGTGGCAGTGGAGGCTTCTCGAACTTATAGATTTCATTGTTTTAACCTAAAACACCTTTAATTTTACTTGAGTTATGCGTTTTAGGCTTAATGAAGCCTAATTGTTGTCTTATGGTCTTCAAACTGTCTTTAATCGTGGATCAGGTCTTTGATTAATCAAATTAATTCCTTAATCCTCCCAAAACTATGATAACAGTCTTCAAATAGGTTTTATTCTTTTTCTTTCATCTTGTCAAACTTATACTCTTCGACTATGGTGTTTTTTGTGTTTCCATTGTTGTTACAGGCACGCAAAGGTTGTATAATGGCAACAATGTTCATGAGGCACTGATAAAATATAATTTGGAACCCTGCAGAATTATTTCCTTTGTAAGATAAAGGCCTGGGGTATAGTCATCCTCGACGTTCAATTTTCCTTTAAAACATTTGAAAAATCTTTAAAACCTGCACAATACAAAAAAAGTTATGAAAATCCTGCGTGATTGGGTAAAAACTACTTTGGAGGCTTAGGTTAGGTCGCGGCCATTGGATGAAAGCATCCAACGACGGAGATTGCTCGCAGTGGTTAAAAAAAAGGAAGGCGGTTGGATAAATGGTGCAAGAGATTAAGTTAGAGCCGTTGATCTGCAGAGATCAACGGTTGAGATCAACCATGACTATATAAAGTGGAGGGGCCACTTTATAATGAAATAGACGAAAATGCGAAGAAATGAGTGAAAAATCCTTTGGCAGAGGAAAAATGCAGTTTAAATGAATTTTGAGGTTTCAAAAATAACCTAGGTCGTCGGATGAGATCGGCCACAGAGATCAATGGCTGAGAATGTTTTAAGAAGTCCCTTGGAGGTTGGGTGGAGGGTGATTAACGTGAGATTAAACTGGGACTGTTGATCTGTAGAGATCAACGACAGAGATTAAACGCGATGGAATGCATCACAAATGGGGGGAAGTGGTTTCGACCATATAAACCATTTTTTTCGCGCGACAAAAAGGGAGATATGTGATTTTAACTTTTTGAACGCAATATGCGTTAGAGCCCGACACGTGGCTTTTTAAAATCCGCCCATATCACATAACTTTGGAAAATTAACTTGCGGGCTTAAAATCACGTGAAACTGCGTGCTGACCGTCAGATCTGGAGCTTTAGATCGAACGGTCGAGAGGAGAGTGCAATGGTGATGAGATTCTTGGGTGATAAGATGTGGGGTAGGGTCTGAGCGGTTTTGATCTGGACCATCATATCATACACTACTACATTTGGTGGAAATTCCGACACTTGGTTCCGATGCTTTTGACCAAATGTCGGAAATTTCCCCAAATTTTTTCCATCCCGCCTGAAACCGTCGCTATACCGACGTTTATAGAAAAGTGTCGCAATACCGACACTTAGAAAAGTGTTGCAATTGCGACGTTTGGAGGAAGACGTCGCAATTGCGACACTATGGCCCAACGCGTCGCTATTGCGACGACTGCCTCTAAACGTCGCAAAAGTGACACAATGTCTAAGTGTCGTAATTATGACATTTGGAGGCCTTCGTCACAATAGCGGCGCCTTTTCCGTCGTCGGTATAATGACACTTATATGCGCGCTAAATACAAATATGAAACTTATATGTGCGCTACATAAAAATGATTTTATTGTTTCGTATCCATCGCAATAGCTACATTAACGTCTGATATCACGCGCGCATTCGCCCTCCGCTCTTGCAAAACAACATTCACCCTTAGCTCTTGTAGAACAGCATTTTCCCTTAGCATTCACCCTCAGCGTTCGCCCTCACCTCTTGTAGAACAACATTCGCCCTTAGCTCTTGCAAAATGGTAAGTTCTTATTGCAGGCCCTTCCTCCTATAGTAGGGTTGACTCTATTTGGGTTTTTTTGGTCAATTCCATTGGATTGTGTTAGGCTGTAGGGTTCTCTCTAGATGTCAAGAATCAAGATTCAATACCCTCTATTATCTTCATCACCCAATACAAGATTTAAATTTTTCCCAAAGAAACGCTTATTAATTTGGCACCCATTATTTCTCCCTACTTTAAAAACCCTACATTTAAATGAAAACAAGCATTGCATTTCAACTACAAAAATCTATTAGTGTTCAAATTTACATGTGTGCTACATTAACGTCTGATATCACGTGCGCATTTTCCCTCCACTCTTGCAGAACAGCATTCGCCCTTAGCATTCGCCCTCAGCTCTTGCAGAATAGCATTCGCCCTCAGCATTCGCCCTGAGCTGTTGCAGAATAGCATTCACCCTCAGCATTCACCCTGAGCTCTTGCAGAACAACATTCGCCCTGCATTCGCCCTCAGCTCTTGCAAAACAACATTCACCCTCATCTCTTTCATAACAGCATTCGCCCTCAGCTCTTGCAAAACAGCATTTGCCCTCAGCTCTTGCAAAATGGTAAGTTCTTACTGCAGGCCCTTCCTCCTATAGTAGGGTTGACTCTATTTGGGTTTTTTTGGTCAATTCCATTAGATTGTGTTAGGTTGTAGGGTTCTCTCTAGATGTCAAGAATCAAGATTCAATACCCTCTATTATCTTCATCACCCAATAAAAGATTTAAATTTTTCCCAAATAAATGCTTATTAATTTGGTAGCCATTATTTCTCCCTGCTTTAAAAATCCTACATTTAAATGAAAACAAGCATTGAATTTCAACTGCAAAAATCTATTAGTGTTCAAATGTACATGTGTGCATCACTTGTGTAGGGTATTCCTTTTCCACTTTCACATTATCCAAGAATGTGTGCAGTATAGTTCATATTTTTTGTTATTTAGATTATCTTGAAAAAGGAAAGGTAAATTATTTCCCATGGAAAAAGAAGGTTTTCCCTTTTTACTACTAGAAATGGTACAACAAAGTTCCATTTCTACCCGAAACTCCTATGAAACAGGAACCAAATAAAGGCCATGTCCTCAATGGACATCATTTGGCTTTGAAAATGGCCATTGCACAGTGTTGTTTCTTATATTACATCACGATAGTTTCTTAGGTCATTTCTTGTTTCTTGAGATGAAAAAAAACCAAAGAAATTGTGAAGATCCTTTCAAGAAATAAATGACCATTTCTCGATCATATCTCAACTATTTTTTATTTTATTCAGTGGTTGCTTACTTTGAGAGAAATTTGACACTTTTATAAGGAATATAACATAAAAACACAAAATGGGAAGGAATTGATGAGGTAGATGACCTTTAGTTGTTGTCAATTAAGAATTGATATTACACGATGCATGTTCTGTACTACAAACTAGATTCCTTCCTGGAGTTAGGACACAGAGTATTGAATCAAAGTTGTAGTTTCTAACTTCTTGTATTGGTTCATCAATCTTGAAATTCAGAAATTGCATGTCTTCATTGCTTCATGTTTGAATAATTTTCATCATATCGTACAATAGGAAATTAGGAATTATGATTATTATTACTTTATGGATCTGTTAAGTTACTTTTAAGTTTGCATGGTTTAGTGTGAAATTATTCTAGTCCCCAAACACATATAATCAGGGAATTATAACATGATTTCAAACATTAAATATCAAAAAAATAATTTAAAGGATATTGAAAGGAAAAAGGTGATGGAAGATAGAAAGTGCCTTACTTAAATGCTCTAAGGATTTTTCAATAGTTGCTCCAAAAGCTTCACTTCAAGGCCCTTCAAGATCGTCTCCAAAAATGCTATACCATCAGCTTCAACAATGTTGCTCCAAAAATGTCCTCAAGGTATTCACAACAAGTTTACTAGAAGTTGCTCCAACAATATATTCAATAAGGTCTTCATTATCAACTCGTCTCTTGTTTGGGTGCCTTAATGTGCAATGACATGTTTCCAGGACTGAATTCAATGCAAGGCATATTTGAAACTCTAACTCTGTCTTCCGGTGTCTTATTAGAAATTATTTCAGTTTTCATTTGTGTTTTCAAGTTAGATATTGTTTTCAAGTTTTTACATTTATAATTTTATTGCAATGTGGCAGACTGATCAGAGCAGTGCAGGAACAACCCCGAGACAGGATGATCGCGGAAAGAGGCCAGCGGAAGAACATGTAAAGTGCCAGCATTGCTCTATCTTTAGGTATTTTATTTATTTACATAATTGAAATAATATTAATTTTGTTCAAATATGCAGACACCTAGCCATGGTACGCCTGATGATTCCCTCTTTGAGGAAGAGCTTTCTTCATCCCTATCTCCAGTGTTCTTGTTGCGAAAAAGGCACGAGATGCAAGGTCGGAATTTAATACTTTGATAGACGCGCCTCAAACACCTGAAACAGAAGAGAGGATAAAACAACTTATGAGCCAGCTAGAAACATATTAGGTAATAATAAAAATTCAAAAGGATATTTTTTTTGTTCTGCATGAGATGAATTGTGATAGTTTTATTTTTAATTTTTACATTGACTAAACTAACAAAAAGTTCTTTTGTATGTAGCGTTTTCTGGCACTTGCTGAATCCGGTGTTGGTGGTAGTGGGACACAAGGGCAAGAGATTGCCAAAAAACCCTCTCGTACACGTTCTACTCCTTTAGGTGCTAGCCAAGAAACACACCCTACCCAAGCAGACACCCAGCCAACCGCTGAACGTGTTGGCAATGATGAGGCTGATATGGCCAACTACATTATTGCGTTTCCCAGAGCTACACGTGTCAGCTCCACAAGGACCATTAATGGCACGTTGTTGGTGAACGATGAAGGTGTCCCTATAAAGCATGTACAACTCCCAGGTAAATTTTAATATTTTAAATATTTCATGTACTTTATCTAAAACATATTTATCATTATTTTTATTTTTAAACTAATGATAATATATTTTTTTTTTTTCTGTGTAGGAAACAATGACTTCTACAGGTATCTGGAGAGCCATGCGTTGGTAATTTTTGGCCCAACCATACACACAAGGTGGAATTCCCAGAGTTCCAACCTGAAAAAAGAACTTTTAGATTATCTAGAAGCCCTTTTTGGGGTCAGCACATTTGACATAACAGCGGTGGCTCGGGTAGCCGGCAAATATTTGAAATATACCAGGGACACCTATAGGACGTGATTGAAATTTAACCCTAGATATGAGTGTCCTGTCATAGTTCCAGAGAGTGAGTGGAGAGCACTCATCCATGACGGAAAAGAGAAAAGGGCAAAGAAAGAAGGAAAAATGCCAACTGGACCCGCAAGGTAAATTACAACTTTTATTCAATAGCTTTAATTTTCTCTATGTCTAAAATAAAAGTGTGCTACGTCATATCTGACTTTAATATTTTGATGCTAGGTTGCCTGACACCTCAAAGGAAACCAAAGCTAGGATTGAAAAAAAGGGCCATCACAAGCTAGGCCAGGGCGGCTACTTGAAATTGGCCGCAAGAATTGTAATTAAGTAGCTAAACATCTTATAGTTAATTGTATCGCCTTCCAACGTTTTTGTAATCCTATCAAATATGATTAAAAATACACAGACATATGTAATGTAGGGTGATGACTTCGGAACAGAAACAACAGAGGAAGATAAAAATATCGCTTTCCATTTCGGCTATCAAGCCGTAGTTGAACGTCGCATAAGCTTGGGGCAAGTCCCAAGATCCAGAATGCCTGATAAGGTAAAACATTAACCTTTCAATATGTTTTTTTTCATCCATAAATTTAATGTCTAACAAATTTGTTTAAATCAGGGGAGAAACACTACCGACGACGCAAATAACCCAGTTTTAGAGCCAAATGTAGATGATCCTCACGTGCAACCTGATCATTGTAGTAGGGACTAGGCCGAAAATGCTACTATCAGTGAGGGCCGTGACGGTAATTAATTTCCACTTATAATTTTTTCTAATTATACCTTGATGGTTGTCCTTATAACGTTTTTTTTTAAATGACAGAGAATGTTTCCCTTGAGGATCTTACCACCAGAGAGGAAGACAGGGCAACAGTCCCAACGGCGACAACTGGTGCACCGGGTAAATAATCTCATTGCAATTTTTTTTATTAATATTACCGAACTAGTTCAATGATATTTAAAAACTGACAATTAAAATTTAATATTAACTGTTTTTGTAGGCGATGCCCCGTCATTGGATGAGACTAGACATCGTGACTATGCAACTAGGTCAGTGGCGACAACTGGTGCACCAGGTAAATAATCTCATTGCAATTTTTTTTATTAATATTACCGAACTAGTTCAATGATATTTAAAAACTGAGAATTAAAATTTAATATTATCTGTTTTTGTAGGAGATGCCCCGTCACTGGATGAGACCAGACATCGTGACTACGCAACTAGGTCAGCGGCGACAACTGGTGCACCAGGTAAATAATCTCATTGCAATTTTTTTTATTAATATTACTAAACTAGTTCAATGATATTTAAAAAATGACAATTAAAATTTAATATTATCTGTTTTTGTAGGCGATGCCCCGTCACTGGATGAGACCAGACATCGTGACTACGCAACTAGGTCAACGACGACAACTGGTGCACCAGGTAAATAATCTCATTACAATTTTTTTTATTAATATTACCGAACTAGTTCAATGATATTTAAAAACTGACAATTAAAATTTAATATTATCTGTTTTTGTAGGCGATGCCCCGTCACTGGATGAGACCAGACATCGTGACTACGTAACTAGGTCAGCGCCGACAACTGGTGCACCAGGTAAATAATCTCATTGCAATTTTTTTTATTAATATTACCGAACTAGTTCAATGATATTTAAAAACTGACAATTAAAATTTAATATTATCTGTTTTTGTAGGCGATGCCCCATCACTGGATGAGACCAGACATCGTGACTACGCAACTAGGTCAACAGTGCGGGTCGAAAGGCACGAAACAGGAGCAGAGCATGATGATATTGATGATGTAATTAGGATCTTTAAAAATAGGAAGAAGAAAAAGAAAATTCGATAATGTAAAATATTGTATTATTATAAGACAAACGTTACCATACTTGGAACGTTTTTTGCATTATATAAAAAACTCATTTATCATACTATTTTTATGTCAAGCATTAATTGCAATGTTTCCTTGTGTACTTTTTGTTGAATTATTTTTTTATTAGTTATTGAATATTTTTTTTTATGCTCATGAAAGTAAAAAATGAAATATAGATTGGGTATTGGGGAATTGAGAGTGATGTGAGGGGGGAGGGGCCATAAGAGCTTCCACCTTCACGTGGTTGGCCCTGTTTAGTAGAGAATAATTTATTGGAGCGATTTAATCTTGGAGCAAACCTCCCTCGATCCAGTGTAGCAACAAAAAAGTCACTGTTGACTTAGTTGCTACTCTTTCAGATCGTGGGAGGCTTGTTCCAAGTTCATGCGACTCCGATAAATTGTTCTTGAAACGAAGAGGAGCTTATTCAGGTATGTTTTGACATTTTCAACATATGTTCTAACATTATCATAAGAATGCATCTTAGAGTAAAAAATACTACATCAATTACTTGTATATATTGTATAGATAATGATGGATTTTGATTGACTTGGCAGTGCAGGTACAAATCCTCTTGCATCATGAGCAATACAACTTGTCAACCAGGGTCATGTCCAGGATATTTTTGCTTGTGTGCTTGACCAAGTTCATAATGTCACATTTTGTAAGTTCCTTTAAAGTTCATAATTCAATATTAAGCTTGTTCATGATTATTATCTAGGTTTTTTGCATGTATTTTTTCATCTATTTGATTGTAAGCAACTCTGCATGTTTCCTGTTGTTCACTATGATTTCTCCCATTACCACTCCCAGGATGAATCCGACTTTATTGTTACATAGGTTACTTTATTGTTACTATGATTTCTCAATTTACGATTTCATAGGTTACATCATGTAAAGTTGTCAATCTCAGGTTGGTGATGAGCTTTAGTTCTCTAGATTTGGGGCTTTTATGATATTTTCTCCCTCATGTCATTCCTACATCACCTCATTGTTTGAGCATGCAAATTGTCTATCACTTGTACCAATTGGCACATGTCAATCCTTGAGTGGTGCCACATTTCACCTATTTTCAGTGAGAGTTTAGGGTTTCTCTAACATAGCTTCAGAAATCTAATTCAGTGCCTGCTTGAATATTGTCACATAATACTCATGGTTTGGATTGATGAGCATGTTATGAATGGTTGGTTGATTCATAAGAACCACCATATAGTCATCTTGAGATATTTCAAAAGTTTTCTCGGGTTTCCTTTTTCACCGTTTCTAGTGGGTGGGATGGTGTGGGGTGATCCATCAATACTGGTGCTCTTGTAGTAGGGAATTTGTTTTTGGGGATATAAAGGAGCATTTGATGTAGATATCCCATTGGATACATTCATAGATGGGCACGAGAGGTCAAGAATTTAAATTAAAAATATGCAACCTCTAGCATGGCAACCTGAAGGCCGCGAGAGACACTGGTTAAAGATTGTTTTGTGCTGGCCTTAATATAGTCGTGATTTCTTTCTATTATCTTAATGCAAATATATAGTCCGATATCATTAAAATGAGGATTGTGGTTGTATTTCTCTTTGGTTGTTTCTCTCTTAATGCTCCAGAAGTTGCCAAAAGTTGCGATAGTTGTTTAGTTTTCCTGTTACAACTTAAACGTGGTTTTTAGCAATGGGAGTCATGTTTTTTAAGGTTCATACTAATATGAAGATATTGTAATTATATATTCATCATAAGAGAAGATGGCCTCTGCTTTGGGCAATATGACAAAAATTTCCACATCTACCTCATTGGGTAACAATGGAAAGGGGAAGAAGTTGGGTGCAATGTTTGATAATTATGGCAGACAATTGTCTTCTCTTTCAGTTTTTTCACCCATTTCCTTTAATCGCTCAAGTAGAAGAGGGACTCTGAGATTACGTGACAGAGAGAAGGTAGTTAATACAAGAGCTATGGAAAAGAAGTTGTACTTCAACAAGGATGGCTCAGTGACAAAAAAATTGCAGGTCAGAGAAAAAATTATGTTTAAAGGAAGGTCACCTGCACGTGAAACTTCACTGCGGTGGATCGTTCCTTGTCCACTTATATTTGATTTTAATGTGTTATTTTAATTTTTCATGGAGGGTTGTTTTGGCATATGGTCTGGCATTCAATTGCACACTTACTGAAAGCATTGTCAATTTGTCTTACAGGCGGTGTGAACAAACTTGTTGATCTTGTTGGAGTCACCCTTGGGGCGAAGGGCAAAATGTTGTCTTGGAGAGCAAGCATGGTTCTCCGAAAATAGTTAATGATGGTGTGACAGTAGCTAAGGAGGTAATTTGCAGATGTGTGCTCTGGTTTTCTTTTCAACGTTGTATTAGTTCCCCCTCTTAAATGTCTTAGATTTGGTAGGCATAATTTGAAAACTCAAAGGTGAAAGGAAACATATTTGTTACCCAGTGGTCTACTTGGCCTATGGACTAGCCACATTAGAGTAATGCATAAAGCTTTTCACAACCATAAAAGGAAAGGGTTATGGCTGAGTCAAATTTTATTGTTATTGACAGTGTAATGAAATGTATCTCAATGCTATGGTTTTGGCCTTTTTATTAGTTGAATTAGAGGACCCAGTTGAAAATATTGGGGCCAAGTAGGCTGGTTTTCCTTTTTGCTGATGGTTTGGTGTATCTAATTGAATTAGTTTCCTAAGGTATTTTTAGTTGCAAAATCCTTTTCATTTTTCATATAGTATTGGCCTTGTGGAATACATTTGATTGTGTGGTCTTGTTAGATCTACAACATTTGTAGTTGTTTAGTCTTATGGCCGACGTGCACTTTTATTATGGAAATAGTTGATGCAATATTGTTATTTAATCCTTACTACAGGGTAGCATGTTGAGAAGTTTCTTATGAAACATTTGGTATTCAAAATGACACTTGATCCTATACAGCATCATGCACTTGACTTCAAAATTCATATTCAAAGTGTGCTAGACAATTCTTGCAAAATTTCAAATATTTATGTTGTTTTAAACCATTATCTTTTTCATGTATTGGATGTTGAAAATGTGAAAAAGACTTTGGTATGAAACCAACTGGTGAATAATTTCCAGAAAAACAACCACTTCCAAGACATGATTTAGAAGTAGAACATATGTACTTATAAAGCATAGAAAGATATCCTTGATGCATTGTCAATGTTTGGCTAGGGTTATTTTTGGAGAAAATAACTCCTTATTCCTAGAATAGTGATCTTCAATACAAGTAAATGCCAGAGAAGAGAGATCATCGTGTGACGCAACAATACTGAAATTGGACCCCTAAGGAGAGCTGGTGTGTCTACAATCACTCTGTCAGTATTTTCCCTTGGTTTACCCCGTTCTTTTCCTCCAGCCTGAGTCTTAATTGACTTCTTCTTTCTTCGGGTTTATTTATCAAATTCGTAGAATTTGATAAATAAATACTATCCACAATGGTTGGACTTTAATTTATATTGCTGACTTTATATTATCTTCAAGCCTTATAACCAATGTTTAACTTTCAACAGTTTGTATTTATACTCCACGTTTATTTCTAAATAAATAACTTGTAATGAACTTTTGGCTCTATATTTCACCACCCAACCTTACAACAATCACGCTCCAGACTTATGCTAATTATCCGCCAATCGTTTAATTAAACAATTTCATTATACTCCAGCCCCACCTATATATATCAATAACTAATCAAACACTCGTATCGTACCTGGCTATCCTCCGCACACCTTATTTAACCTCCGGGCAAGTTCAACGTGCGACCACCGTTCGATGGCCCTTCTCCAAATTAACGACTCTTGGCAATTTTGCTCGGCTTCCAACATCGGGCTTTAACGTGCGATGGCACGAGTTAAACGGTGGTTTTTCGGGGGTCACTTCGCCACCTGTGACATTCCCTATGGAATCGCTCGCGAATAGGAAATACCGCCGACTCCACAAAAGCGGTGCGATATGGGCAACCCACTTTTGTGATTCCGCTCGTGGTTTTGGTATAGGGCTTGACCACGGGTGCAAGTCTGGTTCCGCTATCCTTTTGTTTGTTAACTCATGTCCAATCCTCGGGTCAGGTTCCGAAAGCACAACAATATTTTCTCTTTATTAAGCAGGATTTTTATATTTGAACAGTTTTCACGACCCCAGTTCTCTACACAGACCTCACCTTCGGGTGGGGTGAGTTCACAGGGTTATCCAACAATTTACGGGAATTCAAAGACAGAAGAATGGAATTATCAGTACCCAATCACCTAACAGTTAAACAATTATTCACAATTAGCAGTTCAAGATAATTAAATGGCAACTAAGCTTGGAAATAATTTAACTGGAAACAATTGTTCACACACAGAGGTTTATTGCAGAAATCCCCTCTCTACTCTCCTCTTCCCTCTCTACTTTTATTCATCCGAGGAATTACAATTTATACACATAACATATGGCTCTTCGGTTCCTCTGAGAGGACCGTTCTAGAAATCAAAAGGTCTAATTATAATAATTCAACTAACTGAAATTGTTCGACTCCTACAACTCTAACTAGTCTAAGTAATATAGTCAGCTGAGGTATTGACACCTAGCTGTTACAACTCAAATTTTTTCGAACCCTCCTAGCCACAACATGTGGAAAAAACCTCCTACATTGTTGGCTAGTGCCTAATGCCCCTGCATCATCGTGTGACATAAACCTATTAACAAAAGTGAACAGGGAATGATTATTAATTATTGCATACTAAGTTGTCAGTGATTTTGACTATTTTTCTTTAACATGTAAAAATGTTAAATTTCAAACTTACATCATCATGGTTTGGCATCATGAGCTTGACTAATTGTCCACCATGCTCATAATTTCATTGTTGTATTCATATCTATAAACAATGTTTCAAATAATAATAATAAAGTTCTATAAGAAAAATCCAGACCTCCATGCTACTGCTCCTTGTGAGAGAAAGTCAAAATTGCATTACACAATCTGACACAAAAGAATCTCCTATATCCCGGTGGTATGTATCCAAACTCTTATAATAGTGTCTTCAAGACTTATGTTGACATTGCCAATGAGATATTTAAGCAATGAAAGATGGAGCCTTCTTCATTTTTGTATATGTAACAGTATTTTATTAATATAAAGATTGATGGTTTTGTCTTTCTGAAAATGAAATGTAAAAATAATTTATTGTGGTCAATTGAAAAGTTTTTTTTAAAGCTTTTCATTATGGAAGGGCGACATAGATATATGCCCTTCTAATTGAAATTCGGACCTGCCCTTCAAATTTGATCACTGTGTGGGACCTTAACAAACAATAAAACTATTATGTCGCGCGTTATATAAAACATATAACAAAACCTTTGTCAAAACTTCAAACGAACCCTTTAGCCGTGGGTATTTCATCACGAATTGATCATTTTACCATGTACCTTCTTCTAGAGGAATATTCTTCCACTTGATTAGGTACTTCATAATGGTTATATGTCAAAGAGATACAGAATGTTTATCTATAACTTTTTGTGGTTAAAGAATCAACTTTCATTCTTCATCTAATTTTGGAAGTTCTATTTACATTGGCATATTTTTTCCCAAAACCTTTTTTAGGCAAGATACATGAAAAACCTTATGAATGCAAGAAGAAGGAAAATATAACTTCTATACCAATTGTGCAATCCTATGAATAATTATTTAGGGCCATAACAGTTTTGCAGTGTGGAAAAAGTCGGCAAAAAGGCCCGACTTTTTGAAAAAATCCCGAATTTTTCCCGGAGCCGACTTTATTGGCCGACTTTTTCATCCCTGAAAAAGTCGCTATTTTATCCTCGAAGTCCGAAATTTTTGCTGACTTTTTCAAAAAAATCTTGAGTGAGGTAGTTTCTTTAATAATTTTTTAATTTTTTTTGAAAAAATCAGTATTTTTTCCAAAAATGAATATTTTTGTATTTTTTTAGTTCTGCCGACTTTGTGCTGAGTTTTTCAAAAAACTCCCGACTTTATTGAGTATTTCAACTTTTTGACCTTTGCCGATTTAATCCCAACTTCGAATTTTTCCACATTGCATTTTTGAGCTAATTCTTTATTCTTCTTTTTCTTGAATGAAGATTGCTTATAATGCTATAATCTAAAAAATACCCAATTACCCTCCTCAAATTATCTTTCACTTCAATGTTATTCCCCTTGTTGTTTTATCATGTTTCATGTCATTTAAAGGTTTTCCATAATAATTTTCAAATTTTCTTTAGTATTTTCCATATGTGACTCTGTTTCCTATACTTTGGACTTATCTTGCAAAAGGTATGAGATACTAGGAGTTGGATATCCATAAAGGGCCTTAAATGGGGAAATTTTAGTAGATGCGTGATAGGTAGTATCATATTACCATTCTTCCTTGACGAACCCACTTCATCCATTAAGATTGTTTTTCTAAAGAGTAACATTGTAGATAACCTTAAAAACATTTGTTAACTATTTTTGTTTGACCATTTGATTGTGTTTGATATGTAGAACTCATGGCGGCTAGTGTTTCTCCACTCATATTAAATAATTATTTCCAAAAGTTTCTTGTTACTATTACTTTAGGAAAACCATGAAGACTATGAATTTCTTTCACGGACACTTCTGCCACTTGGCTTGTTGTTTATGTACTTTGAGCTCTACAAAAAAAATATACAAATTTTTTCTATATAAATGACCACAAAAATGTAATACTTACCTTTATATTTCAGTAACCCTGTAATAAAGTCTATTTATATATATTCTAGTCTTTGAATATTTATGTGTAATGGTTGAAGTAACCCTAGAGATTTTACTATCTCTCTTTTATTTATTATGCAAACCTGACCTTCTCTTACAAAATTTTGAATATCTTTCTTCATTCCTTCCAAAAATATATTTTTTGATCCTTTGAGATGTTTTAAGGAACCCTGCGTCCTACCATTAGAGAGACATGGGACTCCATTAATATTTTTTTATTCAAATATGCTTGCGTGCATAAAAATATTCTACATTTGCACCAAAGTATATCTCTCTTTCACTCCCAATGCTCCATAGAGTTCATCCCATCCTTTATAAATTTTAGTTTTTGTTTAGTACTATTGTCATTTTCCATTATGGCAAGCTTCTTCTATCCACCTAGGAATAGAAAATGTAATTGGATATAAATTTGAGGCCTCTTCTATTTTAGAAAGAGCATCATGTACTAAATTTTCCTTACCCTTTTTGCAGTTTATCTCAAAATTAAAACTTTGCATTTTTTCTCCTCATTTTTGTTAATCTTCCAATGAAATCCATAGCTTCAAAAAATACTTTATGCTATCATGGTATATCTTGACTTTAAAGTATCTCCTAGTGATATACTATCCCCATTTTTTATTGCATGTAATATTGCTTCCATTTATTTTTCATACGTAGATTTCACCAAATATTTTCTTTGAATTCCTTGCTTTTAAAAGCGAATGATATCCCTTATTGTGTTAATGTTACGTAAATTTCTTGTCCTAGTGCCTCACACTCTACTATGAATGTTTTACCAAAAGTAGGTGCAACCGATGTTGGTGTAGAAGACATGGCATCCATTGAAAGAGAGAATGCCAAAGTAGCCTCATCATTCCATATAAATGATATTTTCTTCAAGAGATATGTAAGTGGACTTGAAATGCATGCATAATTCTTAACAAATGATCAATAATATCATGTAAGTCTAAAAAATCTTCTAAGAACCTTGATTTTCTTAGGAATAGGTCATTTTGTAGTAGCTTGCATCTTTTGAGGCTCCAACTTCACTCCTTCCTTTAAAAAAATATGAACCAAATACTCGAATTCTTATTTCCCAAAAGCACATTTGGATATTTTTACATAAAAATGATTGTTCTCAATAATTTATATAACTTTTCTACATGTTTACTAGTGTGGTATTCCCATGATTTATTATAAATATGTGTATTATCAAAGAAAACCAACACAAATTTTATAAGATGGGATCAAACAAATTTTTTCTTAAGTCGAGCCCGTCGGACTTCAAACGACGATAAACCATAATTCAAACCAAATTCGCGTTCCAAAATAGCCTGCTGACGTCGGCCAATTTTGTGACGCGAAAACCAAATGAATTCCGCCCTAATATTTTTCCGGTCCAAAGTTGGGCTGGTGTACGGAGGGAGAGTTGTGACGCAAATTTCTTATCAAATTCACCCTAATATTTTTCGGGTCCGGATTTCCACTACACGAGCGGCCCAAACAAAGATCCGCTCCTATCCCTCTGTGACAAAACCATCTTACATGCTAACGTCATCAATCAAAACCCACCACCCTTTTGACTTTTTAAATAAAACAAATTGTGTCTGCGTCATTTTCATTGTTCCGTGCGCTAGCCAGTCTTCCATGCAACAAAATTCAAAAACCATCTGTTAACGCTTGCTGACCGTTACCTTGCTGAAGAGAATTGAAGCCGAGTATTTCAGGGTTCTTATGTCATAACCAGGGCCTGTTTAAACACGTTTCATTTCCCGTAAATAGGTATTTATTCCAATTCCCCGCTAAAATCTGTAAAAAATCCTGGTTTTAGTTTTAATTCTGCACTAAGGTCTAAAAAGAAGTTCAGTTTGGTCTTTTTCGTTCCCAGAACTGCAATTATATTCCCAAAACTGGTAGTTTTGCCCCTTTTCCACAAAAAACCCAAAATTCCATTTCTGAATCCACAAGAACCAGAAATGGAAGTTCCTATAGCTCTAAATGTCGCGCCCATCAATTCCCCTCACAAGGAATTGGATTATTTTCCTTTAGCCGATATGGATTTTCAAATTAAGGACTTGCGTCTCAGTGAGAATCCTCTTCGAATATTTTGCCGCTACAGAGACAATTATTTGAATGGTTCTGACATCTTTGGACTTTGGGAATCAAATCTTCCTATGTACCTTCTCCCCTCAGTCCATATTTTTCCTGAGTTAATCCATTATTGTTACGCAAATTATGATCCCAACCAACGAGCAGTTTTATCCCCAAGTCAAAATGTCCTTTTCCCAATAACTGCTCAGTCCATAAATGAAATGCTACAATTCCAACCTGGTCAAGCTCTCACTCCCCTGTCCATGGCTGAATTACTTGAGAAATCTACTAAGTTATCCCATGAAGAGTTAAATCGCCTATGCCAAACCTTCATGTTACCAGAGCATCAGCCTAAAAACCCTCCCCCTTATGGTTATACTTTCTTTACTGATGAGGGTAGACTTATTTTAAACATGATATCTTTCATAATGGGCTTCAATACTAGTGAGTATGTTGATCAGTTAAACCTAGTATTATTATCCATTTTTACCCCTGGACAGCGTCCTGTTGTCAAGTACGATTTTGCATCTTATATTGCTGACAAAATCCATGATCAGTTCATGAGATTTGAGAATGAGAGAGTATTTAAGTATTCTTCTGTCATATATCATCTCATGATTTACTTTCAGTCAGAAAATTTCCCTTTTTATGTTAAGAAACTTGATGCTAAAGGGAATCCTAGGTCATTCATCTTTTGGTCTTCCATTACTCACAATTCCTCTGATTCTCCTTATTCCTATAATGAGTTTGTCGAATTTTTTGTTCATCCTACAACTACCTTGTTGATAGGAGTCTCTCCTCCTAGAATTAACAATGAAATCAAGAAAATCCTTCATCTCTCAAAGCAGTACAAGATAGGTGACTGGTACCTATATCAAAACTACACAGAGATCAAGATATATGAATGTGAATTATGCCCATTCAAACTGCCCAAGTATGTCCCAATGAGACTCTTTGCATTATAATATTTCAGGCAGATGAATAATTCAGATATAATTCATTTTTGCAATGCAAATAAAAAGGCTCAACTCAGGATCAAGATCCAATTAGGTCCCTTCATTTGTAACTCTAGGGAAGATGGAAAGGAAGCCGAAAGGATTTTAGAAGACTATCTCAGACTACAAAAGAGTTTCTACTGGGTGCCTTATGATCCAAACAACTTTATCTATGATATAAGAATGAAAAATAAACTGTCACCATACATCCATCAAAGAATCCCAGAAATAGAACAATATGCTAATATGGATGAATGGATAGAAGGGACATTGGTTGAAAAAGATAGTGAGCTGGTCAATGTTGAAAATGTAATGAAAGATCTTGAAAAGATACTTGACCTAGAATCTTTTGGACAGGTGCAGGGATCTTCTTTAGCCAGGACTTTACAAAAAAATTTGCAGGAGATTAGTACAGTAGCAGTAGAATCTAAAGGAAAAGAAAATGAGCCTGATATAAAAATAATTTAAAAACTCATAATGACAGAGCAACTAGAGACTTCTAAAGAACAAGGTCAAGGACAAATTCCTCCTACTCAGATCAGTGAGCCAAAAATTTCTATTTTACAAACTCCTATGAATATAGAAAAGGGAAAAAAGAGAGAGGCTGAAACAACTACTCCTATTGGTGGCTCTTTTGAATAGCAAGATGTTAAAACGCAGAAATTAACTCCCCTTCCAGAAGATGAATCATTTCATGAAATCCCTGACAGCCAGGGAAGAGAAGACAGTCAGCAAACAGGTACAGGTAGTGGGACATCCATTAATTTTCAAAAACAGGAAATATAGAGGCAACAAAGTGCAGAAATATATTCTTTCAAACCTCCAGTAAAAACTTCCTGGGAAATCAAAAGAACATTCATCAATATAAAGGCCAGGAACGATCCACTTAGACTTCAAGTGTACAACCAATTTTTGAATATGGCTCCAAAAAATCAAGAAATATTGATGTCAGCTTATGACATCCAACAGGGTAAGATGTTAATGAGCCATTTCAAGCCCAAGGTGCAGCAACCTCAGACAGCTGCAAATTACGTTAGGACTAATTTTCAAGTCTTAGCAAAGGATATCCATCCTTTAGATCAAATTGAGCTACACAAGCAAACAGATGAGATGATTTATTCTACTCTGACGGATAAATCAATGATGACCCATAAGTTGCAGGATTCTTTAGATAATACTAATACACAGTTGCAGCTTGAAAAAACCTCCTCCTAGGCTAAGGATAATAGAATCAAAACTTTAGAGGAAATAATCATTGGTTTGGGTCATAATCCTAAAGATGTGAAAGGTATTGAATCTTTGATCAAGAGAAAAGATGATGATATTGCAGCTCTGAGAAAACAATTAAAGTTACGACCTTAAGACATCCACAGACTACAGAAATCATCAAACAAAATTCTAAGGAAGAACTAATGGATTTGATCTTAAAATTGAATGAGCAACTTACTACAACTGAAAAAGAGCATGAGAATGCATTAAAATATAAGCAGGAAAATATTCCAGTATCTACAGTAGGAGTAGTGATAGGTACAACAACAACAGGTCAGCCAGCAGAATTGTCACAGAGAAACACTGCAAATTTGAACATTGATGAATTAACAAAGTCAATGGAAGATATGAAACTTCAGGCCATAGAGCTTCACAAAACAAAGGAACAATTGTCCACTCTAGAACATAAATATGATCTTTCAAAAATGAGTGTTGCTGATAAACCAAGAGAAGTGAACAAATTAGAAAAAATAGTCAAAGCATTGGAAAAGGATCTCACATTGGAGAAACCTTTAAAAGAAATAAATGATATTCTTTGGGATAATATCATTCAATCAATAAAGGATGTTTGGTCCTCAATTCAAATAATGGATGAATAGAATAACTTAGTTAAATTGGCTCTGGATGAGATTGAGAGATCAAGACAAGAGTTGGGAAATATGCCAGAAGAGGCCAATAGACTTATACATTTTTTGAATACTCGGACTAAGAATCAACTTGCAGAAATTGGTATTCAGGACAGGACCGGAACAATTCTGGAAATAAAGAGAGTTTTTACTAAAAGAACTCTGGTACAGAATTTAGAACGAAGGTGCTCAGATATGCAAGAAGAAATCATTGCCTTCGGAGAAAGATTGAATATTTTGTTAAATAGAGGATTGCCCAGTCCTATAGTTGCAGAAGATAAGCTAATGGACCTTGATAGTTATGTTGAAAAATTGGACAAATATGATGATAATCAAGCTAGTTCTTCAACCAGTTCATCAACAACAGCATTGCCTACAGGGAAAAACCTTCATGACAGATTGGAGAATTTATTTTATCTCGAGCATGAAGTAAATCATTTGTTCCCAAATCAGCCTAATTTCTTCAGATATACTGAGGCTGATGAAACACTAAGAAAGTTGCAAAGGACCAGAGTGCCAGAAGTTCAATGGTGGGAAGAAATGATGGAACTTTTGTAAAAAATTACCCTTACATAAATTTTTGCCTATTTACCACAGTATATCATGATAAAAAGGATAAAGGGATGAACAAAGGTCAAAGAGTATCAGAGCAGTTAAAGAGTATCAGTGAAACGAAATAATCAACATAGAATTACTGAAGAGGACAGCATCAAGCCAAGATATAGGGCCTGCCTCCAGCACATTCTTAAAAGAAGGAAACAGCACAACATCAGTTATCATTTTTCTTATCTACGAGACCATATGTCTCTATATTGTTGTAAAATACTTATTAGTTATCCTAGATAATATCTCACTTTGTTATGAGATATTTTGTATGATTTTTTGTATAAATACTTCATCAATTGGAGTAGTAAGTGTGGATTCATATACTTTGCAGTAACATTGACTTTTTCGGAATAAAGTGTTGTTGGAGAAATTTCTTTGTGGCTTGCTGGATGATGAATTGATGCTAGAGACTTTTTACAGGATTCATGTGTCTGTAAAACAACGTTTTTCATAGACTGTTTTGCTTCATATAATATATTCAAAACATCTTTTTTTCTCTTGTGAAAAAAAAAAGATTGATGTTTATCACTCTGCCTTCAAAAGTAGCGATGCTGGTCTATGTTGCGAGTTTATTGATATGGTCTGATGGTCTTTTTATATTTTGGACATATCACACTCCTCACATGATTAGCGTTTTTCTCTGTTAAAGGATTTTGGGTACTTTAATTTGTATTTGGAAAAATGGACGTCGATACTCTATCTATTGCTTTACTATTCTACATACTGCTATTTCACTTTCTTATAGATGCCTTGGGCATATTGGGATGCTTTCTCAGATTGTCGATAATCTCCATGTGGACCGTTACTGGGTTTTATATCAAGTCCCTGTATGTGACATGGGGTATTTTTCTATCACTGTCTAGGGTGGGACTTCCACATTTCTGGATGGATATTTGGGTTCCAATCTTCAGATGTGAAAATGTAATGACTTCATGGACTGTTTTACTTCATATAATATATTCAAAACAACGTTTTTCTCTTGTGAAAAAAAAATGATTAATGTTTATCACTCTACCTTCAAAACTAGCGATGCTGGTCTATGTTGCTGGTTTATTGATATGGTCTGATGGTCTTTTTATATTTTGGACATATCACACTCCTCACATGATTAGCGTTTTTCTCTGTTGCAGGATTTTCGGTACTTTAATTTGTATTTGGAACAATGGAAGTCGGTACTCTATCTGTTGCTTTACTATTCTACATACTGCTATTTCACTTTCTTATAGATGCCTTGGGCATATTTGGATGCTTTCTCAGATTGTCGATAATCTCCATGTGGACCATTACTCGGTTTTATATCAAGTCCCTATATGTGACATGGGGTATTTTTCTATCACTGTCTGGGGTGGGACTTCCACATTTCTGGATGGATATTTGGGTTCCAATCTTCAGATGTGAAAATGTAATGACTTCATGGACTGTTTTACTTCATATAATATATTCAAAACAACGTTTTTTCTCTTGTGAAAAAAAAATGATTAATGTTTATCACTTTGCCTTCAAAACTAGCTATGCTGGTCTATGTTGCTAGTTTATTGATATGGTCTCATGGTCTTTTTATATTTTGGACATATCACACTCCTCACATGATTAGCGTTTTTCTTTGTTCAAGGATTTTGGGTACTTTAATTTGTATTTGGAAAAATGGACGTTGGTACTCTATCTGTTGCTTTACTATTCTACATACTGCTATTTCACTTTCTTATAGATGCCTCAGGCATATTTGGATTCTTTCTCAAATTGTCGATAATCTCCATGTGGACCATTACTGGGTTTTATATCATGTCCCTGTATGTGACATGGGGTATTTTTCTATCATTGTCTAGGGTGGGACTTCCACTTTTCTGTATGGATATTTGGGTTCCAATCTTCAGATGTGAAAATGTAATGACTTCATGGACTGTTTTACTTCATATAATATATTCAAAACATCGTTTTTCCTCTTTTAAAGTTTCATTTTTTTTTAAATTGAACCTTTCGTCGCTATACCAACGCCTTGTAAGTGTTTGCATTATGACAGATTAGAAACGTCAGAAGCGCGACGGTATAAAAACGTCGGACGAGCGACGTTCAAAACGCCGGACCACATTTCGTCGGAATTGCGACAGTTTAAAAATGTTGGAAGAGCGACGTCCAAAACGTCGGACCACATTTCGTCGAAATTGTGGCAGTTTACAACCGTCGGAAGAGCGATGTCCAAAACATCGAACCACACTGCGTCGGAATTGCAACAGTTTACAAACGTCAGAAGAGCGACGTTCAAAATGTCGGACCACATTTCGTCGTAATTGTGAGAGTTTACAGACATCAGAAGAGCGACGTTAAAAACGTCGGACCACATTTTGTCGGAAGTGCAACAGTTTACAAAGGTTAGAAGTGTGACAGATTGGGAAACGTTGGAAGAGTGACACTTTTCTGGAAGCGACAGAAAAAGTGTCGATAGTGCGAAACTTTTTAATTGCATCGGAACTGTGACGGTATGGTAAACCATGTTTTTCCCGCCCTCGAACTGTCACTCTTGTGACGACTATGTGTCAGATTAGCGACGAATTGGCCGTCGGAATTTCTGCCAAATTTTCTAGTGATAGGAATGAACGATGGAGATTGGATCTGGAGAAAGGTAGAACCCAAAAAAGTTGGGCCTATTAGGTTGAATCTAGACCATTGGATCTTCAATATGGATGGCCTAAATTCAATCTTGGGGTTAAAGGGAATAAAATATGAGGCGAGAGGTAAGCGGAGAAAGGGTTAATGTGAGTCGTTGATCTGTAGAGATCAACGGCGAAGATTCGCCGAAAAAACTTTATAAAGCAGGGTTCATGAAATTTAACAAAGGTTGCGGGCTTCAGACTGGATTGTCAAATGCTATGAAAATGGAAGGCCCAGATGCAATCGGAAGATTGTGATTGGTGGGGTCAAAAAGGAAAGGGCACTGATGCGATTGAACGTAGATCGTTGATCTAAGGGCCAGATCGACGGTGGGAAATTAATAGAAGGAGGTCACAAGCAAGGTGATGGGCTTATGAATCAGAGTGATGTGGGCCGTCGGATCTAGGCTTGGAAGTGGAGATCAATGGTGAAGAATTCATCAGGAGGTTTCCAATCAGGAGGGGCAATAAAATATTTCAAGGTGCCCAATGGAAATCTCTAGTGCGAGAACTCGAAAACCGTTTGATCGTTTCAGATCAATGATCAGGATTAGTTTAAAACATGAACCGACGAGTTTCCTTTATAACATAGAAAAATGGGATTTTTATGAAATACAAAGGAAAATTTCATTGGGGAAGGGTTTATTTATTATGTTTAGCGCCCGATTGCGGGACCTTTGGGTATATGAAAAGATGAAGGGATGGGGGGATATAAAGAAAAGGGGCCAATCATAATCGAGATTTTTCCTTTAAACAAAGAAACGCACCCATCGCACAACTCCGATTGTGATAAGCGCTCGAGACATTAACTCTTGGTCTCGGGCATGGGTATATGGTGGGGAAGTGGTTTAGGAGCTTAGCCGAAGGGGGCTAAAGCCTTAGTTAAAAATACTATTTTTTGGCTTTTTAAACATAGTTTTTAAGGGAAAATAAGGGTTTCAGTAGAGGAAATAAGGCTTTTTAAAACCAATGGAAGGAGTCCAAATGATTTTAAAAGGGTCTTAAAGGGATTTTGAAGGTTAAAATGATGAAAATGGAGGTTAATGATGAAGGAAAGGAGGAGTAAAAATGAGGTAAAAATGGGTTTTTCAGCAGTCTTTTTCTTCAGGCAAATAGCAGAATTTTCAGGTTCAAAAGGGAAACAACAGTGAATATTAACTAAAGTATTAGTTATCTTCATAAAAAATTCAAGGATGATAGGTTCTCAAAGGGGAATTATATCTTGTAGTTTTGAAGAACAAAATTGGCCACCTCTTGGTATAACAAAATTTATAGGTGGCTAACAGTGGCTCCACTTGGGGAAGACAGCTGGTTCTTTAAGGTGTCTATAACCTCAGCTGCAAATCTCTGTCTTTTATTAAACCAATGTCTTAATCTATTGGGAAACCTCCTTTATTTTTAATGATCTCTGCAGAAATTTGAAATAATGGAATTATATCAAAACAATCATGTCTACCTACCCATTCCTAATTATCCTAACGTTTTTTCTTCTTTTCATACTGCATTTAGACTAGCAAACTGTCTTCAACAACATTTTATTCTTTTGAAAATAAAAAACTAATCTAAGTATAAGCTTATTCCTCCATGAACTCAGATTAAGCAGTTGAGTTCATAAGCTTCTCTACCTAACTACTGTCTGTCAGGATTAGACTGTTTGACAGACTTTCATTCTCTAAATTCGAAAACATAAATTTAAAAGAAAACAAGCCAGGATTGAACAGTCTAACTTGTAGCTGATCTATGGCATAAAAACAAGCTGCACATAGATTTTTATTTTGTAGAAAATTTAAAACAAAATATGGAGGCTTAAGATCTTGAAAAATTAAAACTTCCTTCACCATCTCTCCAGCTTTGATTTTGAATGTATTTGAGTTGTTTTTTCTTTCATACTAGTTCAAGTTTTGAGTTTGTTTGAACCAGTTTTCTTTCACCATCGAAGGTTCAGGTTTTGAGCATGTTTGAACCTTATTTCTTCTAACCTAATCTATCTTACTGATAAACCAAGATTATGTTGTTTGGATGCTCTATTCACTAACCTATCAGCAGAAAATTTAAAACAAATTAGTCATGATTAGGTTGTATGACTAACCACGAGTGTGTTTTTTAGGAGTGGCATTTCAGCTTGCACACTTTAGACTTTGTTTCTCTTTTTTGGTATGGGGTTGTACCTTTCTTGTTTTACAATCTTCCCTATTTTCTCCTTTCTATTGTTTTTGTATTTTTTATTTTTCTAACTTTGAATGTAATGTTCAGACTATGATATTTACAATGAAAAAATAAAATGCTTTGAAACTCATGACTCTTGGCAGAAGTAATGCTTTAGCATCCTGCCATTGACAGGACCTCCATACAGATCTTCTCCATTAAATTCTTTTAAGAAAAATGCATTTTGACCCCTCTCAACATCAATAATATAGGGCCCTTTCCACAAGTTCTCAAACTTGCCATGTTTTCCCTTTTCTTCTCTTCTTGAATCCCATTTAAGAACAACATTTCCAACTTGGAAATTTTTTTCCTTAGTCCTCTTATCAAATAGCTTCTTTACATTTTGTGGGACTAACTGTGTTCTTTCATACAATCTTCTCTGGTCTGCTGTAAATGGATTGTTTGGTTGATTCTCCTTTGCATATCATTTTCTTCAATTTGCACTTGTTGAAGGAGTTTCATGACTGGAACTCCTGATGAGGTGGGGAAGACCACATCCATGCCATAGACCAGCTGATAGGGGGACATATTTATTTACTTCTTTGTAGTTAATCTATCAGCCCATAAGGCATGAACCAGCTTACTGTGCCATGATTTCTGATTCTACTCCAACAACTTTTTGATGATATTGATGAGGCTCTTGTTGGAAGATTCAACTAATCCATTTCCTTGGGGATAGTAGGCAGTAGAATGACCCAAGGTAATGTGGTATTTGTAACAAAAATCAACCATTTTCTTAGATTTAAAAGCAGCAGCATTATCTGTTATGATTTTTCTGGGACAACCAAATATGGATAGGATATTTGTTTCAAGGAACTTTATAATGACAGAGTCATTAGCATTTCTAGAGGGTATAGCTTCTATCCATTTGGTAAAGAAGTTAGTGGCCGTGAGGATCCACTTATGTTGGGCTCAGGAAGATGGGTGAATTTCCCCAATGAAGTCTACACCCCATTGTTTAAAAGGTGCCTCAACTCTGATAGGATGTAATGGTAAGGGAAGGAGTTTTCTTTTTCCATAAAAAAATTGACACTTGTGGCAAGACATGACTAAATTTTGAGTGTCTAGGAAAAGGGTAGGCCAATAGTGACCAGATCTAAGAATTTTTTTTGTTGTGGCCTTCCAGTAGAGGTGTCCTCCACGTTCTCCTTCATGCAACTCATGCATGATCTTTCCTACATCATCTTCAAGTAAACATTTAAGAAAAATTCCAACAACATTTTTCCAATATAATACCTCATCTAAGATGCAATAACTCAAATATTTTTGTTTCAAAAATCTAGCTTTAGTTTTAGACAAAGGAGGAGGGGCATTCAAATATAAAAGCACATAAATAATGTCAGCATACCAAGGACAATTCAGAAATGTGTCTTCAATGAAAGGAGCAATAGATTATTCTATTTCTTCCAACACATCTATCATATTCATGTCTAGTGCTTGGAAGTTAGACTTAGCCATAAGTTTTGCTAATCCTTGCCCTTTAACTAGTTTGGTGGGCCTGATTTCTAGGTCATATTAAAGAATAGTTGAAATCCATTTCCCCCTTTTACCATCATGATCTTGACTTATAATGTCCTTGACAACAGTATGTAGAACAAAAGCAATTATGTGAGAGTGTAAAATATAGACCCTAAAGTCTTTTAATGCTTTCACTAATGCTAAGGCTTGCTTCTCCATGATGTTATATTTGAGAGGAGCATCTCTTAAGGCCCTACTAAAGAAGGATATTGGTTGTTCTTGCCCCAAGTCATTCTTTTGAAGTAAAACTGCAGCTATTGTATGTTCAGATGCAAAAGAAAAGATATAAAAGTCTTTGGTGAAATCTGGACTAATCAAGACTGGTGTTTGAGTAAGAGCTTGTTTGACCAGTTCGAATGATTGTTTAGCTGGTAAAGTCCATTTTACACCCACATCTTTCTTAAGCATGTTTGTAATGTTTTTTAATAGCTCCGCAAGGTTAGGGATAAACCTCCTCAGAAAATTAATCTTTCCGATGAAAGATTGAAACTCATTGAGGCTTCTTGGATGAATGATTTGTAATATGCCATATATCCTTGTAGGGTCTATTTTGATTCCCTCTTTCGAAATCATATGGCCAATAATTTTACCTTCTCGGAGACCAAAGAGTGTCTTCTTGGGATTCAAAGACAAGCCAAATTTCCTACACTTCTCAAAAACTTTTCTTAGGTGAATCAAATGTTCTTCATCAGTTTTTGAGAAAACGGTTATGTCATCAAGGTAAATGATTATGAAATAGAAAATATCTTCAGAAAAGGCTATGTCAATGGCCCTTTGGAAGGTGGCCCCTACATTCATTAGTCCGAAAGGCATTTTGACATACATAAAGGTGCCCCAAGGTGTGGTAAAAGCAGTTTTGATTTGATCACTTGGGAGCACTAACACCTGGTTGTAACCCAAGAACCCATCTAAGAGTGATATCCTTTTTGACCCAACTACCCTTTGAAGTATATGGTCCATCTTGGGCAAGGGGTAGTTGTCTTTTGGAGAGGCTCTATTCAAATTTTTGAAGTCAATATAGAGCCTGATTTCCCCTGTATTTTTCCTAACAGAAACTAAGTTTGATACCCACTTTGAATATCTAATTGGTCCTATGATCCCAGCATCATGTATCTTTTCGATTTCTGCCTTAACTAAAGGTAGTAAAACAAGGTTAATTCTCCTTAGTTTTTTTTTTTAAGGCTTTTGATTTTCCTTGAGAGGATTTTGTGCTAAATGATGCTGGTATCATAAGATTTCAGGTATTTGTACCCCCACGAAAAAACATCTTTAAAATCTTTGAACAACTCTACGTATTGCAATTTTATGTGAGCTGGGAGAGTGTTGGACAGTTTAATCATCTTGGGTTCTACTAGGGTTCCTATGTTATGTTCTTCTACATATGTTTCCATAAGCTCCATTCTTGGTTCTTTCGCTACATCGTTAAAGTCGAAAAGGTGTTCTAAAGGTGTGAGACCTCTTGGAATTGTATCGCTCTTGCATTGTAAAACTTCCAAGTCTTCTTGTTCTACATTTTCAATTAACTCAGCTTCAAAAGGATTTTCACAATGATTTATATCAGCAGAATGTGTTATTTCAACTTCCGGGATTTGTTCAATATAAAAGCAGTTTTCTTTATGGCTGGTTTCTGATATTGGTACGGAAAAATCATTTTCTAATTTTAAGAAATCATCTATGTGTTTGTGAGAATCAAACATTTTCTAGTGATCCTCGTTATCAGGCATTACAGGCCTGTGTTTTACCTTTACAATAAGTTTTTCATTTATATCAGGTATTTGGCAGTTGTTGGCATTGAAAGCAAGTTCATTTTCTAGTTGATTTAGTGCTCTAGGAATGAAAATAAGTTCATACTTTTCAAAGGTTTTTAATAAATCAAGGGAAACATTCCGATATTCCCTAAGCCTTGGATTTTTAGCTGAGTATTCTCCTTTGATTTGTTTGATGATAAGTTCAGAATCTCCTAAGATTGATATCTTTTGGGCTTCTAATTGTTTAAGAAATTGTAAGCCTAAGAGAAGTGCTTCATCCTCAGCAATATTGTTAGTGCATGGGAAATATAATTTATATGAAAAAATTTGATTCGTATTTTGAATCCACGCACCTGCCCCTGCACTTTTTTTATTACAGGATCCATCGAAGTTTATTTTCCAAAGTATATTTGCCTTATTTTCATTTTATTGTTGCTGTTGATTTCCAATGTTTTGTATCTGATTTGAGGGAAGTTCTGATCATTCTGGTAAACTGGTTGGGTCTATGTTTTCTTTTTCTTGTTGAGTGATTTCATCTTCGTTGTACAAGATAAAGGAATGTAAACTTGATTGAATAGAATAGATTGGAGATTTGTTTGGTTTATCTATGTTTCTCATCATGTACTTCATGTGAGATTCCCTGTATAGTCTTCTTTTTTGGTTAAAAACAGGGATGGTGGCATAATACATGTCCATTTCAAGGCTTACCTAAAGTTTGGCTCTCCATGATCTTGATAAAAGAATTCCATACTTAAGGGGAATGTTAGCTACAATTATATCCATTACTAGACTCTTAGCAGGGATTTGAGATAAGTTAATACATAAATCTTTGATTAAACCCAAACATTTGACTCTAATTGAGTCAAAGGAATACAAATATTTGTATGGTTTAGTAATTTCTAAGCCTAAGCTTTCCATTACTACCTTGGGCATTAGATTGTGTGAAGCTCCAGAATCTAACATGGCATTGTGTAAAATTTTCTCATGTATGTTCAAACTAACATAGAAGGGAGGGAAAACCCCTTCTTGATATTTTCCTTCAACTTCTGGACCAAACAACAACTCAGGCTTGTCATCTGTCAAGTTTAAGGTGTCAGTATCACTTCCTAAGTTCAAAGCTTTTAAAACTTGGTTTTTGTATACTTCTTGGGTTACTAGTTCAGCTACAGGGATGGTAATTTTTATCTTTTCAATCTCTCCTTCAAGGCTGAAAGGAACAATTGACTTGTTCATATTTACATCCGTTTTTTCAACTGAATTCTTCTCAGCAATTTTGATTTGCTGAACTTTGTTTGGACTGGTAGTTGGGGCAGTTTTTTTAGGACCACTAGCTGAAGTGCTCGGGGTACTCCGTTCAACATTTGGCTGGGTAATTTTCTCTTTCTTTAAATCTGGTTTTTTAGCCAAAATGATGGATTTGTCTACTGTCTTCTCAGGCTGACTTTCTGCATTTTTTTTTATAGCAATACTAGTTTTCTTATCTTTTGAATTGTCTATGTTCCCTTTTCTCCTAATATCATATTGTTTGTGTACCTCCATGATTTCATTTTCAAACCCCAATCTATAATCATCAGAATCTTCATAGTTGTTTGCATTTTGATCAGAGAAGAAAATTTGTTCTTCTTCAGTGAGGAAAAAATAAACCCCACTATCTAATCGAATCAAGTTTACATGAGCTTCTCCCAACCTTTCCATCTCCCTATCTTGCTCATATTGATCCACATAGTTTTGTTGGAAGGGAGGTCTATCCTATTGGTCAATTTATTTTTTCTTATCTTGATTGTTTTATCTTATATAATTCTGATTTCTATTTCTATTTTGGTCGTTTTCAGGTTCTCTTGGTGGCAATCTATCATTCAAGTTGATATTTTCAAGCATCCTCTCCATTGCCTTCACTAGGTTGTCAATTTTCGTGTCAGAAGTTGAGGTTGAGGGTGCAATGTCATCTTTATAAGTTACCCTCTTCTCTGATCTCAACCTATTTCTTTTTTCAATTATGTTTGCTTCTACACTCACAACTCCCTTTTGCATTTCTTCTAATGTTAAATAATCTCTCTCCCTTAGCTGATAAGCCATTTCAGTGTCAAAGCCTTTGGGATATCTTACTAAGTCCATGCCTTGGGGAGGTTTCATGTGAGGTGGAAGAGAATTGTAAACACTATTGAACCTAGTGGAGTAGTCATGAACACTCTCCCCTTGATTTCTTTTGAGGCTGCTATACTCTGCTAGTATTTGGAGAGGGTTCTTTTTGAGTTCCCATTTGTTGATGAATATTTGATGCAAATCAGGGATATCATTGATGTTGTTAGGAGCTAAGTTTTTAAACCACTTCTTTACATCTCCTCCTAAACTTTGGGCGAAGATCCTCATCTTCACAGCTTCTTCTTCTATCTCCATGTAATCAAATGCATCTTCCATCCTATCTACATGATGTTGATCTGTTGTAGACTGTTTTCCAGTGAAATGAGGGATTTTGGATTGGTACTCATTTGGTAAGCGAAGCAGAGGTTGTGGTAACACTAATGGGGCATACCATGTTGCCATAGCTGAAAATAAGGGTGGATTTACAAGAGGTGGATTTACAAGAGTGAAAGTGGGCTAAACAGGAGTGTTTTGCATAGTGGTAGTATGGATTGGAGTGGAAGAAACACTTGGGCCAGAAATCTGGTTTTGAGCAGATTTTTTATGGAAAAGGCTAAAGTGATGAAGAAGCTGAGAATCAGGAGGAGTGGAAGGTGAGGTTTCTCTATTGAAGCTTTATTGCAAATCTACAATTTCAAGATCAGTTTGGTTTAAATCAACTTGAGATATAGTTCTAAATATATTCTTTGTACAATGTAAATCAAAGTGTGAATTCTCTAAGACAACAAGGTTTTCAGGGACAGATTTTGTTCTTAAGAGGCTCCTATTAGCAACTGATTTTCTAGACTTAGAAGTTTGCCACAGAATTCTCTCTTGATTGTCAACGATTAAAGGAGGATTTGGGTACGGATGGGATCTAGTGTTGATCCTATGTGAAGCCACACTGTTTTTCAAAAATGAGAGAGGTTAAGGTTTTATGGACTATTTTTGGGGAGTTTTAACTCTCACAATATCTTCTCTAGTATGGGACTAGGCTTCTAAAATTCTTCAAGGCTGGTTAACACAGTCCTAAATATATTTGGATACCTAGATGAGTAATAGGCCTACTAGGGCTAGTGGAGTCACCAGGTGGAAATTATTTAGCTTCTATGAAGGTAAAATATTGGATGGTTCCACCACCATGTTTATTATGAAGCCAAACTGAAATGTTTTTGGACTTTTATGAGTTTCTTAGTCCTATGGGTTATGAGAGTGTCCTAAATCTGATTTAACACTTAGATAAGGTGTTTAAACATACAGAGTTCACTCTTATGGCTCGGTAACTGGTTCCTTCAAGTTTTGATAAGGTCCTACGAGAATCCTAAGGGTTACTTAGTTTGTCACTAATTCAAATAAGTCCTATCATGATTACCATTTTGTTAGGTAGTGCTTGAAGAAGGATACTTATGTTATACTAGACAGGGAGTGTTTTGTTTTAAAGTTTTTACTCAGTGTCCCACTGTGATCACCATTATGTTGGAGTCTCGTGTTTTGATAGTTTTGCAAATCAAAATAAAAGGCAACATCATAACCAACCTTTAGAGTTACAGGATCTATTCCTCCTGTTCTCAGAGAGGGATCTCTAAAACTATTTTTTTTTTGCAAAGTTTTATCTTGTGTGGTTTGGGTCTTGGTTTTGGACTAGTTATTAAGTGAAAGTGTTTGTTTGTTTGTTTGTTTGGTTGGTTGGTTGAATTGATACAACAGAACATGAAAGGTCTAGGAAAGATATGTATAAAGGAGAAACATCTGGTTCATTGGGCAATGGAGTCAAAAAGAGGTCATAACACACTCATCAATGGATATGGGATATAAAAGGGAAAATCTAACTTAGCCGCAGGATCCTTTGGTTTTGTGAATGAGATGGACATCAATGATTTGGAAAGAGAAATTGAATTCTCAACAAAGGGAACTTGAAAACATAATTTGAACAATAAAGAGATATTTTATAGACAGGGCTAACCATAAAATCCACAAACATTCTTCAAGCAAATAATGATTTCAAGACAACTTTCAGAATGAAATCTAAGATTCGGGGAACACCTTATTTCCTCAAAGATTTTATTTCAAATGACTTAGAAAACATAAAAGATTCACTGATAATTGCAATCATAAAAGAGGGAACACCTAATACATCTATGATAACAACTATAAAAGACCTTTAATACAACTATTTAAGAAAGGACAAAGGGTATGATCAAAACAGACCTCCTTGGCTCAATATAAACAAAGATACTTCAAAGCGAGACTTCAATAACAGTTTTTAAGTGGTAGCAGACAAGCAGGGAGAACCATAAATCATGTTGAAACCAACTATTCGAACTATTAGAAAATGAACATGCATGAGGACTAAAGAGAGAGATTAAAGACTCTAAAATACCTCAGTAGAAGAAAACATAAAATAGTTAAGGATAAACAGGTCTAAGGTGCTTCCAAGAGTCATTTCTTAGCCTAAAAATTTCATCCTACTGTAGTAAGAAATTATGGAACAAAATGAAAACAGGAGAAAACATAAAATAGTTTAGAATACTTCACCAACAGACAAGCTCATGGATCCAATGATAGAGCCTTCTCAAGAACAAGCATGTGACAACATCATCAAGGCTTCCAAGACTTCAATTTCTTCTTCAACTTCAACAAACTATGTATTATCTCAGAGAGTTTCAGTATTACAACTAGTGATCAACCAACCTATATCTCATCTTCTTTAGAAGTATTTATAGAAGAAATGAAAATTTGGAAGGGATTTAAGATCGAGGTGTAATTAATTCTACACTAAATGAAACTCCAAACCTCGAAAACCATGTAAGGCCTAAGGCAGGAGAGCATTGAATTATGATCTGATTTATTTACTCTGTTTTTGTCTTTTTAAACTCAAAGGGAAAAAGATTGACTTCGAGGCCTATTTCTTATCTTTGTAATAACTCTGCTGACAGTTTAAGAATTTGTTCTTTCTTTGGTAATAACTGTTCAACTGTCTTTAGATAAATATCTTCTATTTTGGCAATAACTATGGAAATAACTTGGGCCATCGGATGAGATCGGCCACAGAGATTGATGGTTGAGAATGTTTTAAGAAGTCCCTTGGAGGTTGGGTGGAGGGTGATTAACGTGAGATTAAACTGGGACCGTTGATTTGCAGAGATCAACGGAAGAGATTAAATGTGATGGAATGCAACACAAATGGGGGAAAGCGGTTTCGGCCATAGAAACCATTGTTTTCACGCGACAAAAATGCAGATAGGTGGTTTTAACTTTTTGAACACAATATGCGTTAGAGCCCGACACGTGGATTTTTTAAAACCGCCCATATCGCGTAACTTTTGAGAATTAACTTGCGGGCTTAAAATCACACGAAACTGCGCGCTGACCATCAAATCTAGGGATTTAGATTGAACGGTCGAGAGGAGAGCGCGATGGTCATGAGATGCTCAGGTGATAATATGTGGGGCAGGGTCTAAGCGGTTTTGATCTGGATCGTCAGATCATAGGAATGAATGATGGAGATTGGATCTGGAGAAAGGTAGGACCCAAAAGAGTTGTGCCTATCGGGTTGAATCTGGACCATTGGATCTTCAATATGGATGAACCAAATTCAATATTGGGGTTAAATGGAATAAAATATGAGGTGAGAGGTAAGTGGAGAAAGGGTTAATGTGAGCCGTTGATCTGTAGAGATCAATGACAGAGATTCGTCGAAAAAACTTTATAAAGCGGGGTTCATGAAATTTAACAAAGGTTGTGGCTTCAATCTGGACTGTCAGATGGTATGCAAATGGATGGCCCAGATGCAATCGGAATATTTCAATCGGCAAGGTCAAAAAGGAAAAGGCACCGATGCAATTGAACATAGACCGATGATCTAAGGGCCATATTGACGGTAGGAAATGAATCGGAGGAGGTCACAAGCGGGGGGATGGGCTTATGAATCAGAGTGATGTGGGCCGTTGAATCTAGGCCTGGCAGGGGAGATCAATGATGGAAAATTCATTGGGAGGTTGCCAATCGGGAGGGGAAATAAAATATTTCAACGCGCCTAGTGGAAATCTCTGATGCGAGATCCAGAAAACCATTTGATCATTTCAGATCAACAGTCAGGATTGGTTTAAAACGTGAACCGACGGGTTTCCTTTATAACATAGAAAAATGGATTTTTTACAAAATACAAAGGAAAATTGCATTGGGGAAGGGTTTATTTATTATTTTTAGCACCCAATTGCAAGGCCTTTGGATATATGAAAATATGAAGGGATTGGGGGATATAAAGAAAAGGGGCCAATCGGAATCGAGATTTTTCCTTTAAACAAAGAAATGCACCCATCGCACAAATCCGATTGCGATAAGTGCTAGGGACTTTAACTCTTGGTCCTGGGTATGGGTATATGGTGGGGAAGTGGTTTAGGATCTTAGCCTATGCGGGCTAAAGCCTTAGTTAGAAAGACAGTTTTTGGGCTTTTTAAACAGAGTTTTTAAGGGAAAATAAGGGTTTCGGTAGAGGAAATAAGGATTTTTAAAACCAATGGAAGGAGTCCAAATGATTTCAAAAGGGTATTAAAGGGATTTTGAAGGTTAAAATGATGAAAATGGAGGTTAATGATGAAGGAAAGGAGGAGTAAAAATGAGGGGAAAATGGGTTTTCAATAGTCTTTTTCTTCAGGCAAATAGCAGAATTTTCAGGTTTAAAAGGGAAACAATGGCGAAGATTAACTAAAGTATTAGTTATCTTAATAAAAACTTCAAGGATGATAGGATATCAAAGGGGAATTATCTCTTGGATTTTTGAAGAAAAAAATTTTCCACCTCTTGGTATAACAAAATTTATAGGTGGCTAACACCTGGTCACATAACATGGCACAGGTAGCTTCTATAATGGTCCTGTTCTTTCATTCAGCAGCACCATTCTGCTCAGGAGTATAGGTAGTAGTGGTCTCCCTCTTAATGCCAGCTTCTCTGCAAAATTCCTTGAACTCATTTGACTCATATCTAGTGCCATTTTCAGTCCTCAAAATCTTGATCTTCTTCCCTGTCATATTTTCCACCTAGGCTTTGAAGGTATGGAACCACATGAAAGCCTCATCCTTCTTCTTCAAGAATTATATCCAGGTTTTGCGGGAGAATTCATCAGTGAATGTCATATAGTAAGAACATCCTCCCAGGGATGTCACGGGTAGCATACCAGATAGATCAGAATGGACCAGTTGCAAAATATCAGATGTCTTTGTGACACTTGAGGGTAAAGGTCCCCTTGTATGCTTTCCTTTGGCACAACCCTTACATACACCTTCATGATTATTTCCAAATTAGGGCATCCTTGTCACCACCTTCTTTGCTTCGAGAAGGGCCTTGTAATGAAGGTGTCCAAAACTCCGGTTCCATAGTTCAGTTTGTTGGATAGTATCACATGTCATAGCTCCCAGTGGACTTCCTCCAACCTGGTAGAGTGTTCCAACTCTAAAACCAATCACGATAGCTTCCTTGAGATTCTTCTTCCACATGCACACATTTCCATCAGTGAATGCCACATTGAAACCTTTGTCTTCCATGGCTGATATAGACACAAGGTATAGCTTCTATCCATTTGGTAAAGAAGTCAGTGGCTGTGAGGATCCACTCATGTTGGGCTGAGGAAGATGGGTGAATTTTCCCAATGAATTCTAAATCCCATTTTTGAAAAGGTGCCTCAACTCTGATAGGATGTAATGGTAAGGGAAGGAGTTCTCTTTTACCATCAAAAATTTGACACTTGTGGCAAGACATGACTAACTTCTGAGTGTTTGGGAAAATGGTAGGTCAATAGTAACTAGATCTAAGAATTTTGTTTGCTATGGCCTTCAAGTAGAGGTATCCTCCACATTCTCCTTCATGCAACTCATGCATGATCTTTCCTGAATCATCTTCAAGTAAACATTTAAGAAAAATTCCAACAACATTTTTTCAATATAATACCCCATCTAAGATGCAATAACTCAAAGCTTTTTGTTTCAAAAATCTAGCTTCAGTTTTAGAAAAAGAAGGAGGGGCATTCAAATATAAAAGAACATAAATAATGTCAGCATACCAAGGAGAATTTATAAATGTGTCTTCAATTAAAGGAGTAGTAGATTCTTCTATTTCTTCCAACACATCTACCATATTCATGTCTAGTGCTTGGAAGTTAGACTCAGCCATAAGTTTTGCTATTCCTTGCCCTTTAACTAGTTTGGTGGGCCTGATTTCTAAGTCATATTCAAGAATAGTTGCAATCCATTTTCCCCTTTTACCATCAGGGTCTTGACTTAGAATGTCCTTGACAACAATATGTGGAACAAAAGCAATTATGTGAGAGTGTAAAATATAGACACTAACGTCTTTTAATGCTTTCACTAATGCTAAGGCTTGCTTCTCCATTATGTTATATTTGAGAAGAGCATCTCCTAAGGCCCTAATAAAGAAGGATATTGGTTTTTCTTGCCCCAAGTCATTATTTTGAAGTAAAACTGTAGCTATTGTATGCTCAGATGCAAAAGAAAAGATGTAAAAGTCTTTGGTGAAATATGGACTAATCAAGATTGGTGTTTGAGTAAGAGCTTGTTTGACTAGTTCAAATGATTTTTTAGCAAGTAAAGTCCATTTTACACCTACATATTTCTTAAGCATGTTTGTAATTTTTTTTAATAGCTCAGCAAGGTTGGGGATAAACCTTCTCAAAAAATTAATCTTTCCAATGAAAGATTGTAATTCTTTGAGGCTTCTTGGATGGTTGATTTGTAATATGCCATATATCCTTGTAGGGTCTATTTTGGTTCCCTCTTCTGAAATTATATGGCCAAGAATTTTACCTTCTTGGAGACCAAAGAGTGTCTTCTTAGGATTCAAAGACAAGCCAAATTTCGTACACTTCTCAAAAACGTTTCTCAAGTGAATCAAATGTTCTTCATCAGTTTTTGAGAAAATGGTTTTGTCATCAAGGTAAATGATTATGAAATAGCCAATATCTTCAGAGAAGGCTATATCCATGGCCCTTTGGAAGGTGGCCCCTGCATTCATCAATCCAAAAGGCATTTTGACATACATAAAGGTGCCCCAAGGTGTGGTAAAAGTAGTTTTTATTTGATCACTTGGGAGCACTAACAACTAGTTGTAACCCGAGAACCCATCTAAGAGTGATATCCTTTTTGACCCAACTACCCTTTGAAGTATGTGGTCCATCTTGGGCAAGGGGTAGTTGTCTTTTTCCTAACAAAAACTAAGTTTGATACCCACTCTGAATATCTAATTGGTACTATGATCCCAGCATCATGCATCTTTTAGATTTCTGCCTTAACTAAAGGTAGTAAAACAGGGTTTATTCTCCTTATTTTGTTTTTTGAAAGGCTTTTAATTTTCCTTGAGAGGGATTTTGTGTTGAATGATGCTGGTATCATAATATTTCAGGTCTTTGTACCCCCAAGAAAAAACATCTTTAAAATCTTTGAAAAACTCTACATATTGCAATTTTATGTGAGCTGGGAGAGTGCTGGACAGTTTAATCATCTTGGGTTCTCCTAGGCTGCCTATGTTATTTTCTTCTACATCTGTTTCCATAGGCTCCATTCTTGGTTCTTTGGCTACATCGTTAAAGTCGAAAAGGTGTTCTAAAGGTGTGAGACCTCTTGGAATTGTATCACTCTTGCATTATAAAACTTCCAAGTCTTCTTGGTCTACGTTGTCAATTAAATCTTCTTCAAAAGGATTCTCACAATGATTTATATCAACAAAATGCATTATTTCAACTTCTGGGATTTGTTCAATATATAAGAAGTTTTCTTTATGGCTATTTTCTGATATTGGTATGGCAAAATCATTTTCTGATTTTAAGAAATCATCTATGTGTTTCTCAGAATCAAACATCTGCCAGTGATCCTCGTTATCAGGCACTGCAGGCCTGTGTTTTACCTTTACAATAAGATGTTCATTTATCTCAGGTATTTGGCAGTTGTTGGCATTGAAATCAAGTTCATTTGCTAGTTGATTTAGTGCTCTAGGAATGAAAATAAGTTCATACTTTTCAAAGGTTTTTAATAAATCAAGGGAAGCATTCTGATATTCCCTAAGCCTTGGATTTTTAGTTGAGTATTCTCCTTTTATTTTTTTGATGATAAGTTCAAAATCTCCTAAGATTGATATCTTTTGGGCTTCTAATTGTTTAAGCAATTGTAAGCCTAGGAGAATTGCTTCATCCTCAGCAATATTGTTAGTGCATGGGAAATATAATTTATATGAAAGACTTTGATTCATATTTTGAATCCACACACTTTCCCTTGCACTTGTTTTATTACAGGATCCATCGAATTTTATTTTCCAAAGTATATTTTCCTCATTTTCATTTTCTTGTTGCTGTTGATTGCCAATGTTTTGTATCTGATTTGAGGGAACTTCTGATTGTTCTAGTAAACTGGTTGGGTCTATGTTTTCCTTTTCTTTTTGAGTGATTTCATCTTCATTGTACAAGATAAAGGAATCTAACTTGATTGAATGGAATAGATTGGAGAGTTGTTTGGTTTATCTATGCTTCTCACCATGTAATTCATCTGAGATTCCCAGTATAGTCTTCCATTTTGGTTAAAAACATGGATGGTGACATAAGCCATGTCCATTTCAAGGCTTCCCTAAAGTTTGGCTCCCCATGATCTTGATAAAAGAATTCCATACTTAAGGGGAATGTCAGCTACAACTATGTCCATTACTAGACTCTTAGCAGGGATTTGAGATAATTTAACACATAAATCTTTGATTAAACCCAAACATTTGACTCTACTTGAGTCAAAGGAATAAAAATATTTGTATGGTTTAGTAATTTCTAAGCCTAAACTTTCCATTACTACCTTGGGCATTAGATTGTGTGAAGCTCCAAAATCTAACATGGCATTGTGTAAAATTTTCTCATGTATGTTCAAACTAACATAGAAGGGAGGGACAACCCCTTCTTGGTATTTTCCTTCAACTTCTAGACCAAACAACAACTCAGGATTGTCATCTGTCAAGTTTAAGGTGTCAGTATCACTTCCTAAGTTCAAAGCTTTTAAAACTTGGTTTTTGTATACTTCTTGGGTTACTAGTTCAACTACGGGGATGGTAATTTTTATCTTTACAATATCTCCCTCAAGGCTGAAAGGAACAATTGACTTGTTCATATTTACATCTGTTTTTTCAAATGAATTCTTTTCAGTAATTTTGATTTGCTGAACTTTGTTTGGACTGGTAATTGGGATAGTTTTGTTAGGACCACTAGCTAAAGTGTTAGGGGTACTTTGTTCAACATTTAGCTGGGTAATTTTCTCTTTGTTTAAATCTGGTTTTTTAGCCAAAATGATGGATTTGTCTGTTGTCTTCTTAGGCTGACTTTCTGCATTTTTCTTGATAGAAGTATTAGTGTTCTTATCTTTTGAATTATCTATGTTCCCTTCGCTCCTAAGATCATATTTTTTGTGTACCTCCATGATTGCATTTTCAAACCCCAATCTATAATCATCAGAATCTTCATAGGTTTTTTCATTTTGATCAAAGAAGAAACCTTGTTCTTCTTCAGTGAGGAAAAAATCATCCCCATTGTCTGATCCAATCAAGTTTACATGAGCTTCTCCCAACCTTTCCATCTCCCTATCTTCATCATATTGATCCACATAGTTTTGTTGGAAGGGAGGTCTAACCTGTTGGTCACTTTATTTTCGCTTATCTTGGCTGTTTTCTCTTCTATAATTCTGATTTATATTTCTATTTTGGTTGTTGTGAGGTTCTCCTAGTGGCAATCTATCATTAAAGTTGATATTTTCAAGCATCCTTTCCATTACCTTCACTAGGTTGTCAATTTTCGTGTCATAAGTTAAGGTTGAGGGTGCAATGTCATATTTATAAGTTACCCTATTCTCTGATCTAAACCTATTTAATTTTTCAATTATGTTTGCTTCTACACTCACAGCTCCCTTCTGCATGTCTTCTAGTGTTAAGTAATCTCTCTCCCTTAGCTGATAAGTCATTTCAGCATCGAAGCCTTCGAGATATCTTACTAAGGCCATGCCTTGGGGAGGTTTCAAGTGAGATGGAAGAGCATTGTAAACGTTATTTAACCTAGTGGAGTAGTCACGAACACTCTCCCCTTGATTTATTTTGAGGTTGCTATACTCTTCTATTATTTGGAGAGGGTTCTTTTTGAGTTCCCATTTGTTGATGAATGTTTGATACAAAGCAGGGAGATCATTGATGCTGTTAGGAGGTAAGTTTTTAAACCACTTCTTTACATCTCCTCCTAAACTTTGGGTGAAGATCCTCATATTCACATTTTCTTCTTCTATTTCCATGTAATCAAATGCATATTCCATCCTATCTACATGATCTTGAGCTGTTGTAGACCGTTTTCTAGTGAAATGAGGAATTTTGGATTGGTACTCATTTGGTAAGGGAAGCAAAGGTTGTGGTAACACTAATGGGGCATACCATGTTGCCATGGCTGGAAATAAGGGTGGATTTACAAGAGGTGGATTTACAAGAGTGAAAGTGGGTTGAACAGGAGTGTTTTGCATAGTGGTAGTATGGATTGGAGTGGAAGAAACAATTGGGCCAGCAAACTGGTTTTGAGCATATTTGTTATGGAAAAGGCTGAAGTGATGAAGAAGCTGGGAATCAGGAGGAGTTGAAGGTGAGGCTTCTCTACTGAAGCTTTATTGCAAATCTGCAATGTCAAGATCAGTTTGGTTTAAATCACCTTGAGATATAGTTCTAAAGATGTTCTTTGTATGATGTAAATCAAAGTGTGAATTCTCTAAGACAACAAGGTTTTCAGGGACAGATTTTGTTCTTAAGAGGCTCCTATTAGCAACTGATTTTCTAGACCTAGAATTCTGCCACAGAATTCTCTCTGGATTGTCAACGATTAAAGGAGGATTTGGGTCTGGATGGGATCTAGTGTTGATCATATGTGAAGCCACACTGTTTTTCAAAAATGAGAGAGGTTAAGGTTTTAGGGACTGTTTTTTGGGAGTTTTACCTCTCACAATATCTTATCTAGTATGGGACTAGGCTTCTAAACTTCTTCAAGGCTAGTTAACACAGTCCTAAAGAGATTTGGAGACCTAGATGAGTAATAGGCCTACTGGGGCTAGTGGAGTTGCTAGGTGGAAACTATTTAGCTTTTATGAAGGTAAAATATTGGATGGTTACACCACCATGTTTATTATGAAGCCAAACTGAAATTTTTTTGGGTTTTTCTGAGTTTCTTAGTCCTATGGGTTATGAGAGTTTCCTAAATCTGATTTAGCACTTAGCTAAGGTGTTTAAACATACAAAGTTCACTCTTATGGCTTAGTAACTAGTTCCTTCAAGGTTTGATAATGTCCTACGAGAATATTAAGGGTTACTTAGTTTGTCATTAATTCAAATAAGTCCTATCATGATTACCATTTTTTTAGGTAGTGCTTGAAGAAGGCTACTTATGTTATACTAGACAGGGAGTGTTTTTTTTTTTAAGATTTTACTCAGTGTCCCACCATGATTGCCATTATGTTGGAGTCCTGTGTTTTGATAGTTTGGAAAATCAAAAGACAAGGCAACATCAGAACCAATGTTTAGAGTTACAGGATTTATTCCTCCTGCTCTCAGAAAGGGATCTCTCAAATTTTTTTTTTTGTAAAGGTTTATCTTGTGTGCTTTGGGTCTTGGTTTTAGATTAGTTATTAAGTGCAAGTGTTTGATTGTTTGTTTGTTTGGTTGGTTGGTTGAATTGATACAGTAGAACATGAAAGTTCTAGGAAATATATGTATAAAGGAGAAACATCTGGTTCATTGGGCAATGGAGTCAAAAAGAGGTCATAACACACTCATCAATGGATATGGGATATCAGAGGGAAAATCTAACTTGGCCGTAGGATCCTTTGGTTTTTTGAATGAGATGGACATCAATGATTTGGAAAGAGAAATTGAATTCTCAACAAAAAGAACTTGAAAACATAATTTGAACAATAAAGAGATATTTGATATACAGGGCTAACCATAAACTCTACAAACATTCTTCAAGAAAATAATTACTTCAATACAACTTTCAAAATGAAATCTAAGATTCATGGAACACCTTATTTCCTCAAAGATTTTATTTCAAATGACTTAGAAAACATAAAAGATTCACTGATAATTGCAATCATATAAGAGGGAACACCTAATACATCTATGATCAAAACTATAAAAGACCTTTAAGACAACTGTTTAGGCAAGGACAAAGGGTATGATCAAAACAGACCTCCTTGGCTCACTATAAAAAAATATACTTCAAAGAGAGACTTCAATAACAGTTTTTAAGTGGCAACAGACAAGCAGGGAGAACCATAAATCATGCTGAAACCAACTATTCAAACTATTAAAGAAATGAACAAGCATGAGGAATAAAGAGAGAGATTAAAGACTCTAAAATACCTCAGTAGAAGAAAACATAAAACAATGAAGGATAAATAGGTCTAAGGTGCTTCCAAGAGTCATTTCTTAGCCTAAAAATTTCATCCTAATGTAGTAAGAAATTATGGAACAAAATGAAAATAAGAGAAAACATAAAACAGTTTAGTATACTTCACCAACAGACAAGCCCATGGATCCAATGATAGAGCCTTCTTAAGAACAAGCATGCGACAACATCATCAGGGCTTCCAAGACTTCAATTTCTTCTTCAACTTCAACAAACTATGTATTATTTCAGAGAGTTTCAGTATTACAACTAGTGATCAACAAACCTGTATCTCATCTTATTCATAAGTATTTATAGAATAAATGAAGAGGTTGAAGGGCTTTAAGATCGAAGTGTAATTAATTCTACACTAAATGCAACTCCAAACTTCAAAAACCATGTAAGGCCTAAGGCAGGAGAGCATTGAATTATGATCCAGTTTATTTACTCTGTTTTTGTATTTTTAAACTTAAAGGGAAAAATATTTACTTCGAGGCCTATTTCTTATCTTTGTAATAACTCTGCTGATAGTTTGATAATTTTTTCTTTCTTTGGTAATAACTGTTCAACTGTCTTTAGATAAATATCTTCTTTTTTGGCAATAAGAATGGCATTCTTTGATTACTTTGAGGCTGCAGGTGTCTTTTGGTAGCTGTAGAGGATTCAATTAGCCTCTGATGTGGCAATGGAGGCTTCTCGAACTTATAGATATCATTTTTTTAAGATAAAACACATTTAATTTTACTAAGCTTAATTTATGTCTTCTTGTCTTCAAACTGTCTTTAATCGTGGATCAAGTCTTTGATTAATCGAATTAATGCCTTAATCCTTCCAAAACTGTCTTAACAATCTTAAAATAGGTTTTCTGCTTTTGCTTTCATCCTGTCAAACTGATACTCTTCAGCTGTGGTGTTTTCTGTGTTTCCATTTTCGTTATAGGCATGCAGAGGTTGTATAACGGCATCAGTGTTCATGAGGCACTGATAAAATATAATTTGGAACCCTGCGGAATGATTTCCTTTGTAAGATAAAGGCCTGGGGGATCGTCATCCTCAGACTTCAATTTTCCTTTAAAACATTTGAAAAATATTTAAAACCTTCACAATACACAAAAGCTATAAAAATCCTGCGCGGTTTAGTAAAAACTAATTTGGAGGCTTAGGTTAGGTCGTGACTGTTGGATGAAAGCATCCAATGATGGAGATTGCTCGCAGAGGTTATAAAAAGGAAGGTGGGTTGGATAAACAGTGCAAGAGATTAAGTTAGAACCGTTGATCTGCAGAGATCAAGGGTTGAGATCAACCGTGACTATATAAAGCGAAGGGGCCACTTTATAATGAAATAGACAAAAATGCAAAGAAATGGGTGAAAAAACCTTTGGCTGAGGAAAAATGCAGTTTAAATGAATTTTGAGGTTTCAGAAATAACCTGGGCCATCGAATGAGATTGGCCACAGAGATCGATGGCTGAGAATGTTTTAAGAAGTCCATTGGAGGTTGGGTGGAGGGTGATTAACACAATATTAAACTGGGACTGTTGATCTGCAGAGATCAATGGCGGAGATTAAATGCGATGGAATGCAACACAAATGGGGGAAAGTGGTTTCGGCCATAGAAACCATTGTTTTCACACAAAAAAAAGGGAGATAGGCAGTTTTATCTTTTTGAACGTGATATGCATTAGAGCCCGATATGTGGCTTTTTTAAAACCGCCCATATCACGTAACTTTGGAGAATTAACTTGTGGGCTTAAAATCACATGAAACTACGCGCTGACCGTCAAATCTGGGGCTTTAGATCGAGCAGTCAAGAGGAGAGCGCGATGGTGATGAGATTCATGGGTGATGAGATGTAGGGCAGGGTCTGATCGGTTTTTATCTGGACCATCGGATCATAGGAATGAATGATGGAGATTGGATCTGGAGAAAGTTAGGACCCAAAAGAGTTGCGCCTATCGGGTTGAATCTACACCGTTGGATCTTCAATATGGACGACCCAAATTCAATATTGGGGTTAAATGGAATAAAATATGAGGCGAGAAGTAAGCAGAGAAAGGGTTAATGTGAGTTGTTGATATGCAGAGATCAATTACGGAGATTCGCCGAAAATATTTTATAAAGCGGGGTTCATGAAATTTTAACAAAGGTTGCGAGCTTTAATCTGTATCATTGAATGGTATGCAAATGGATGGCCCAGATGCAATTGGAAGATTGCGATCGGAGGGGTCAAAAAGGAAAGGGTGCCAATGCAATTGAATGTAGGTCGTTGATCTGAGGGCCAGATTGACAGTTAAAATGAATCGGAGGTGGTCACAAGCAGGGGGATGGGCTTATGAATCAGAGTGTTGTGGGCCGTCGGATCTAGGTCTAGTGGGGGAGATTAACAGTAGAGCATTCATCGGGAGGTTTCCAATCGGGAGGGACGATAAAATATTTCAACGCGCCCAGTGGAAGTCTCCGATGCGAGATCCCGAAAACCATTTGATCGTTTCAGATCAACAGTCGGGATTGGTTTAAAACGTGAACCGGTGGGTTTCCTTTATAACATAGAAAAATGGGTTTTTTATGAAATAAAAAGGAAAATTACATCGAGGAAGGGTTTATTTATTATGTTTAGCACCTAATTGCGGGGCCTTTGGGTATATGAAAAGATGAAGGGATCGGGGGATATAAAGAAAATGGGCCAATCGGAATCGGGACTTTTCCTTTAAACAAAGAAACGTGCCCATCGCACAACTCTGATTGCGATAAGCACTCAGGACTTTAACTCTTGGTTCTGGGCATGGGTATATGGTGGGGAAGTGGTTTAGGAGCTTAGCTGAAGGGGGCTAAAGCCTTAGTTAAAAAGATTGTTCTTTGGCTTTTTAAACAGAGTTTTTATGGGAAAATAAGGGTTTCGGTAGAGGAAATAAGGCTTTTTAAGACCAATGGAAGGAGTCCAAATGATTTTAAAAGGATCTTAAAGGGAATTTGAAGGTTAAAATGATTAAAATGGAGGTTAATGATGAAGGAAAGGAGGAGTGAAAATGAGGGAAAAATGGGTTTTCAACAGTCTTTTTCTTCAGGAAAATAGAAGAATTTTCAGGTTTGAAAGGGAAACAACAATGAATATTAACTAAAGTATTAGTTATCTTCATAAAAACTTCAAGGATGATAGGTTCTCAAAGGGGACTTATCTCTTGGATTTTTGAAGAACAAAATTGGCCACCTCCTGGTATAACAAAATTTATAGGTGGCTAACACCTGGTCACATAGCATGGCATAGGCAGCTTCTACAATTGTCTTGTTCTTTCATTCAGCAATGCCATTCTGCTCAGGAATATAGGTAGTAGTGGTCTCCCTCTTAATACAAGCTTCTCTGCAAAATTCCTTGAACTCATTTGACTCATATTCAATGCCATTGTCGGTCCTCAAAATCTTGATTTTCTTCCCTGTCATATTTTCCACCAAGGCTTTGAAGGTATGGAACCGGCCTCATGCTATTTCTTGAAAGTATATGAGGGTTTGCAGGAGAAGTCATGTTAGATATTATGTGAAAATCTCAGGGATGTCAAGATTATCATACGGATAGATCAGAATGGACCAGTTGCAAAATATCAGATGTCTTTGTGACACTTGAGGGGAAAGGTCCCCTTGTATGCTTTCCTTCGACACAACCCTTACATACACCTTCATGATTATTTCCAAATTCTGGCATCCCCATCACCACCTTCCTTTCTTTGGGAAGGGCCTTGTAATGAAGGTGTCCAAACCTCCGGTTCCATAGTTCATTTTGTCGGATAGTATCACATGTCATAGCTCCCACTGAAATTCCTCCAACCTGGTAGAGTGTTCCAACTCTAAAACCAATCACGATAGCTTCCTTGAGATTATTATTCCACATGCACACCTTTCCATCAGTGAATGCCACATTGAAACCTTTGTATTCCATGGCTGATATAGACACAAGATTATTCTTCAACTTTGGTACATAGAGTACATCCTGCAAATGTAGGACTTGTCCTTGAGACAAGTGGAGGGTCACAGTCCCTCTCCCTTTCATGGGATATGTGGAATTATCTCTAAAGATAATTTCCAGATTAGTATCCTTCTCAACCATGTTAGAAATTTCTTCCTTGAACCCAATGATGTGTCTTGAGGCACCACTATCTATCAACCAGACATCCATAGTGTCGGGCAGGGATGCAACAAAGAGGGCAGATACAAGAATGTATTCATTTATTTTATCAACAACATTTGAATCCTCATACCTGGAGTTTCTAAACCTTTTGAAAGGTTGATTGTTTCTGCTAGAGGGAGCCTTCCTCTTTCCTTTGGACCTGTTGTTTCTCTGATTTCCATTCCTCTGGTTGTTGTTGTCATCACTATCAGGAGAATCCTTCTTGAAAGGAAATTCTCTAGCATGATGACTTGGCCTATGACAAGTGAAACACTTGCCCTTCATTCCTTGGGCCCCTACTCTTCCTTTGTTCTTTTAACCACCATAGTTATTCTTTCTAGAATGAGCAGTGTAGGCAGCATTTCGGTCATTTTCGTATTCCTTCATTCTTGTCTCTTCTTGCATGCATCTTGACAATAGCTCATCAAAGTTAGGAATTGTATTATTATTGAGAATGGTAGTGTTGAATACTTTCCATTCACATGGGAGCCCTCCAAGTGCAATGAGTACCATCTCACGATCAACTATTGTCTCCCCAATAGCCAGCAGATTGTTCCTGATCTCGATCAGTTTCAAAAAGTATGTTTGGACAGACTCATCCCTTCCTTTCTTGAAGATTCTTCAATTAATTCTTGAGAATAGCACCTTGTTTGGATTTTACTTTGAACATTTTTATCAGCTTATCATACATCTCTTTGGATGTGCCTAGCTCAGATATGTAGGCAACCAGACTTTTATGTATGGATTCCCTGATCATTAGCTTTTCTTTGATCTCCCCCTTCTTATACTTGGTTTTAGCAGCAGCAGTAGTATTGGATGGAGGTTCTTGTATCTTACCTAGTACATAGTCCATGATATCATGGTCTTCCAATTTGAGATCTAATATCATCTTCCAAGCATGGAAGTCATCCCTTCCAGTTAGCTTGTCATCCTCCTTGAAGCCATAACTTGTGTAACCCATTTTTATCTTTTGGTGATTGCTATAAGTTAGGGCTTGTCTTCACCTCAGCTCTGATACCATGTAAGATTTTTTAGATGTTCTATGCTTGATGCAACTTTACTTTTAAAACAGCAATCACATGAATTTACAAGTAAAAAAATCATGATAAGACATACCAGTGATCAGCACAGGAGCCATTGAAACAGATAAAGGTGATGGTGCATTACGTCGGTTAATAGGATGCTTTAGCCAAAATACTTCACGATTCTTGACCGGCTATTTTAGCAGTCCTCAAAACAGTCACATGGTCAACTCATAAGTCAACCTCAGAAAAGTCAATGCTACCTAGAAAAGTCAACGCAGGGCAGCAGCACTAAAATTCAATGCAGCTCAACTTCTGGTCAACCTTTAACCTCGATTTCTATGCCAAAGAATACAGCCTCCTTAGATCAAAGTCTCCTCCAAAATTCAGCCCAATCAGACCATGCATTGACAAAAGTCAACATTAGTCAAACTTCCCCAAAAACCCTAACCGCAGCTTTCTGGCTGCCATGAATTTCGTCCTTCTTGCTGTGGTAAACTTCGACCTTCTTGCTTTGGTAAACTTTGACCTTCTTTCCCACGTGTGAGATAAATTTGCTTCTCAAATGCTCGTATAAGAGGAGGAGATGTGTGAAGAGATCAATGGAAAAATTCTCCAACGTTGACCCTATAAATACCAATCATGAGAGGTGTGTGACACATCTGTTGGGGGTAAAAACCTTAAGCCCAACCTGCACTTAAATTTATTATAAATAATAAATTCAAAATAAATGTTCTACTCATCAGATTAAAATCAATTTTAGATCGATTTTACACCTCTCTAAAAGAGGAAGGCAATATAAATATTGGAATCTTCATCTGAGCATCACAAGATGGAGTTTGGACCTAGTTGTCCAAATTTAAGAAACCTTCACCTTAAGCTTAACTATAACCTTAACCTTAACCTTCACGCTTAACCTTAATCTTAACCTTAACCTTAACCTTAACCTTCACTATAACTTAACCTTAACCTTGACCTTAACTATAATCTAACCTTAACCTTACCTTTACCTTAACCTTAACCTTACTCTTAACCTTAACCAAACCCTTAACCTTAACCTGAACCTTAACCTTACCCTTAACCTTGTTCTTAACCTTAACTTAACCTAAACCTTACCCTTAACCTTATCTTAACCTTAATCTTAACCTAACCTTAACCTAACCTTAACGTTACCCTTAACCTAACCTTAACCTCGACTTTAACCTTAACGTAACCTTAACCTTAACTTTAACCTTACTAAGCTCATACCCTTAACCTTAACATAACCTTAAAATTAGCCTTAACCTTAACCTTAACCTTAACCTTGACCTTAACCTTGACCTTAACCTTGACTTTACCCTTAACCTTAACCTTAACCTTAACCTTAACCTTAACTAAACCCTTAACCTTAACCTTACCTTAACCTTAACTTGACTAAACCCGTAACCTTAACATTACCTTGACCTTAACTATAACCCAACCCTAACCTTGTCCAAGCCCATAACCAAAACCTTAACCTTAACCTTGAATTTACCTTAACCTAAACTTAACCTCTTAACCTTAACCTTAACCTTCCCATAACCATAACCTTGACTTTACCCTTAACCTAACCTTAACCTAACCCTAACCTTAACCTAACCCTAACCTTGACCAAACCCTTAATAGTAACCTTAACCCTAACCTTAACCTTAACCATAACCTTAACCTTAACTTTAACCTTAACCTAACCTTGACCAAACATAACCTTAACTTAACCTTAACCTTAACATTAACCCTAACCTTAACCTTGACCTTAACCTAACCTTAACCTTAACCTAAACCTAAACTTAACCTTAACCTTACCCTTACCCTTAACCTAACCTTAACCATAGCCTTACCCTTAACCTTAACCTTAACCTTACCGTTAACCGTAAACTTAACCTTAACCTTAACCTTACCCTAACCTTCACCTAACCTTTACCCTAACCTTAACCTTAACTTTAACCTAATCTTAACCTTAAACTTAACCTAACCTTAACCTTGACCTTAACTATAAACTAACCCTAACCTTAACCTTAAATTTCCCATAACCATAACCTTAACCTTAACCTTGACCTTACTGTTACACAGTAATTTGTCACCGTCGCTGCAATTCCCCATCCCACACATTGGAGGGCCTTTCCCTTGACCTGTGAGTAGTGACATAACCTAAAACCACTTTCATGGTATCCCCCTTGACAAGGAAAATCCTTCCTCTGAAGAAATTTTCCCTTGAAAAACCCTAAAAAATGATCTTTTAGCCTTTACATGACTAGCCAGTTTAGCCCTCACGCCAATGGGGAAAATCCACCATAGAGGGTGCGCCAATTGGCACTCTATCCCAGTGTCTCGCTCATTCCAAGCTTAATAAGGATTGTTTTTTAAAAAATAAATGAAGGAATTTTGATTCCAACAAACTTATGAACAAGTCTCTAAAATGAGTTGGGTGGTTTGGCTTCGGACCTCCATGTATGGGAGGTGGTTTTCCACCTATCTTGGAAGCTTCCTTAAGGATATGGCCAATCCCATAATTATAGGGATCCCAACTCCCCTTCCACCATCTATATAAGCTTGCCTTTTTCCCTTAGCAAGCTAGTAGCACTAGAGAGAAAGAGTTGAACTTGTAGCAAAGAGACTATAGCCAGACAGCTTTTGAGAGCCAAGCCAAAGAGAGAGAGCTTTGTCCCGTTTCCGATAGGCTTCATTGAGACGTGCTTTGCTGTCAGCCCCGTCGAAGAAAGATCAAGCGTCAGAGCTTTGGGTTGTATCTTTCCTTTGTTATTTTAATGATAAGTGACTTTGATTATGGTTTAATTCATGCATCTTTTTCTTTGATGCAATGAATTACATCCTCTCTGACAAATGTATGGTTATAGGTTTTAGATTTTACACTGAATATCATTGTATCCTTTGCATGTGTGTAGGTGTTCAGACGTGTCGAGCGGAGGAATCATGATTTGCAAAGTGAAGGACGGGAAACATCATCCTTTCTTCAACGAACACTGCATAGGATTTGAGGTAGGCAATTTGTTATGGTTTTGTCATTTTGTAACTAGAGACATGCCTCACTATGTGACTGATTTTTGCTAGACCTGATCGGGGCTAGTAGGGATCGCCTCTGTCCGCAAAGGGGATTTACCTCTCCAACACTTATCCTTAACCTTAACCTTACCCTTACCCCTTTAAAATTAACCTTAACCTTACCCTTAACCTTAACCTGACTAAACCTGTAACCTTAACCTTAACCTTCACCCTAAGTTTACCTTAACCTTACCCTTAACTATAACCTCACCCTAACCTTGACCAAACCCTTAACCTTACCTTTAACCTGACTAAACTCGTAACCTTAACCTTAACCTTAACTATAACCTAACCCTAACCTTGACCAAACCCTTAACCTTAACCTTAACTTTAACCTTAACCTTCCCCTAACCTTAACCCTAACCCTTAACCTTAAATATAACCTTACCTTTAACCTAACCATCACCCTAACCTTACCCTAACCATACCCTTTGCCTTAACCTAACCATAACCTTAACCTAAACTTAACCTTACACTTAACCTTGACCTTAACCTTAACTTAACCTAACATTAACCTTAACCTTAACTATAACATTACCCTAACCTTGACGAAACCCTTAACCTTAACCTAACCTTAACCTTAATGTTAACCTAACTAAAACCTTACCCTTAACCTTAAATATAACCTTACCTTTAACCTAACCATCACCCTAACCTTACCCTAACCATACCCTTTGCCTTAACCTAACCATAACCTTAACCTAAACTTAACCTTACACTTAACCTTGACCTTAACCTTAACTTAACCTAACATTAACCTTAACCTTAACTATAACATTACCCTAACCTTGACGAAACCCTTAACCTTAACCTAACCTTAACCTTAATGTTAACCTAACTAAAACCTTACCCTTAACCTTAAATTTCACCTCAACTATAACCTAACCCTAACCTTGACCAAACCCTTAACATTAACCTTAACCTAACCCTAACATTGACCAAACCCTTAACATTAACCTTAACCTTAACCTTAACCTAATCTTAACCTTGACCTGACCGTAACCTTAACCTAACCTTAACCTTAACTTTACCTTAAGGTTAAGGCTAAGGTAAGGGTAAGGTTAACTGTAACCTAACCTTAACCTTAACCCTAACATTAACCTTAACATTAACCTTAACCTTAACCTTAACCATAAGCTAAACCTTAACCTTAACTTTACCCTTAACCTTAACCTTAACCTTGACCTTAACCTTAACCTTAACCTTAACCTTAACCTTAACTTTACCCTTAACATAACCTTAACCTTAACTGTAACCTTTACCTTATATTAACCTTAACCTACGTTAACTTTGACTTATCCTAATGTTAACCTGACTAAGCCCGTAACCTTCACCTTAACCTTAACTATAACCTAACCTTAACATTAACCTTAACCTAACCTTACCCTAGCCTTAACCCTAACCTTACCCTTAACCTTAACCTTAACCTTAACATAAGCTTAACCTTAACCTTCCCATAATGTTAACCTTAACCTTATGTTAGCCACCTATAAATTTTGTTATACCATGTAGTGACTAGACTTTGTCTTCAAGCCTTCAAGAGATAGTTTCTTTTAAAAACCTATCATCTTTTGAAGTCTTATGATGTTCTTTATCCTTTGAATTAATCTTCACTGTTGTTTCAATATAAGTCCTCAAGTACCTACTGATGAATAGAGAGGAAACTGCTTAAGAGGCTCCATTTTCCATCATTACACTTCTTCACTTCACTCTCCAAATTTCATTCATAAAAACCTCCATTTGAATTCTAAAAAATTTCAAAACCCTCTTTAAAGCTTATATATCCCTCCTGTTTGGTTTAAAATTCCCCCTTTAGCCTATCGAAACTCTTTTTTGGCCTTAAAAACCTTTTTTTTGGCCTAAAACATCAGTCTTTTGCATGATAAAGAGTTAAGCCCCCGAGGGCTTATGTCCATTAGCCCTCCACCTCATATGAATGAAGCCCTGCAATCGGGCACTTAAAGGCCTAAAAACCCTCTTCCGAACCCTTCTTTCCTTTATTTTTTCATTACCTCGATGTTATGATTTAAACAAATTTATACATTAATCTCTGCAAATCAACGAACATCGGGTTATCAGCTCTATGCCCGTCCATCATGCCTTACCTTTTCCTCTGTTCAAATAACCCACCCCATCTTTTAATCTCAACCAGCCATTCAAGTGATCTGACGATCGGGACTGAACCTGATAACAAAATGAGAATGAGGCTGTGGCTGATCTGAAATCTGATTTCCCTCCTCTGATAATGTCTCCAAGAAAAGGGTTGATCCCTTTGACTCAAAAACACTCCTCCTTTGAAGCTCTAGAACCACTCTCTCACCGCCTCCTCTGAAATAACGTAGTTTCCTCCATGGACTGCACAGTGGGAGATGATAGAATTTTGGCCTCATGCCAAAGATGTATGATGAAGCTCAGGAATCCTCCTTGGAGCTCCTCCAATGAATAGATAACTCCTCCACTGAAGAAAACAAGCTAATATGACTCCATGAGTTCCTCTCTTGTTGCACCCAGCAACAAGAGAACACCTCATCTGGATTGAGCAAAATTACCTCAATCCTCATCCTTCCTTGAGGAAGAGGTAGGGGTTCTCGACCGAGAACACCCTAGTGCCCGAGGGCACCACCACCCTGCTAAAAAAACCGGGGATGCAAGCCTTTGCAGACCCAATTCTAAAAATCCAAACCATGATGCAAATGGGCTTCCATATCCTCCTTTTAAAGAAAGGAACCTTTTCTCCACCATGGTCCCACCAATTAAGGTTTCCACCCTCATGTGAGTGTCTTTCCTTCAAAACTGTGCAGCTTCTCTAGGAAGCCTCTCCTCCTTGGGCAGCGCTGTTGACTTTAGTTAAAGATGACTCAATCAAATGAGTTGGGTTCCATTCACACCCTTAGGTGTTTATTTCAGCTACTTATTTGTCCTCATTTCACACAAGGAGTGTTATTTATTCATAAAAAGAGGGTTAAGGTGTCTCCTTACCCATTTTATTAAGAAAATATGAAATATGGAACTATAATGTTCCATTTTAGCTTGAGGCTAAAAATTGGGAACATTACAACATCAGGCCTTATAGATATCCTTATGTCCAAAAGAGTGAAATTGAACGTATGATTGCAGAAATGTTAGAGGCAGGTATAATTCAACCTAGTCAAAGTTCTTTCTCTGCTCCTGTAGTATTGGTACACAAGAAGGATGGATCATGGCGCATGTGTCCAGATTATAGGGAGCTCAATAATCTCACCATTAAAAATAAATTTCCCATTCCTATGATTGATGAATTATTGAATGAATTACATGGAGCAATTTATTTTACCCAGTTGGATCTTCATTCAGAATATCATCAAATTAGAATGAAGACTCAAGATATTCCAAAAACAACATTTCGAAAAGAGTAGCAAAAATAGGTCACAAAGATGTTGGGTTATGACTTTGAAATAATCTACAAAAAAGGGAAGCTTAATGTTGTTGCAGATGCACTCTCAAAAAATAATGAAGAGGTCGAAGCATTGCTTTGTGCCATTTCTATTATCCAACCAGATTGGATAACCAAAGCAAGAGATGAATGGAAGAAGGACAAAAAAGTATGGACACTCATTCAAAATTTGCAACAAGATCCTAGTACATCTGATACATTTAGTTGGAAAAATGATTCTTTATGGTACAAAGATCACTTATATCTTTGTAAGAATTCCCAACTAAAACAAAACATTCTTTTGGAATTGCACACTTCTCCGTTAGGAGGACACTCAGGATTTTTAAAAAATTACCACAGGGTGAAGAAATAATTTTTTTGGGATGGCCTTAAATCTAATATTCAAAATTTTGTGGAGAAATTTTTGGTTTTCCAGCAGAATAAAGTTGAGACAATTAAGACCTCGGGACTTCTACAACCTTTATCCATTCCAAGTCAACGTTGGGAGGAGATTTCAATGGATTTTATCACAGGTTTACCTAAGTCCAAAGTAAATAGTGTCATCATGGTGGTAGTTGATAGACTTACCAAGTATGCACACTTTTGTGCATTATCTCATCCATTTAAAGCAAGTACAGTTGCTACTACATTTATGGACACAATAGAAAAGCTACATGGAAACCCAAGGGTTATTGTGAGCAACAGAGATCCCATTTTTACTAGAAATTTTTGGACGGAGTTATTTTCTTGTTTGGGTACTCAATTAGCTCATAGCTCATCTTATCATCCTCAATCTGATGGTCAAACTGAGATAGAAAATAAATTTTTAGAATGATATCTTCATTTTTTTGTATCTAATAAACAAACAAAATTGGTCAAGTGGTTACCTCTCGCTGAATGGTGGTATAACACTTCCTTCCATATTGCAGCAAAAATGATCCCATTTATGGCACTTTATGGATATCATCCACCATCCATCACATCATATTTAAGAGAAAATTCGAAGGTTAAAGCAGTGGAAGATCACATCAAGCATCAACAAGAAGTTCTCCAACTCTTAAAGGATAACATGAATTTGGCACAAAATCGAATGAAAAAACAGGCAGATCAACATCGCAGCAAGAGAAGTTTTGATATAGAAGACTGGGTATTTTTACGACTACAACCATACAAAAAAATGTCCCTCAAGCAAGTTAAGAAGGATAATAAATTATCGCCAAAGTACTATGGTCCTTACAAGGTGTTGCAAAATATTGGTACTATGGCATACAAATTGGAGCTTCTTGCTTCTTCACGACTACATCCAGTTTTCCATGTTTCATGCTTAAAGAAGGTTATAGGTGAAAATCTTCTAGTTCAAACAATATTGCTAGAACTTGATGAGGAAGGAAAGATCATATTGGAACCTGAAGCGGTCACGGAAACAAGAACTCAATACCTATGGAATCGATCAATTTCAGAGTATCTCATCAAATGGAAGAACTTGCCCACTTAAGATTCTACATGGGAGGATGGGAATTTTATACAGAAGCACCTAGAGCTACTCAAGCATTGAGGACAACATTTTTTTGAAGGAGAGGGGCATGTTAGGTCCCTATATTACTAGTATAGTCCCTTATTTTTGTTAGTGTAAACCCCTTATTGTTAGTATTGTACCCCTGTAACCCCCATATTGTTATTATTGTGCCCTTAAATTATTATTTTTAGGTCGGCTAGGATTACATTGTGGCCCCACTAGGATTACATTATGGCCCCATGGAATCCTATATATAGAAAGGAGGTTTTGTAATTTGTATCATCGAAGAATTGTTCATTAATGTAATGTATTGGAGGTTTCCCCCTCGAAGTGGCTTATTTCTAAGGCGTTGATATCTCTTTTATTCCATTTTTAGAGTTGGTTTCACGACATTGGGGGTAAAGGGTAAGGTTAGGGTTAAGGTTAGGGTAAGGTTAAGGTTAATTTTAGGTTAGGTTAAGGTTAGGTTAAGGTTAAGGTTATGGTTAAGGTTAGGTTAAGGTGAAGGTTAAGGGTAAAGATAAGGTTATGGTTAAGGTTGAGCTTAGGGTTATCTTATAGTTAATGTTAAGGTTAGGTTAATGATAAGATAAGGTTATAGTTAATGCTATGTTAAGGTTAAGGTTAGGTTATAGTGAAGGTTAACGTTAATATAAGGTCAAGGTTGAGGTTATGGGTTTGGTAAAGGTTAGGGTTAGTTTATAGTTAAGGTCAAGGTTAAGGTCAGGTTATAGTGAAGGTTAAGGTTAAGATAAGGTTAAGGTTAAGGTTAGGTTAAGGTTAAGGTTATGGTTAAGGTTAAGGTTAATGTTAAGGATTTGGTCAAGATTATGGTTAGGTTATAGTTAAGATTACAGGTTTAGTCAGGTTAAGGTTAAGGGTAAGGTTAGGTTAAGGGTAAAGTCAAGGGTTTAGTCAGGTTAAGGTTAAGGTTAAGGGTTTGGTCAAGGTTAGGGCTAGGTTAAGGTTAAGGGTAAATTTAAGGTTAAGGTTAGGTTTAAGGTTAAGGTTAGGTTAAGTTTAAGGTTAAGATTAAGGTTAAGGTTAAGGGTTTAGTTAAGGTTAAGGTTAGGTTAAGGTTAAGGTTAATGTTAAGGGTTTGTTCAAGGGTAGGGTTATTGTTAAGGTTAAGGATTAGTTAATATTAAGGGTTGTTTGGTCAATTTAGTGTGTCCTAAATTGCTACATTAATTTGTCAATCCGGGATTGGTAAGCTGACGAAGTGTGGTGCACTATATGTGCAAGATAACCTATCTCTTACTTTTTTGTCATTTTTGGATTTTTATGAAATTCTAAAAGAAAAATATGGAGAAAAATATTCAAGACAATGATGTCCTTCTAATGATTTTCCAAACTTCAAAAGAATTTTAAAACACACAATGAAAAAATTAATTATTCAAAGAAAATGAAATTGCATCACTATTCTAATCAAACAAACAGTGAACTACTGATCATGAAACTCATTATCCTTGCTGCTGTCCAAATACAAAAGAAACTATGCTTAAAGAAATCCAAGAATTGCAACAAAGTAAATCTAACTCAAATTACATCAACTTATATTCTGATCCCTCACCATTAGTCCAGCTATGGCTTTCGGAGGTAACCATAAACAACTTGAGCAATCTGATATCTAATTTGCAGAAAAAGAAACTAATATCAAACTACACACTCATACTTCAATCCCTCACCATTAGTCCAGCTATGGCTTTCTGAGGTAACTGAAAATGACATGAGAAATTTAATATTTCTAACTTGCAGAAAGTAAACTAATATCAAACTACACACTCATACTTCAATCCCTCACCATTAGTCCAGCTATGGCTTTCAGAGGCAACTGAAAATGACATGAGCAATTTAATATTTATAACTTGCAGAAAGTAAACTAATATCAAACTACACACTCATAATTCAATCCCTCACCATTAGTCCAGCTATGGCTTTCGGAGGTAACTGAAAATGACATGAGCAATTTAATATATCTAAATCTAACTACTGAAGCAAATGTGCAAGACTGAAATAAACAAACAATGCTGGAATTAAACAAAAACTAAGAAAAGTAAATTAGCATAAGGAAAATATTGATTCCATGTCATTAGTCATTATAAAAATATGTGCAAGTGCCCGGGCTGCCTATTGTAATCTGAAACAAGAACACTGATCAGTTAACAACAACATAAAACATGAAAGATTATGGACATAAGTAAAATGTATAGCATGAAGGATTATGAACAGAGATGAAGCATAAATACCATGAAATATGCAATGTATAAACACGTGAATGACTTATGGCACAATGAACTTAAAGAAATAAAACAAGAAACTATATAGTAATGCACAAAACCTTAGCGTGTGTAGGGGCCCTCTGCACCAGCCTTGGGCAACAGCCTTCAAATACGAATTACGCTTGGAAACAGAGACTTCTTATATATTAAAATGCAGACATAACAGAGAAATGATATTACAGATAAGTGGCAATGCAATTACATTACAGATTTATATGGAGGCTAACTATTATGCGTATGAAAACGCGTTATTTATAACAAAGGTGATATAACTAATTCCCTAAAGTTTGTCCTGATAGAGACACGTGAACCATCACGTCCAGAGATCCAGCATCATGGCCGTGGTGAGGAGTAAATCTATGAAGAGTGGATGTTGGATTCGTCTTATGGAGCTGTGTACAGGTGTTGATGTGTCTCTCGTAAATTAGAAACGGTCATACAAATCTTCACGTGATGATAAATAGAGTCCTGTCACCATGGGACTCTACGATTGAATTCCACTTGGCCACCTTTGACCACAGCCTCCTTAGGTGAATTTTCCCGAGCCAATAGGACACGATCCATGTCCACATCATTTTTGACTTGCCCATGTGGCTCGATTTGCTTGAAGACACCTGTAACATATAATTGCACAAAATGGCTGCGGAAAGTTGCAGTAGCTGCGGAAAGTGGCAAGATTCCGCAGCTAAATGAGCAAAAATCTAAATCAAACAACAGACACAAAACATAGTTAAAAACCATTTTAGATACTCTTTTACAATTAATATGCAATGATATTGACGTCTTAGAAGGTTCAGGTGAATGAAAAAGGTCTAGAAAGGTGTATAGGAAAGATGCAGATTTGAGACTCAACATACCCCCACTGTGAAGGTGTTGCATGTCCTCATGCAACCAAAATTTTGATAATCCTTCTTCAATTCATATGCCTTGACACTTCAACCAGTACATCCAGTCCTCTCCTCCTCTTCCTTGGTGCTGCTAACATCCTGGGCTTCTTCATTAAGCATCTGAATTTGATATTAATCAGTGCTCTACTTAACTTCTGGCATTTCTTCTTCAATTTCTTGTTATTTTTCTTCCATAGTCCCAGATGTAGCATGGTATTATCATGAATGATTTTGTCCAATTTGCTTTGTTCCTTCAATGTCTCATTTTCATTTTTAATGTGTCTATTTAAAAGCTCTAGCTCAAAGACTTCTTGTTTCAATGATTGGACTAGATCATCTTGTGCTGTGTGAGGCTGAGTGGACGAAGTACTAGGACCCGAAACTGCTTTTTCTAAAGATTCTATATAATCATATACTTCTTGCTTCTTTGGGTCTATATCAGGTGTCGTTTTTATTGGGCTGTCCCCAAAATGCCGTGGAGGAGAGTTGTCTTCAAAATCTGGCTGAGAAGGGCTCACATCAACGTCTGGTTGAGAATGGGATGGACTATGTTCAATGTCTGACTGAGAATGAAATGAACTAGGTTCACTGTCCAACTGAGAGTGAGATGGACTATGGCTAGCTGGGGATTGTTCAGATGTTTCTTCTCCCAAATCAATAAAATGGGGTCCTTTCGTTTGCGTTTTCCTCAACTTCCCCTTAAGCCTAGAACTTCTTCTTACACGCTGTGGACCACTGTCTTTTTGCTTTTGTTTTCCTTTCCCTCTCTTCTCGGCCATAGATGACTGTTCTTGAAGGTGAAATAATCTCTCAAATAACACTTGATGATCTTCTTCTGAAGAAGGAGTTTGATGCATAGCCTCAATGTTTTTTCTCTCTTTTGATTTTACTGGCTTTTTACTCTTGGTTTCTTCCTTCTTCCTTTTTGATAGTCTCTCTTCCCTACTAGTTCTTTTAACTGTAATAGTAGGAGTACTTTGAATTTCATCATTTTTTCTCTTTCTCCTACTCCTTCTTGATGTACTACTTTCAGGAATTTCTTAAGGTTCCTCAAAGAAATTTCTAATCAAAAATTGTTCCCATGTGTCCTTCTTCTCTTTTAACTATTTTTCAATCAAAATTTTCACAAGACCATGGTGATATAGATGTGGTTCTACATCTCCTAAATGCTTCTGAACACTCACATACATCTTCTTCAAACTATTTAATAAAAAGTATGGCAGATTGAGGGTCTGGTTATCTAGAAAATTCATCAGCAATCGGGTATGGTACATATACATTGACCCAAAACGGCCCTCACAGGTGATAAATTTTCGAACAACTAGTAGCAAAGTAGCCCATTCCTCTTTCAAAGCATGAATAGGAATTCCCCTTTTAAAAATAGTTATATCCATACCTGAGTTATGTAGAATCACTCTCTAGGCTTCATCACTAATGCTTTTGTTCTTAAACCAACGTTCACCCTCTTGAGGAGGTTCCGTGGCAGATGCTATATATGCCTCATTCACCGTAAACTTAAGGTCTCCAATATCTACCTCCAGGCCATTAAAAGACCTTGCAAAAGCTTTTTTCACCTCTTTATGGTAGCCTCTAAACTTCTGGATAAACCGCAGCCACTTTTCCTTTTTCAATATATCCCTAACTTGCGGGTATCCTTCCATGAATTTAGGTCCCTCTGGTTCTGCTCTCAACAATTTCCCCATCCTTCTTTCTGCTCTTTAAAACTTGTCTGTGTGAGGAGGGTTTAATGGAGGTAGGATGACTGAATGAATGGAAATGAGCACGATGACTGTAGGCAGATATCAAAGAATGGGTATACGGAATGTAGCGTAACAGAGAACGAAATGGGGTGAAGCAGAACAGAGAAGGGTTACGTGAGCATAGTGGAAATGCAGCTCAATAGAACAGTAGGAGAAGTAAAACACATCCGGCAATATTTAAAATCTGATGATTGCAGAGTAGAACACGTTTATGCAACGGCTACATATTTTATGTGGCTGAAAGAAGCCGTAGTCAAATCAACTACGTTTCATCATCACAGGTGGAATATCGGAGTATGAGTGAAGATCGAAGGTTTAATTATGGGACCGTTTGAGAATGAATGCAAGGATTGTGAGAAGATTGTACAGAGATCATGGAGTGGTTATGGAGTTTGTCAATACAATGATTGCACATAATGGAGCTTATGGTTTATAACTATATAAAAATGTGCTTAAATGCTATTTGAAATAAATTTTTACTCATACCTTGGAATTCTTGCCATTTTTCCTTGGTCTTCAATTAGTTGCTCCTCATTGATATCTTGAATGCCCCATGTCTTCATAATTGGTCCTCATACCTGCATTTGATTTCATGATTGTGGAAATAACATCTGGCTGTACATTCTTTTCAAAAACAGAGTGGTAGCTACGGAATCTGCTTCCGACTGCAGAAACTGGTGTCAGCTGCGGAAACAGGTGTCAGCTGCGGAAAATGACACAGCTATTATTTGGGTGAATGGAAATGAATGGATGACAATTGACTAAATGGAAATGGTCATGAAAGATAATTTTATTGGTGAAATCGAATGAAATAGAAAAAATGAAGTGAAATGGAATGAAATGGAGTGAAATGAAATGGAATGAAGTGGAATGGAATGGAGTGGGTGGTCACAGAATTTTTGAAATGAAAGAGAGATTTTTTTTTTGGAAAATATAGGGTGTCAGGTGTTCCTGATTTTCACCTTACATTTTTTGTATAAGACTGCCAATCAATGATTGGTTTTCAGGCTTATACAATTTTTTTTTTTTTTACTTGAAACTGGAAAGAACAAAGGCTAGGCTGGTGGAGAAGAAGAATTCTTCTGTACCAGCCTGATTGCAGAATTTTCTTGAAACATTTTGACAAATTCCTCTTTTGAGAGTGGCTTATGATAGATCTTTAATATGTGGCCATTCACAATAAGAGGAGTTTGAAATTCATCAATGGTCTTGATTCTTACCGCTCCATTGCTAAAGATCTTGTCAATATCATATGGCCCAAGCCAATGAGTCTGAAATTTTCCTTGAAAATCTTTAAACTTGGAATCAAATAACAATGCCCAATATCCTTCTTGAAACTTCTTCTCTTTGATGTACTTGTCATGCCATTTAGCTCTTTGATATTGAACTAGATCAGTTCTTAAAATTTCCTCTTGTCTGATCTCATCTAGCTCGTTCAACTGCTCCATTCTATGCGTTTGGGCTTTTGATAGACCCATCCCCAACTGAACTGCTATCTTGAAGGTCTTGACTTGGAACTCAATGGGGAGTAGGAATTCCTTCCCATAAACAAGTTCATAGGGAGAATGTCATGTTGTATTTCTCCATGTAGTTCTGTAGGCCCACAAGGCTTCAGGAAGCCTTTCTGCCCAATCTCTTCTATGTAGATGAACAGTTTTGGTGATGATACTTTCGAGAAATTTGTTGGTATACTCCACTTGACCATTTTCTTGCGGATGGTAAGGAGTAGATATTCTATGCTTGATTTTGTATTCTTCCATCAGATTCTCCACTAGGTTGGATGTGAATTGGCTTCCTTGATCTGTCACAATTTCTCTTGGAACACCAAAGCGAGTAAAAATATCCTCATAAAGAAAATGAACAACTGAATTTTCAGTAGCAGATACTAATGCTTTGGCTTCTACCCATTTAGTAACATAATCAGTACAAACCAATATATACTTCTTTTGCTTAGATGGTGGATTAATAGGTCCAATGAAATATAAAGCCCATTTTTCAAAGGGTTCAATGAGTACCTGTGTTTGCAATGACATTTCATTTGAAAGGGTAGGTTTCCCTACTCTTTGGCAGCTGTCACACCTTTTGACATATTGTTTTGCATCTTTGAAAAGGGAAGGCCAATAATATCCTAAAGAGAGGATTTTATAGGCCGTCCTTTTGTCTGCAAAGTGTCCGCCGCATGGTTCATCATGACATGCCTTAAGGATATCAGGCATTTCATCTTCCCTGACACATCTTCTGATCACAAGATCTGGCCCTGTTTTAAATAATTCGTTAGAAATCCATGAATATTTTGAACTCTCTTGAATAATTTTTCGTTTTTCACTTGGAAATAAATGTGAAGGTAGTTTCCCTGTAACCAAATAGTTAGCAATATCTACATACCAAGGAGTTTTAATAGTTACTGCAAACAAGTATTCATCAGGAAACTTATCCTCTACAGGAGAATCTTCTTTAGTATTCTGAATCCTAGACAAGAAATCAGCTACTGTATTCTGTTTTCCTGGTCTATCCAACACGGTAATATTGAATTCTTGCAAAAGTAAAAGCCATCTTGTCACTCTGCCATTAGTAACAGGTTTGTTCATTAAATATCTAATTGCAGAATGGTCAGTATGAATAAAAGTTTCATAGCCTATTATGTAATGTCTAAACTTATTAATTGCATGAACAACAACTAAAAACTCTTTTTCAGTCACAGTATAGTTCAACTCTGTGGGAGTCAAATTTTTACTGGTATAATAAATGGCATAAGGAACTAAATCTTTTTGACCCAGCACAGCTCCTAGAGTTGTATCTGAAGCATCCATATAAATATGGAAAGGGAGTTTCCAATTTGGTCCTCTCAAAATAGGTGCTTCAGATATTCTTGTTTTCAAAGTTTCAAAGGCTGATTGACAATCAGGATCCCATTTGAATTCACAATATTTTGTAAGAAATTTGAAGAGTGGAGATGCTATTTTAGTGAATTTTTCTATAAATCTTCTATAGTAACCAGTAAATCCTAGAAAAATTCTAACATCTCTTTGAAAATTTGGAATATGTAACTTGGAGATGACTTCAACTTTTGATCTATCAACCTTAATCCCATCTCCTGAAATATGATGTCCCAAAACAATCCCTTCAGTAAACATCATAAAGAATTTTTCATGGCTTAATGAAAGGTTTGTTTATTTACATCTTATAAGAACTTTTTCCAAATTTTCTAATGCTTCTTCAAATGAATTACCATAAACTGTAAAATCATCCATATAAACCTCTACACAATCATGGATTAGATCAGAAAAAATTCCTAGTACTGCTCTTTGGAATGTTGCTCGTGCATTACATAACCCAAAAGGAAGCACTCGGTAGGCAAAAGTTCCCCATGGACAAGTAAATGTGGTCTTATCTTGATCTTCAGGTGCTACCTGAATTTGATTATAGCCACTAAAACCATCCAAAAATGAAAAGTACTTTTTACCTGCTAATGTATCTAATACCTGATCGATAAAAGGAAAAGGAAAGTGATCCTTCAAATTTGCTTTGTTCAATTCCCTGTAATCAATGCATACCCTCCATTTACCATTATTTTTAGGTACTATAACCAAAGGAGAAACCCATCGGCTATCTGAAATTGGATAAATGAATTTTACATTGAGTAATTTTTGGAGCTCTTCTTTCACTATCTCCCTAAGATTTGGATTCATCCTTCTTTGAGGTTGTCTGATTGGTCTACTATTTTCCTCAATATAAATATGATGGATGCAAGTCTTAGGATCAATACCTTTCATGTCAGTATACTCCCATGCAAATGCAGTAAAATGTTTTTGCAATATTTTGGTTAATTCTTCTTGTTGTGACTTTTCCAAATGTTTGTTGATATTCAATGTTTTTCCTGGAAAAATCTCAATAGTAAAAAGAAGGTTAGGAAGTTTTAGCTGGTCCATAGTCTGTCTACTCATAATGTTAATAGCAGCCCTAAGTCAATCAATGTGTTTGGAATTTCTATCCCATTTATATGTGTCTTGACAATTGGACTTCCTGGATCTACATACTTCTGCATGGTAATTTTTCCCATCATAATATCTGCAATTTTTCCTACCAGGTGGATTCTTCTTGTGTCTTTTAGTTTCCTTCTCGGTCTTTTGAAACTCAACTACTTTATTGTTTTTGCTAGAATAGGAATCTCTCGAATGGCTTGTAGCAAGGGAATCTTGATACAAAAATTATTCAATTCATCTAGAAAATCATAGTTAGGCAACAAGATTTGTTTTTCCACCCCCTTGTCAATTTGTAGTCTTTCAGGAAAAGGAGGTGTAGATGAAGATGCAGGTTGCTCAACTATAGGAGTTGTGGGTGTTAACTTTTATTTTTATTTTTGAATGTTTGAGTTTTGAAGAGATACTTCCTCAGAACCCTTATTGGCTTCAAGAGAGTCCTCCTCAGAGGTATCTTGCTCTTGGTCATCTATAGAAGGTTTTTCTAAAACTCTACCAGATCTGAGTTGTACATCATTGAGAGGAACAATCATATAGGTAGGAAATTGTTGTCCTTCTACCATGTAAGTATTCTGAGGATTTTTATCGTTAGGATTTGGCAATGGCTGAGCTGGAAGTTGATTTGTCTTTTGTTGGTATGGGAGCATGAGTTGAGGATTTGGATTTTGTTGAGAAGGTTGTTGTTGTGGAAATGGCAATGAAAGTTGTGGATTTGGGTTTGGAAGTTGTGGAGCTTGTTGATTTTGAAAATATGGAGGATATTGATGAAATTGAGCAAATCTCCCATAAGGATTTTGCATCCCTTGTATCCATGGCTGATATGGATTTTGATGTTGGGGCCAAGGTTGTTGCCAAGGATTCCAATTTGGTGGGTTTTGAAGATTTATAGGTTTATTAAACCCTTGAGTTTGTTGTCCCTGCCAAGGTCTTCTTGCAACAAAATAGAGAGATTCTACTGAATTTGGGTCTTCTTGAAAGACAGCTTTGAGTCCAGGAATTGAAGGACAATCCTTGATCTCATGATTCTCTGAGAAAATTATACATGTTTCTACAACTTTTGCATCCAAGGGGCATTCCCTTAAAGAATTTTTCTTCCTACATTTCAGACAAAAAATGGCTAGAGCATCTGTTTCTGCTTTCTGCTTGTTTTGGATTTTAAGGGTGTCTAGTTGTTCACTAAGGTTCCCTAAGATATCATTTTTGAATTCATCAAGCATATTACCAATCTCTGCCCTACTTACTGATCCAGTTGTATATTTGTTAGCCCTAATAAGAGAAGGATCCCTAGGCCCTTTTCCTGTTTTAGATTTTCCTCTTGAGAGATGGACAAATAGTTCTGTTATGTCACGAAGTGGAAGTTGAGAAATGTCTCCTTTCCCCATCATGTTTAAAATATCTATCCATTCATCTCTAATGGATTTTAATATGAGGGCTTTCAAGGTTTCATCATCTAAATTGCTCATCTTTTCTCTTTTTAAGTTGTATTGAAATCTTTCAAGTAAATCTTCCAAATTTTCGTCTTCTTTTTGCATCATTTTGAATACCTCATCCTTGTGATTGGTGGGCATACAATAGTCCAAGTATCTATCCAAAAATATTTGTTTCATATCATTCCAAGTCCTAATATATTGGGTGGCTAATCCCATGAACCATTTCAAAGCAGCTCCCTTCAATGTTGAAGGAAATAGTTTGAGTTTTTGAGAGTCTTCCATATATTCATAGGTTTGGCACATGACTTCAAACTCAAACAGAAATGTTTCAGGATCCTCACTTCGAAATCCATAAAACTTGGGGAGGACAGATGGTGAGATATTTTTCATTGTTGTATGAGTTTCCTCATCAACTATAGGGAATCCAAACAAGTTGTTTCCTTCCCTATTTCTTCCATTATTACCTTCACCATTGTTGTCTCCATTGTTTCCTCCTCCTCTACCTCTACCTCTACCTCCAAATCCATCTATTATTTCCTCTGCCATGATAGTTTATTTAGAGTCCTCAAAGTCCTCTGGTTCTTCTCTCAAGGGAGGATGAGAGGGAGTCTCTTCCTTTTCTAAATGAGATTTAGTAGGTGGTATAGGAGAATCCTCTAATTCAGCTGCTCCTTGAATTCCAAAAATCTTAAGGCTAGGGGTAGATGGTGGTGAATCTTGTCTATTCCTTGAAGAAGATGGAGTTGTAAAAATCAAACTCTTGGCTTTAGCTATAAACCTTCCCCTAGAATCTCTTGCTCTATGCATGTAATTTTTTTTTTATTTTTTATTTTTAAAAAAGTTGGGCTAATAATTCTCTTTCTGATCTTCCAGGTCACACTAGGTGCAAGAAGAGAGCATACTTAAGAAATTACTGAACCAATAACTCTCTTTTCTAATCCTTCAGGTCACACTCAGTGCAAGAGGAGAACATACTTCAAGAAGTTATCAAGTTTTCCCTTCTTTTTATTATTATATATTTTTTTAAGAAATTGGCTACCTAGTTACACTTCCCCGGCAACGGTGCCAAAATGTTTAGTCAATTTAGTGTGTCCTAAATTGCTACATTAATTTGTCAATCTGGGATTCGTAAGCTGACGAAGTTTGGTGCACTATATGTGTAAGATAACCTATCTCTTAATTTTTTGTCATTTTTGGATTTTCATGAAATTATAAAAGAAAAATATGGAGACAAATATTCAAGACAATGATGTCCTTCTAATGATTTTCCGAACTTCAAAAGAATTTTAAAACACACAATGACAAAATTAATTCTTCAAAGAAAATGAAATTGCATCACTATTCTAGTCAAACAAACAGTGAACTACTGATCATGAAACTCATTATCCTTGATGCTGTCCAAATACAAAAGAAACTATGCTTAAAGAAATCCAAGAATTGCAACAAAGTAAATCTAAATCAAATTACATCAACTTATATTCTGATCCCTCACCATTAGTCCATCTATGGCTTTCGGAGGTAACCATAAACAACTTGAGCAACCTGATATCTAGTTTGCAGAAAAAGAAACTAATATCAAACTACACACTCATACTTCAATCCCTCACCATTAGTCCAGCTATGGCTTTCGGAGGTAACTGAAAATGACATGAGCAATTTAATATTTCTAACTTGCAGAAAGTAAACTAATATCAAACTACACACTCATACTTCAATCCCTCACCATTAGTCCAGCTATGGCTTTCAGAGGTAACTGAAAATGACATGAGCAATTTAATATTTCTAACTTGCAGAAAGTAAACTAACATCAAACTACACACTCATACTTCAATCCCTCACCATTAGTCCAGCTATGGCTTTCGGAGGTAACTGAAAATGACATGAGAAATTTAATATTTCTAAATCTAACTACTGAAGCAAATGTGCAAGACTGAAATAAACAAACAATGCTGGAATTAAAAAAAAAACTAAGAAAAGTAAATTAGCAGAAGGACAATATTGATTCCATGTCATTAGTCATTATAAAAAGATGTGCAAGTGCCCGGGCTGCCTATTGTAATCTGAAACAAGAACACTGATCATTTAACCACAACATAAAACATGAAAGATTATGGACAGAAGTAAAATGTAAAGCATGAAAGATTATGAACAGAGATGAAGCATAAATACCATGAAAGATGCAATGTATAAACACGTGAATGACTTATGGCACAATGAACTTAAAGAAATAAAAAAAGAAACTATATATTAATGCAAAAAACCTCAGTGTGTGCAGGGGCCCTCTACACCAGCCTCGGGCAACAGCCTTCAAATACGAATTACGCTTGGAAACAGAGTCTTCTTATATATTAAAATGCAGACGTAACAGAGAAATGATATTACAACACAGTGGCAACGCAATTACATTACAGAGCTATATGGAGGCTAACTATTATGTGTATGAAAACGTGTTATTTATAACAAAGGTGATATAACTAATTCCCTAAAGTTTGTCCTGATAGAGACACGTGAACCATCATGTCCAGAGATCCAGCATCATGGCCGCGGTGAGGAGTAAATCTATGAAGAGTGGATGTTGGATTCGGCTTATGGAGCCGTGTACAGGTGTTGATGTGTCTCCCATAAATTAGAAACGGTCATACAAATCTTCACATGATGAGAAATAGAGTCCTGTCACCGTGGGACTCTACAGTTGACTTCCACTTGGCCACCTTTGACCATAGCCTCCTTAGGTGAATTTGCCCGAGCCAATAGGACACGATCCATGTCCACATCATTTCTGACTTGCCCATGTGGCTCGAATTGCCTGAAGACACCTGCAACATAGAATTTCACAAAATGGCTGCGGAAAGTTGCAGCAGCTGCGGAAAGTGGCAAGATTCCGCAGCTAAATGAGCAAAAATCTAAATCAAACAGCAGACACAAAACATAGTTAAAAACCATTTTGGATGCTCTTTTACAATTAATATGCAATGATATTGACGTCTTAGAAGGTTCAGGTGAATGAAAAAGGTCTAGAAAGGTGTATAGGAAAGATGCAGATTTGAGACTCAACAAGGATAAGATAAGGTTAAGGTTAAGGTTAAGGGTAAAGTCAAGGTTACGGTTAAGGTTAAGGTTAAGTTAACGGTAAAGTTAAGATTAAGGTTAAGGTTTGGTGAAGGTTAGGGTTAGGTTATAGGTAAGGTTAAGGTTAAGGTTAAGGTGAAGGTGAAGGATATGGTTAAGGTTAAGGTAAGGTTAAGTTTAGGTTAAGAGTAAGATTAGGTTAACGATAAAGTTAAGGTTATGGTTAGGGTAAGGTTAGGGTTAAGGTTAGGGGAAGGTTAAGGTTAAGGCTAGGTAAAGGGTAAAGTCAAGGTTAAGATTAGGTTAAGGGTAACGGTTTGGTGAAGGTTAAGGTTAGGTTATAGCTAAATTCAGGTTAAGTTTAAGGTTAAGGGATTGGTCAAGGTTAGGGTTAGGTTATAGTTAAGGTTAAGGTTGAGGTTAGGGGAAGGTTAAGGTTAAGGTTAAGGTTAAGGGTTTGTTCAAGGTTAGAGTTGGGTTATAGTTAAGGTTAAGGTTAAGGTTAAGCTAAGGTTAAGGTTAAGGTTAGGTTAAGTTTAAGGTTAAGGTTAAGGTTAATGTTATGGTTAAGGTGAACATTAGGTTCAGGTTAAGGATAAGGTTAGGTTAAGGTTAAGATAAGGTTAAGGTTAAGGTTGATTTTAAGGTTGGTTTAAGGTTAAGGGTAAGGTTAAGGTTAAGGTAAGGTTAAGTTCAAGGTTAAAGTTAATTTAGGTTAATTTTATGTTAAAGTTTAAGTCAAGGTTAGGGTTAAAGTTAAGGTTAATGTTAATGGTAAGGTCAAGGTTAAGGTTACAGGTCTTAAACTTAACCTTCACTATAACCTAACCTTAAATATAACCTAACCGTAACCTTAACAAAACCTTAAGATTAAGCTTAACTTAACCGTAACCGTAACCTTAACCTTATATTTAACCTTAACCTTAACCTTAACCTTAACCTAACCTTTTCCTTGACCTTAACTATAACCTAACCCTAACCTAGAGCAAACCTTAACCTTAACCATAACTCAACCTTAACCTTAACCTCAACCTTCCCATAATCATAACCCTAACCTTAACTTACCCTTAACCTTAACCTTACCCTTACCTAACTATAACCTTACCCTTAAACTTAACCTTTACCTTAACTATAAGGTAATCCTAACCTTAACCTTAACTTTACCCTTAACCTAATATTAAACTTACGTTAACCTTAACCCTAACCTTAAACTTAACCCTAACCTTACCCTTAACCTTAACCTAAGGTTAAGATTATGTTTAAGGTTAAGGTTAAGGATAAGTTAAGGTTAAGGTTAAGGTTACAGTTAAGGCTAAAGTTAACAGTGGTGTCAAGGTTAGTGTTAGGTTATAGTTAAGGTCAAGGTTAAGGTTAGGTTATAGTTAATGGTAAGGTTAAGGTTAACGGTAAAGTTAAGGTTAAGGTTAAGGTTAAGGATAAGGTCAAGGTCAAGGTTAAGGTTAAGTAAAGGTTAAAATAAGATTAAGGGTAAGGGTAAGGTTAAGGGTTTGGCCAAGGTTAGGGTTAGGTTATAGTGAAGGTTAAAGTTAAGTTAAGGGTAAAGTCAAGGTTAGGGTTAGGTTAAGGGTAAAGTTAAGGTTAAGGTTGGGTTAAGGTTATGGTTATAGTTAAGGTCAAGGTAAGATAAGGTTAAGGGTAAGGTTAAGGTTATAGGTTTAGTCAGGTTAAGATTAAGGTTAAGGTTAAGGTTAAGAATATGTTAAGGGTAAGGTTAAGGTTAGGTTAAGGTTAAGGTTAAGGTTAAGGATAAGGGTAAGGTTAGGGTTAGTTTATAGTTAAGGTCAACGTTAAGGTTAAGGGTAAGGAAATCCTTAACCTTAACCTTAACCTTAACCTTTACCCAAACCTTACCCAAACCTTACCCTTAACATTAACCTTAACTATAACCTAACCCTAACCTTGACCAAACCATTAACCTTAACCTTAACCTTAACCTAACTAAACCCATAACCTTAACCTTAACCTTACCCCCTTAACCTTAACCTTAACCTGACTAAACTCGTAACCTTAGCCTTAACCTTAACCTGACTAAACCTATAACCTTAACCTTAACCTTAAGCTTGAATTTACCCATAACATAACCTTAACTATAACCTTAACCTTAACCTTAACCTTACCCTTACCTAACCTTAAACTTAACATAACCTTAACCTTAAATTTACCCTTAAACTTAACATTAACCTTTACCTTAACCTTTATCTAACCTTAACCTTAACCATAACCTCAACCTTAACCTTTACCCTAACCTTACCCTTAACCTTAACCTTGACCAAATAGCCTTAACCTAACCTTAAACCTTGACCTTACACTAACCTTAACCCTAACTTTACCCTTAACCTTACCCTCAGTCTTAACCTTGGCTTTACCCTTAACATAACCTTAAGGTTAATGTTAAGTTAGGCTAAGGTAAGGTTAATGTTATGGTTAGGTCAAGGTTAAGGTTAAGGTTAACGTTAAGGATAAGTTAAGGTTAAGGGTAAGATAAGGTTAACGTTAAGGGTTTGATTAAGGTTAGGGTTAGGTTATAATTAAGGTTAAGGGTTTGTTCAAGATTAGGGTTATGGTTAAGCTTAAGTTTAAGGTTAAGGTTAAGGTTATGGTTATGGGAAGGTTAAGGTTAAGGTAGGGTTAGCTTAAGGTTAAGGTTATGGTTAAGGTTAAGGTTTAGGTTATGGTTAGGGTTAAGGTTAAGGGTAGGGTTATGGTCAAGGTTAAGGTTAAGGTTAGGTAAAGGTTAATGTTAGGTTAAGGATAAGGTTAAGGTTAAGGTTATGGTTATGGGAAGGTTAAGGTTAAGGTTGTGTTAAGGTTAAGGTTAGGTTAAGGGAAAGGGAAAGGTTAAGGTCAAGGTCAAGGTTAACCTTAACCTAACCTTAACCTTACCTTAACCTTAACCTTAACAATAACCTTAACCTTAACCTTAACCTTAACCTAACCTTAACCTTGACCTTAACTATAACCAAACCCTAACCTTTATCAAACCCTTAACCTCAACCTAACTTAACCTTAACCTTGACCTAGACCGTAACCTTAGCCTTACCTTTACCTTAATATCAGCCTTAACCTTCACATAACCATAACCATAACCTTAACCTTGAATTTACCCCTAACCTAACCTTAACCTTAAGCTTAACCTAACCCTAACCTTGACCAATCCCTTAACCTTAACTATAACCTAACCTTAACCTTAACCTTCCCATAACCATAACGATAACCTTAACCTTAACCTTAACTTTTCCCTTAACCTAACCTTAACCTTAACTTGAACCTTGACTTTAAACTTAACCTTAGCCTTCTAATTAACCTTAACCTTAACCTAACCTTAACCTCACTAAACCGGTAACTTGAACCTTAACCTAACCTTAACCTTGAATCTACCCTTAACCTAACCTTAACCTTAACCTTAACCTCCCATGACCAAACCCTTAACCTAACTAAACCCTTAACATTAGGGTAAATTTAAAGTTAAGGTTAAGGTTAAGTTAATGTTATGGTTAGGTCAGGGTTAAGGGTTTACTCAGGTTAAGGTTAAGGTTAAGGGTTTGGTCAAGGCTAAGGGTAAATTTAAGGTCAACATTAGGGTTAGGTTATAGTTAAGGTTAAGGTTAGATTAAGGGCAAATTAAAGGTTAAGGTTAAGGTGAAGTTTAAGGGTAAGGTTAAGGTCAAGGTTAAGGTTAGTTTAAGGTTAAGGTTAAGGGTAAAGTCAAGGATAAGGGTAAATTCAAGGTTAAGGTTAGGTTAAGGGTAAGGTTAGGTTAAGGGAAAAGCTTAAGGTTAAGGTTAAGCTGACGGGTTCAGTCAAGTTAAGGTTAAGGTTAAGGGTTTGGTCAAGGCTAAGGTTAAGGTTAAGGTTAAGGGTAAAGTCAAGGTTAAGGCCAAGGTTAGGTTAAGGCCAAGGATAAGGTTAATTTAAGGTGAACGTTAAGGTTTGGTCAAGGTTAGGGTTAGGTTATAGTTAAAGTTAAGGTTAAGGTTAGGTTAAGGGTAAACTTAAGGTTAAGGTGAAGGTTAAGGTAAGGGCAGGGTAAAGGTTAAGGTTAAGGTTAAGGTTAGGTTAATTTTAAGATAAGGTTAAGGGTAAGGTTAAGGTTGAGATTAAGGTTACGTTAATGGTAAAGTCAAGGTTAAGGTTACGCTAAGGTTAAGGTTAAGGTAAAGGTTAAGGTTAGGTTAAGGGTATAGTTAAGGTTAAGGGTAAGCACCTATGTTAGCACTCAAATCTACCTCAGGCTGAAATGAAGTAAAACTCAAGGCTACATCAAACCACGCTCAGCCTCGTAGCTAGCCCTACGAGGACAGGAGAGGGCTCTCTCCGTCAATCTCGAGAAAATAAGCAATAGAATGCGAGATGACTTGTAATAAGAACTGATTTTAGGCTAGTAAAGAGATAGGTATGTTTGGTTTTTGGTTTTTTGGGTTTTCGCTGGAGTAATGGGAAAACAAATTTTGGGTCCGGGGATAAGGTCAGACCTTTGCAGAGTTCAAGCTGGGGCGAGGTAGGTGACGATCTTGATGCTTTAAATTGAATTTATGGATAGATTAGACCGACGAGGAGCTGAAGAGGGCAAAGAAGAACTTGGATCCTCTCCAAACACATGAAAACATATAGAACTAACTGAATTCAAAGGCTAAGCACTGTAAACAATGGATTCAACCTTAATCACTAATTCAACTTCGTTCAGAAGCATAATGAAACGATGGCATACATTAAACATGAAGAAACTTACAGTAAACAAAGGAGAAACATCATCAAGAACAGAACACCACAAGGATCCCAACAAGTGCCGCAAAACCCCTGATCTTTCCTTAGCCAAAATATGAAAAAGTATGTACAATAGTATCAAAAGTATCCCAAGAGTCCAACCTCTCCAACCTCTGAAAAGGATTGAGAAATTACAATATATAGAGCACTCTAACACCTTTCCCCACCTCTAGGGGTCGAATTCCCTCTTCAGGGATCAGTTTCAACCAATTCTAATCATAGAACTACAATCTAGGCAGCTAACCACTTGCCTCTAAAAGAGTGGAAACTGATCCATTACATGATTTTTGACTCATTTGAGAGTGAATCTTCTAGAAGAGATAAAAAAAAGCCAAAGTTACATATCAAACATGAATTTACATCATAAAAACCCAAAAATTCTATCCATAAGCAAAACTGGTCCATAATAGGCGAAATACTGAGCTGGCAGCTGAAAATTTAGGAAAAATTCTAGGTGGGTCGCTCCTGAACTGTGTGGGTCGCTCATGTTCCAGGCTGAATTTGAGGTACTTCCCGGCATCCAAATTGAGCTCATGATAGCTCGTTGGAAATCCCTGGATGTCTACTTTCCAACCCAAGTGGAATTTCTGAATTTGGAGTTGATTTGACCCTCCAAAACCGCATTCTCCCAGAGGTACTTCCTGCTGGTGCAAAAGGTGGCAGCAAGGTGATTTTCATGGTGTTTTTAAGCTGTTTGACCATCCAGATTTTGTTGAAATGCTAAGTTGAATTCAGAGGATGCATAATTAACCATGAAAAATCCAAAAATGTAAAAATCTCCTCCAGCAAGTGTCTAAAAAAAAAGCGAGCGCATGAGCGCGCGACCCACGTAGCTGCAAAACCTGTTTTTTAGACCAAAAATTTGGAAATGACAAAATTTTCTCCGAATTTGCCCAAATTCGGAGCGGAGGTCCTCCATCATGTGTCTTGCTCAGTCAATGAAGCCTCGGCCAAAATCCAGAGTGGATCAGGCCTTTTCCGCCATTTTAGTGCTCTCCTGGTGCATGCAGTTCCTGTGATGAAAACACTGTCTCGGTTGTATGATGTGTTGTTGTCAGTCATGATGTAGCAATGTGTATGTTCAACCTGTTGAAAATGAAAAATGGGACCTGGGTGTCTTTGTCTCCATCATTATCCTGTGAATGTACCTGCGCTGATGAAGAAGGCGAGACCCCTTCCACGCCATGTGGAGATAGTACTCGCGTTGCTGATGAAGTCAACGAGACCCCTTCCACCCCAGGTGAAGATAGTACTCGTCGTGATGTTGAAACAAAGCTCTGTGGCTTCTCTGATATGTTACCACTACTGGTGCACTGCTATGTTCCATCTCAGTGCATCAACCTCAACGATTGAGTCACTGTAAGACTCCTGCTCCTACACTGACTCTGTCTCTGACATGGCCTGGAACAAGATATTGGCACTATGTATACTGATATAAATGCAGTGAAAACAAAGTTATGATGTATGTTTCAACACCCAACCAATATTCCCACCGTCAAAGCACCATCAAGGAATCAAATCATGGATAAAATCTCAGCTTTAAATGGATTGGAAAAGGCACAATCTCTGTTTTGAATGCAAACGAAATTTTGACCAAATAGGAGCAAGAAACCTTCAAAAGTTTGAACACATCTAGTCAAAGGAGAGCATGGCATTAATAGTAATATGTTTGTCTATGAGTAATGACCATAAAGGTTTCAATGGGCAATTTGAAACAAAGTTATGAGCATATTTTTACATTGGGCAGTGAGACTCATTACAAACACAGTCAACATGGCACAAAGGGTTTTATCATGGTATAATAATAGCAATGGTTAATATGGCTAAATGGGCATGAGAGCAATATGATTTTAATGTTATATGGAAGGCTGGACATATCACTGCTTTAAGATAGCAAACACATTCTTTACACCATTCATTTTCATTTCAAAGCCTGAAAAAACAAAGCTGCCATGACTGTAGGGTTTACTCTTCCATTTCAAATGTTTTGAAATCATCAATGATGCCACCGGTGCATTTAAAAAAAACATCAAGCAATGGCAAAAAACCTGTTTGAAGGCCGATGGAGGCGATCCCAAACAAGACTGGGCGCTCAAAACAAAATTTCGAACCTCTGTTGATGCGTGGGTCGCGCAGCCTCTGCGTGGGTCGCGCAGCCTCTGCGTGGGTCGCTCAGGCCCCAGGTGGGTCGCTCTTCCCTCTTGCCACATAGTGCATTGTTCGGGAAGCTTTTCGAGGCCTTCCCGGTGTCCAAATCGGGCTTGTGATAGCTCGTTGGAAAGCTATTGGAGTCTAATTTCCAACAAAAGTAGAATTATGCAATTTGGATTCCATTTACCCTGTAAAAAATCAAATCTCCCAACACTAGTCAAAATGATCAGAATGAGGCTGCCTCAAGGAAGAGTGCTGTTGCAGTCAACGTTTGAAGGTCTTCCTCAACTCCAAATTGAGCTCATGATAGCTCATTGGAAAGGTATTTCTGTCTAGTTATCTGTTAAATCATCAAGAAAGTCATTTGGCCAAACATGCTAGGAGAAAACTTGATTTTCCCAAGGTCACTTCAGAGGTGCATTCAATTCTCCTGAGGCAACGGTATTTTTGACAGTTTTTCAAAACCATGATACCTGTGTAAAACGTGAAAGAGGTTTTTCTTCCTTGGCATGTTTTGAACAAAAACCTCTCTCAGTTTTCCAAAATTCATATTTGATTGCTCTGAAACCTCTTTTGAGTGAAACTTACCCCGATGTGTAAAACAAGGAATTTTGTCGAAATGAAGCGAAATGAAGGGGATAGGGGGCTTCTAAATTCTTGGGGAAATTTTGGGAAGTATGGAGGGATGTTAGGAAGCAGGGGGAAGTGGAATCACAGAGATTGAGTGAGGGGAAGGGGTCCAAAAGGGAAAAACACAGGCCTAGCCTAGGAAATTGCCAAGTTGTGGCTAGAAACTAGGGTTTGTGCAAAAATGAGGAATTTGGGGGATCTCAGTGATGGGAAGTGTTTAATTAGGTGAATTAATGATAGGGGAAGGTGTATGAACATCAGGATACAAGTTTTTCTGACGATTTGACCATCCAAGAGAAATTACCTCCAAAACCCTAGGAGAGGGAAATGGACCTTACCTAGGTACAACTGAAGCATGAACAAGATGTAAAATGACTCAATGGAACTTGCCATGATGATGGAAACCCCCTGAATGATGATACACTCAGCTGAATGGTGACATGGACTGACATTTGGACAACTTTGGAAGAAGTGAAAGCAAACCCTAGACCTAATGCCTAGTGACCAAATTTTGCTTGAAGACTCTTTGAAATGACAAAATTTGACTTTGACACTTTAAAATCACTTTGAAAGAGCATGTTTGATCACTGGAGGAAGGCTGCAAAGGCTGAATCTAACAAAGACCAAGGATAAGGTTAATTTAAGGTGAACGTTAAGGTTTGGTCAAGGTTAGGGTTAGGTTATAGTTAAAGTTAAGGTTAAGGTTAGGTTAAGGGTAAACTTAAGGTTACGGTGAAGGTTAAGGTAAGGGCAGGGTAAAGGTTAAGGTTAAGGTTAAGGTTAGGTTAATTTTAAGATAAGGTTAAGGGTAAGGTTAAGGTTGAGATTAAGGTTACGTTAATGGTAAAGTCAAGGTTAAGGTTACGCTAAGGTTAAGGTTAGGTTAAGGGTATAGTTAAGGTTAAGGGTAAGGTTAGGGTTAGGTTATAATTAAGGTTAAGGTTTAGGTTGGTTAAGGTTAAGGTTAGGTTAAGGTAAAGATAAGGTTAAGGTTAACATTAAGGACCTTACCCTTAACCTTATCTTAACCTTAATCTTAACATTAACCTTAAACTTAAGCTTGACCTTAACTATAACCTAACCCTAACCTTAACCTTCACCCTTGACCTTAACCTAACCCTAACCTTAACCTAACATTAACCTTGACCTTAACCTAACCTTAAACTTAACCTTAACCTTAACCTTATCTTACCCTTAACCTAACCTTAACATTAACCTTAACCTAACCTTAACTTTAACCATAACCTTAACTTTACCCTTAATATAACCATAACCTTAACCTTAACCATAACCTTAACCTTAACCTTATCCTGACTAACCTTAACCTGTTTAAACTCTAACGTAACATTAACCTAACCTTAACCTTAACCTGCCCATAACCATAACCTTAACCTTGGCTTTACCCTTAACCTAATCTTAACCTTAACCTTAACCTAACCCTAACCTTAACCAAACCCTTAACCTTAACTATAACCTAACCTTAACCTTAACGCTGACCTTGACTTTACCCTTAACCTAACCTTAACCTCGACCTTCCCCTAACCTTAACCCTAATATTACCCTAACCATAACCATTACTTTACCCTTAAACTAATCTTAACCTTAACCTAACCTTAACCTTACCCTTAACCTTGACCTTAACCTTAACTTTAAGTATAACTTAATGCTAACCTTGAAAAAACCTTAAACTTAACCTTAAGTTAACCTAACCTTAACCTTAACCTTAACCATAACCTTAACCTTAACATTAACCTTACCCTTAACCTTAACCTTATCTTAACCTTATCTTAACCTTAACTATAACCTTAAACTTAACCTTACCCCTAACCTTAACCTAACCTTACCCTTAACCTTAACCTTAAATTTAACTGTAACCTAATGCTAACCTTGAAAAAACCTAAAACCTAACCTTAACCTTAACCTTAGCCTTAACCTTAAAATTCACCTTACCCTTAACCTTAACCTTATCTTAACCTTAAAAATAACCTTAATCCTAACCTTACCCTTAACCTTAACCTAACCTTAACCTTAAATTTACCCTTAACCTTGAATTTAACCTTAACCTTCCCCTAACCTTTACCTTAACCTTAACCTTCCGCTAACCTTAACCCTAACCTTAACTTTAACCTTAACCTTAAGGTTAAGGTTATGAGTTTAGTCAGGTTAATGTTAAGGTTAAGGTTAATTTTATGGTTATGGGAAGGTTAAGGTTAGGTTAAGGTTAATATTAGGGAAATTTTAGGGTTAAGGGTTTGGTCAAGGATAGGGTTAGGTTATAGTTAAGTTCAAGGCTAAGTTTAAGGTTAAGGGTAAGGTTAAGGTCAAGGTTAGTTTAGGTTAAGGTAAGGTTAAGGTTACGATTATGGTTAAGGTTAAGGTCAAGGTTAAGGTTAAGTAAAGGTTAAGGTTAAGGTTAATGTTAAGGGTTTGTTTAAGGTTAGGGTTAGGTTATAGTTATGGTCGAGGTTAAGGTTAAGGGTAAGGTTACATTTAGGTTAAAATTAAGGTCAAGGTCAAATTTAGGTTAAGGTAAGTTTAAGGTTACGGGTTTCGTCAGGTTAAGCTTAATGTTAAGGTTAAGGTTAAGTTTATGGTTATGGTTAAGGGGGTAAGGTTAAGGTTAATGTTAAGGTTAAGTTTAAGGTTATGGTTAAGGTTAAGGTTAGGTTAAGGTTAGGGTTAGGTTATAGCTAACGTCAACGTTAAGGTTAGGGTTAATGTTAGGTTAAGGTTAAGGGTAATATTAAGCCCTTAACCTTCCGATAACCATAACTTTAACCTTAACCTTAACCTTACATTAACCTAACCTAACCTTAAACTTAACCTTACCTTAACCTATGTTTAACCTTAACCTTCCCCTAACTATAACCCTAACCTTACCCTAAACTTACTCTTAACCTTTAGCTTAACTTTAACCTAACCTTAACCTTAACTTTACCTTTAACCTAACCTTAACCTTAACCTAACCCTAACCTTGACCTTAACCTTAACCTTAACCTAACCTTAAATTTTACTTTACCCTTAACCTAACCTTAACCTTACCTTAAGTTTAGGTTAAGGTTAAGGTTACAAATTTAGTTAGGTTAAGGTTAAGGTGGTAATATTAAGGTTAAGGTAAGGTTAAGGGTAAGGATAAGGTTAAGATTACGGGTTTAGTCAGGTTAAGGTTAAGGTTAAGGGTTTGTTCAAAGTTAGGGTTAGGTTATATTTAAGGTTAAGGTTGGGGTTAACTTTAGGGTTAAGGTTATAGTGAAGGTTAAGTTTAAGACCTGTACCCTTAACCTTAACCTTCACCTTAACCTTAACTATGACCTAACCTTCACCTTAACCTTAAATTTACCGTTAATCTACTCTTAACCTTAACCTTAACCTTTACCTTAACCTTATGCTCTTAACCTTAACCTTAACTTGACTAAACCTCTAACCTCAACCTTACCCTTACCTAAACTTAACCTTAACTTTACCATGAAACTAATTGTAACCTTAAATATAACCTAACCCTAACCTTACCTTAACCTTAACCTTCACTATAGCCTAACCTTAACCTTGACCTGAACTATAACCTAACCCTAACCTTTACCAAACCCTTAACCTTAACCATAACCTGACTAAACCTGTAACACCTAACCCTAACCTTAACCAAACCCTTAACCTTGACCTTAACTTTACCCTTAACCTAATATTAACCTTAAGCTAACCATAACCTTTACTTTACCTTTAACCTAACCTTAACCTTCACCTTAACTATAACCTTACCCTAACCTTGAACAAACCCTAAAATTAACCTTAACTTAACCTTAACCTTAACCTTAACGTTCCCATAACCATAACCTTAACCTTAACTTTACCCTTAACCTAACCTTAACCTTGACCTTATCTATAACCTAACCCTAACCTTGACCAAACACTTAACCTTAACCTTACCCTTAACCTTAACATAACCTAACTTAACCTTAAACTTATCTTAACCTAAACTATCACTATAACCTTGACCTTAAATATAACCTAACCCTAACCTTGACTAAAACCTTAACCTTAACCTTAACCTTACCCCCTTAACCTAACCTTAGCCTTCCCCTAAACTTAACCTTAACCTAACCTTAACCTTAGCTTTACCTTAACCTTGACTTTACCCTTAACCTAACCTTAACCTTCACCTTAACCTTAACCTTATCTTACCCTTAACCTAACCTTAGGGTTTGGTCAAGGTTAGGCTTAGGTTATAGTTAAAGTTAAGGTTAAGTTCAAGGTTATGGTTAAGTTAGGTTAAGGGTAAGAAAAGGGTAAGGTTAGGGTTAAGGTTAGGGCAAGGTTAAGGTTAAAGTTAATGTTAATGGTTTGGTCAAGATTAGGGTTAGGTTATAGTTAAGGTCAAGGTTAAGGTTAGGTTATAATGAAGGTTAAGGTTAAGATAAGGTTAGGGTTCACGTCATGGTTAAGGTTAAGGTTAGGGTAAAGGATACGGTTAAGGTTAGGTTATAGTGAAGGTTAAGGTTAAGACCCGTAACCCTAACCTTAACCTTCACCTTGACTTTACCCTTAACCTAACATTAACCTTAACCCTAACTTGATCTTAACCTTAACCTAATCTTAACCTTAACCTTAACCTATCTATAAACTTACCCTTAACCTTAACCTTGACCTTAACTATAACCTAACTCTAACCTTGACCAAACCCTTAACATTAACATTAACCTTAACCTTGATCTTAAACTTAACCTTAACCTTAACCTTAACCTAACCTTAACCTTAAACTTACCCTAACCTTAACCCTAACCTTAACCTTAACCTTATCCTAACCTTACCCTAACTTTAACCTTAATCTAACCTTAACCTAGACTTTACCCATAACTTAACCTTAACCTTCACTATAACATAACTAAACCCTTAACCTTAACTTTACCTATAACCTAACCCTAACCTGACCAAACCCTTAACATTAACCTTAACGTAACCTTAACCTTAACCTTAACCTTAACTATAACCAAATCCTAACCTTAACCTAACTAAACCATTAAGGTTAGAGTAAAGTTAAAGTTAAGGTTAAGTTCAATGTCAAGGTTAAGGTTAAGTTAGGTTAAGGTAAAGTTATAGTTAGGTTAAGGTTAAGGTTAGGTTAAGGTTAAGGTTAAGGGGGTAAGCCTTGACCTTAACTTGACTAAACTCGTAACCTTAACCTTAGCCTTAACCTTAACTAATCTCGTAACCTAGCTTAACCTTAACTAAAACCTTAACCTTAAACTTCCCCTAACCTTAACCTTAATCTTCACCCTTAACCTTAACCCAAGCCTAACCTTGACTTGAACCTTAACCTTACCCTTAACCTTACCTTAACCTTAACTTTAATCTAACCTTAACCTTAACTTTACTCTTAACCTAATCCTAACCTTAAGGTCAAGGTTGAGGTTACGTTAAGGGTAAATTTAAGGTTATGGTTTGGGTAAGGTGAGGGTAAGGATAAGGTTAAGGTTATGTTTAAGGTTAAGGTTAAGGTCAAGGTTAATCTAGGTTAAAGTAAGGTTAAGGTTACAGTTATGTCAAGGTTAAGGGTTTAGTCAGGTTAAGGTTAAGGTTAAGGGTTTGGTCAAGGTTACGGTTAGGTTAAGGCTGAAGGTTAAGGGTAAGGTTAAGGTTAAGGTCAAGGTTAAGGTTAAGGTTAAAGTTACAGTTAGGTTAAGGGTAAATTTAAGGTTATCGTTAAAGATAACGTTATATTAAGGTTATGTTATGCTTAAGGTCAACGTTAGGTTAAGGTAAATGCTAGATAAAGGTTAAGGGTAAGGTTAAGGTTGAGGTTAAGGTCATGGTCAAGGTTAACCTTCAGCTAATCTTAACCTTAACGTTAACCCTAAACTTAATCTTAACTTTACCCCTAGGTTACAAGTTGATTCAGTTTAAGGTTAAGGTTAAGGGTTTGGTCAAGGTTAACATTAAGGTTAAGGTGAAGGTTAAGGGTAAGTTCAAGGTTAAGTGTAAAGTTAAGGTTAAGGTTAAGGTTACGAGTTTAGTAAGGTAGATTTTAAGGTTAAGGTGAAGGTTAAGGGTAAGGTCAAGGTTAAGGATAAAGTTAAGGTTAAGGTTAAGGTCAAGGGTAAGGTTAAGGTTAAGGTTATGGGTTTAGTCAGGTTAAGGTTAAGGGTAAGGTTAGGGAAAGGTTAAGGTTAAAGTTAGGTTAAGGTAAGGTTAAGGTTAAGATATGGTTAATGTTAAGGTTACGGGTTTAGTCAGGTTAAGGTTAAGGTTAACGGTTTGGTCAAGGTTAGGGTTAGGTTATAGTTAAGGTTAAGGTTAGGTTAAGGGTAAGATAAGATTAAGGTTAAGGTTAGGTTAAGGTCAAGGTCAAGGTTAAGGTTAAGGGTAAATTCAAGGTTAAGGTTAATAAGGTTATGGTTAGGGTAAAGGTTTAGGTTAAAGTTAAGGTTAAGGTTAAGGTTCAGGGTTTGGTCAAGGTTAGGGTTAGGTTATCCCTTATGGTTAGGGTAAAGTTAAATTTAAGGTTAAGGTTAGGTTAAGGTTAAGGTTAAGTTAAGGTTAAGGTTAGGTTAAGGGTAAAGTCAAGGTTAAGGTTATGGTTATGGCAAGGTTAAGGTTAAGGTTAAGGTTAATTTAAGGTTAAGTTCAAGGTTAGGATTAGGTTATAGTTAAGGTCAAGGTTAAGGTTAGGTTAAGGTTAAGGTCAAGGTTAGGGTTAGGTTATAGTTAAGTTTAAGGTTAATGTCAAGGTTAGCCTTAACGTTAAGGTTAAGGTTAATGAGTGGTGTGAATTAATTATTAATTAATCCACTAACCTTGACATTACCCTTAACCTAACCTTAACGTTAACCTTAACCTTAACTTGACAAAACCTGTAACCTTAACCTTAACCCTTAAAAATACCTTGACCTTATCTTAACCTTAACTTAACCATAACATTAACGTTGACCTTAACTATAACCTAACCCTAACCTTAACCAAACCCTTAACCTTAACCTTAATGTAACCTTAACCTTAACCTTAACCTTTCCCTTAACCTTCACCTTCGCCTTAACCTTAACCTTAACCTTAGCCTGACGAAACCTTAACCTTAACATTAACTTTACCCTTAACCTAACCTTAACCTTAACCTTAACCTTAACTACAACCTAACCATAACCTTAACCTTAACCATAACCTTATCTTTACCCTTAACTTTAACCTTAACCAAACCTTAACCTTAACCTTAACCTGACCTTAACTATAACCTAACCCTAACCTTGACCAAACCCTTACCCTTAAACTTAACTTAACCTTAACCTTAACCTTAACCTTCCCATAACCATAACCTTTACCTTTACCTTAACCTAACTTAACTTTAACCTTCACCTTGACCTTTACATTAACCTTACCCTTAACCTTCACCTTAACCGTAACTTTAACCTTAACGTTCACCTTGAGTGCAGAGCTTATCAAAGTAAAGGAGATTCCTGCTTTAGACCTCGGAAAGTCCTGTGCAACATCAAGGCTTGGGTTGTAAGGATTTTCTTCTTTTGAAATTAATACAAATATACTCATTTTTCTCAATAAGCTTTCAATCAATGGTTTATTTCATATATTCCTTGATCACTATGATAAGCATGGTTTATGATGATTTCTATACATGTGCTATGTAATGTTTTGTTTGTTTGTGACTGCAGGTTTACGAGGAAAACTCCTTCAAGCACGCGAGGGACAACAACGACTTCAAACAAGCACTGGAAAAATAGTGAGTCCTTAACACCTCTATATAGCTTTTCGTAGATCGTATATGCTTAGAGAAAGATTATTCTATTTGGCTGTTTGTTGCTAGATACTTTTAGTACTAGGGAGATTGGTCCTGTTCGCAATACGGATTAATCCTCGAACAAATTGGCGACTCCACTAGGGAAAGAGCTTGTTGTTTTTGGTTCTCTTTTATTTTGATTTGAGGAAACGTTTTTCCTAGTTCTTGATTGATAGACATCTGCCTGGGTAGCTTAGGTTTTCTCTGTTTTTGAAAATTTTGAGATCTTTTATGTTTTTCTCTAATTTTTCCTGGGAGTGCACTTTTCCTTCGTTGCACAGTGCGGGCAGTTTCGCATTTTTGCTTTAGTAAACAGTGCGGTGCCGCACCTGTTACTTCTGCAAGCCTGCGGACCCTGTTAAAATTTTGAAAAAAATTGGATTTCTTTCTTTAGTTTATCTTTATTGTGATTTAGAGTTTTTGATTTCTGCCCACATTCATGATTGTTTCTGTCAAAAGCTTTCTGTGAATGAATCTTAGTAGTATTGGTGTTTTGATGATTTTCTAGAAGTTTTGCGTTTTGGATTGTCTTTCGCTTGATCTTTGTAGCGATTTGAAGCATTGACTGTTTAAAATACCTGAGATTACATTGGTCTTTTGTCTTTTGCTAAATATGGCCTGATTATGAAATCATCCTTTATTGAGAAATATAATTGCCTGTTTCTTTGCAAATCTTAGAAAAGGAACTTTGTTATTGGTTTTTGAATTTCATTTTTTATAAAAACATCATTGAGTGTTTTTGATCTGTTTGTTATTATGAATGAATAGATCCTTAGTTTTCTGAATAACTAAGTAAAACATTCTTCAAAAAAATTTAAGGCTTTTATTCAAATAGGTTATTAAAATTTGTTGGTCTCAGAATTAGTTTGATAGTTTTGAGTGTTTTTCATAGAATTTTGTAGATCTCTTTTGAAGAAAACTTGTTTTGTAGCTTTAAGTTTTTGAAAGTGAAAGGATTTTCTTATGAGCTTTGATAGTTTTTTTCATTTTTTATTTATTGCTAAAAAGACAAAAATATTTTCTTTCAATTGCTCTTAATGTTCAAAGAAGGAATTGTTCATTAAAAGGATTGCATTCTCCAAATTTTCCTTAATTAGAATTTCATTGAAAGGAAACGATTTGATTATCATTTTTAGGTGCATTTTTAGTGTTTTTGGAAGTCGAGTTTTCACACCATCAGAGTTTCACTTCCACACCCATTGACTTAAGAAACAACTCTTAAAAGTAATGCTTAATTAAAATCCATCTAGCAATCTTTTTATTTTCTAGGGCTCTTATCACCAACATAGCTTAGGCTAGTATCTTGGAGTAGGGAGTAATTAACTCTCCAAGGTAGTAAAACAAAAAAGTAGACAAGTCTTGCAATAGGAAATAAACCCAATCATAATTTGTATAATATGGGAAGCTTCTCTTAAATAAGTCAATCACGAGATCATGTCCGAACCTTTGAGACAATCAATTCTATCTCATTGGGGAAGATAGAAGATTTTGCACGTATTACAAATGGTAAACCTCAGATTAACCATTGTCGAGGAGCCTGGGGTCACTTGTCGGTAAACTTAGGATTAACCATGTCGAGGAACCTTCAAGGTGATTGAGATTTGTTACTCTGCCCTTGTGCGTGAGATCGGATTGTAGACTATTCCCCCAGTTGTATTTGTTACTGTTGGTAACCTTAGTTTCCATTATCTTAAGATTATTTCCTAAGGTGACGGTGAAGGAAAGATCTCACTGTACCTGAAGCAGACGTCAACTAGACTCACTTGGACTCTCTGGGGGGTTCTCTTCACATGAGATGGTTTTGTGAAGAAACTTGTGCCAGTCTGTTTCATTAAGCAGGTTGTCGGGGTAACTGTTCCAACCGCCCTTTCTGTATTAAATTTCTACTAAGTTGTATTTCATCACCAACTAGTGTTTTTAGTACGGGGAGTTATTGTTTGTGTGTGGTTTGAACTCCTAGATTTTTAAGCGTGTGATTCAGCTGTTTGTTTCTTTAAAGACTTTAGGTGTTTTCTTTCAAATTTTCTTTGGTTGCGTGTGATTAGTTAAATAATTAATCGTGGCGGAATTGCCGAGACAATCCCAAAGACTACAAGGGAAACCCCCTGAATATTCACCAAGTCATCTTGAAGGGCTTTGTGCTCTGGTATTGTCTAGTAGTGGTAGGATTAAATCAACAGAATTTGGAACTTCATCCATAGTGGTTCATCCGGATTATCAAACACCCATAACAGAACACATTCAAGAGCCGATTTCAGTTTCTGAAGTTACTGGTAGTATTTCTCCTGCCAGTGAATGGGCTAACGAACCTGAAATCTCTGAACCTGAAACTCAACCTTCTGTTTTGGAAACATCTTCGGGGTTTATTTCATCAACTTCCAATGATCTTGGTTCACCTAGGGTAAGAAATATTGTCACTGATGATCTTCCATCTCGACTAATTTCTATTGAAGAACTCACTAATCCAGACGAAGAGTTATCTCTTCCCAATTCCCCTCAATCGTTAAATCTTAGGGAGCGTGAATCAATTTTCTACAGCCCTATTCAAACTACTGCGTGGTACTTATCTTTAACGAATTTTTTAGAGAATTTGGGTCTTTCTTTTTCTCCACCTTGAGTTTCATTTCATCCAACACCCAGAGGTTATTATCCATCATCCATTATGGCAGGAGAATCATCCATGTTTTCCCAGACACCGGAATCATTTTTACATGGTGGTCCTTCTGTTCCTTCGGGATATTAGGCTCTGTCTGGTATGTTCTCGGGGGTAGTTCCTCAACCAATTGAAAGCATGTTATCATCTGGTTTAAGTGGAATTAAAATTGAAATGTCAAATGAAGGGAAAATTTTTATGATGTCTGGTAATATTCCGAATCCGCAACCTCAAGATAGTCAGGTACTGCCTAGAGGGAAATCTCAGGGAAATCAGTTACTGCCTGGGGGCAACCTCAAGGTAGTCAGTTACCGCCTGGGGGGAAACCTTCAGGAAGTAAGTTACTGCCTGGGGGTTAACATCAAGGTATCTTTTTCCCAGGACAAACTGTGGAATCATATTATTTTGGGGGACAACCCCAAGGGCAGTACATACCTCAGGGTTATCAACCTTCAGGACAATACACACCCCAGGGTCAAACCCAAGCTCAATATGCTCCTCAGGGTCCTTATCAACCCCAGCTTCAGTGCGTGCCTCAGGGTTACCAACCTCAAGGTCAGTACCCAATTCAAGGTTACCAACAACCTTCTGGTCAGTCATCTTTTCAAGGAGCCGAAAATTTACCACTTACTTATCAACCCTACGTTCAACCAGGTTATGGTCCTTACGTTCAACCTTCTACGGGAAAATATCCCGGAATGAATATGGTGTGGGATCCATCCCAATATCAACAACCTATATAGCTTAATGTGCAGTTACCTTTTCAACCTGGACAACCTTTGGTTTCTGGTCCAACCGAACAACCTGTCTAGCCTACTATTCAAACTCCTGCACCTAGTTCTGTTCAACAGGCTGGGCCTAGTTCACCTCAGACTCTGCCTCAAACTACTGCAACTGCTGCTATGTCTGTCCAACCTGTAACACCTATTTTTGGAGTATCTGTAACGCCGAGTTCGTCTATCCCTGCATCCGTGCAAATACCTCAAGTCTCTGTACCCCAGTCAGGGCCTTTTGTTCATACTTCGGTTCAGATGCCTCGAGGAAAAGCCGGTACAAGTACAGTTGTCACAAGTCAACCGCAATTCACATATCAACCGTACCAGGAATATCCTCAATTCGGTCCCGGTTCACAAAATCCAAATTATCAGTATCAACATAAGTTGCCCAGTGATATACCGAAGTTTGAAGGTAAGTCAGGAGTGGATCCATCAAATCATGTCATGACTTATCACCTCTGGTGTGTGTCTAATTAAATTATTGATGATTCGATTCGCTTACGTCTTTTCCAAAGAACTCTTATTGCTCTTGCAACCAAATGGTACATTGAGTTACCATGAGGCTCGTTTCATAATTTCAGTCAGTTAGCAATTGCCTTCTTGACTCACTTTCAGTTTCCTGTCAGATACGACAATGGCACGGAATTATTAACTTCACTTAAGAAATCTACGTCTACGTATATTTCTGATCATATTCATGAATGGCGACGTAGAAGGCGTTTGGTGAAAGTTTATATTCCAGATCAAATTTTGGCAGAATGGCTTGTTAAATCATTGTTACCCAAGATCACTGAAGATGTAGCTAAGGCCGGTGTTGTTACTGAAGAGCAAGTAATTTCTCAAGCTCAGTACCTTGATCTTGTTTACACGCAGTCAGGTACTTTACACGAAAAAATCCCCGACCTTCCAAAACAAGGTCAGATATCTGCTGCTCCTTCAGGGTCTCATGTTGTTGATTGCATGATTGGTACAGTCAATATGAAAAGTAAGAATAAATATTCAACGAATTCTTCTCCTATTATAACCTTACCAGATTCCCCTAAAGGAGAATCCTCCCCCAAAATTTCTGCCGACATTCATGTCGTAGAGACATCTACGGCCAAATCTAAATCCAGTGGTAAAAAGAAAGGGAAGGGTAAAAACAAGAAAAATTCAAAAGAGAAAACTGATAAAAATGAATCCAATGACGAAAAGCGCAAGCCTCGTTACCCTTGTTACATTTGTGATGAGGATCATTTCACTAAGGAATGCCCACATTGTGCAGAGGTTGCAAAATTCGTTAAAGGTTCACAACAACCTACTGTCTTGAAGGATCCTTTTCCAACTCAAGATAGCAAAATGGTTGGTTCTACTTTGAATGCTTCAGAAGAACCTATTTTGATGATGTCTCATGTAAGGATTGCAACGCGATCACAAGATTATGGTACTAAGAGTCTTGTTGATGGTAAAGAAGCAAAATATTCTAATAAAAATGCATCAACTACACCTCCTCCTGTTTCTGGTTCGCTACAGATCGAGAAACAAAATCCAAAATTAATAATCAAACCGCCTGCTAAAGGTGTTATTCATAAATCAGCTTTCAATCCACATGTGAGTGCTACTCAGAATTACAACATTGTTGAAGACTTAGCTATTTCCCCTTCAGCAATGTCAGCTTTGGAAGTGCTGCAATCATGCCCAGCACAACGTAAATTGCGTTTGTCTGCTATAGGAGCTGTAGATGTTCAGGATTCTAATCTTATAATCTTCGATTTGGAAAATATTACACCTCGTCTACCTCATCAAATGGCTTTCCAGATACCAGTGTTAGTAAAAAATAGATCGATCTATCAGACTGTGATTGATGAGGGGGCTTCAACGTGTATTATGTCGATTCAATGTTGGAAATCACTTGGTTCTCCTACACTTAACCAATCTCCAATGATTCTTAAGGCTTTTGATGGTCGAGGTTTTCACCTTTTTGGTATTTTGTAGGATTTACCCATAGGGGTCGAAGGTAAAACCGTAAATCTAGATGTGGAAGTGGTTGATGCCCCTCTAGATTACAACCTTCTTCTAGGTCGCAGTTGGTCTTATGAGATGACTACTATAATTTCTTCGGTCTTTCGACTCATAAAATTTCCATATAAAGGAAATATCGTCACAATAGATCAGTTAACTTATTTCTCTTCCGACCCAGCCTCTACAGAAAAAATCCAACACATTGGTAAAGCGACTATCCCTTATAAGGATGTTGGAGTAGGATTAGTTAAAGATTCTGGTTTACTAGGAACTTTTGCCTTTCCTCCTCCTAATGTATCGCCTGCTGTTGCAACTATTCACATGATTTCGTCAAATACTATTATGTTTGATTATCCTTGGATCATACCTTCTGATTCCGAGTTAGATTCAATTGAGGGCATGATGCCTTTGAGTCCATTTGAAATTTCATACTAGGCTGTACAGTCACTTTTTGACCCTTCTTCAACCACAATCAATCCAATGAATGGGATCCCTGAGGAATCACTTTCTATATCCAGTTCAACCACAACGACATTTCCGGATGTTGTTCATACTAATGAGCAGATTCGTGAATTTTTGTCTATTGATGATTTACGATGGGAAGATCTGCATCACCGATCTTCATTTTTACCTGAACCAAATCATTTTGAAGATGATTTCGCTTCAATTTTTACTGCTGAATATGTCAAAGAACCCCAGAATCCATTACAAAATCCTGATTCTGAGTTAAATTTGGAAAATATTTCTCGAACGGTTCCAATTGAAATTTCAGTAAAACCAGGAATAATTGAAAACATTCATATAGGTGATTGTTGTACTAAAGATGAAATTAAAGCTTATAAAGCCCTATTTCAAGAATTTCGTGATGTGTTTGCCTGGTCTTATGAAGAGATGCCAGGAATTGATTCGTCAATCATCATACATGAAATCAAGACTTATCCGGATGCCAAACCTGTTCGTCAACGTTTACGTCAAATACATCCTAGAAAAGCTGCTTCTATCAAAGCAGAAGTTTAAAAACTGCTGCGTGCATGTTTCATTTATCCAATTCCCTTAATGAATTGGGTATCAAATATTGTTCCTGTGACTAAAAAACAGGGAACGATATGAGTATGTATCGATTATAGGGATATTAATCGAGCCCGTCCCAAAGACAATTATCCAACTCCCTATATCAATCAGATAATCGATGATTATTTCGGTAGCGAAATGTTTTCCTTTATGGATGGATTTTCCGGGTATAATCAAATAAACACACTCCCTGCTGATCAGCCAAAAACAACTTTTATTTGTCCATGGGGGACATTTGCTTATCACAAACTACCCTTTGGATTGAAGAACACCGGAGCAACTTTTCAAAGGGCAATGTCTAATGCGTTTCATGACATTAAGCACATTGTGCAGCCGTATCTCGATGATTTACCTGCTCATTCATCACGTAGGGCTGACCATATCACACACTTACGAGCTATATTTATGAGGTTTCGGCATTATAATATTAGGCTGAATCCACAAAAATGTGTTTTTTGTGTCGATTCGGGTCGTTTACTGGGCTTTGTTGTCTCGAAATCAGGCATTCGCGTCGATCCATCGAAGGTTGAAGATATTGTTAAATTACCTCCTCCTTTGACTTTACACAAACTCCAAAGTTTGCAGGGGAAAGAAAACTTTTTATGTCGGTTCATTCCTAACTATGCCGAGCTTACAAAGGGTTTCACCCGGTTGTTGAAACATAATATTCAACTCTTCTGGGATGAGATTGTTGATCGATCTTTTGATGCACTTAAACACGTGTTAACCCATGCACCGTTATTGCATCCTCCCAACTACAACTAGGATTACATTTTGTATCTCGCTGCTTCTCATTCCACCATTGGGATGGTGTTATTTTAGGAAGACGAACCTCATACTGGACATGTGATTTACTATCTTAGTCGGAATCTGCATCCGACCGAGATCAAGTATACACATGTGGAGAAATTAGCATTGGCAGTTGTCCAAGATGTCCAAAAATTTAGGCACTACATCCTGTTACGTAAAACCACAGTCATTTCTGATTGCAACCCTATGATGTATATCTTAACCAAACAATTGCTAGGGGGCAAGTATTCCAAATGGATAGTTATCCTGCAGGAATTTGACTTGGAGTTTGAGAAATCCAAGGCAAAGAAATATTTGGTATTTGCGGAACTGATGTCTGATTTTCCCTCTACTGATACTGAAACTGTGGCAGAGGAGCCCATTGTGGAAGAATCTCTATTTCTTATCAGTACTCTTGATTCATGGTATGGAGATATTATTTTTTATCTCCAAACCCAATATTTTTGGCCTGAAATTTCACAATCTCAGCGACGGAAAATACGATTCCAATCCCAACAGTATAATATCATTGGTGATACACTCTATCGTCATGGAGCGGATTCTGTTTTTAGATGCTGTCTTGTTCATGAAGAAGCTGAAAATGTATTAAATGACTTCCATTCTGGAGCATGTGGCAATCATATGTCTGGGTATGCCACAACCCAAAAGATATTACGCGTTGGCTATTTCTAGCCGTCGTTATTCAAAGATTGTATTTATGCAGTCCGGAAATGCCACAATTTTCAACTTTTTGATAGTAAAATGCACGCGCCACTCGCTCCTCTTCATCCCATAATTGCTGTTGGTCCTTTCGCAAAATGGGGTATCGATTTTATTACATGTAACCCTCACTCGGAAGGGGGGCATGCATATATTATCTTAGCAGTGGATTATTTTACTAAATGGGCCGAGGCGATGCCTACATTTTCGGCTGATGGCAAGACTGCTACAACTTTCGTATTTAATCACATAATTGCTAGGGTCAGTGTTCCTCAAGCCATTATTACAGATCATGGAAGTCATTTTCGAAATGTCATGATGACTGAACTAACAGATCAACTTGGCCTGCGCCACGATAGTTCCACTCCATATTATCCACAAGCCAATGGTCTGGTCAAAGCTATAAATAAAGTTTTAGTCACCATGATTAGACAAATTATTGGTATTCAAAAAATGAATTGGCATTCAATGTTGTTTTCAACACTTTGGGCATATCGAAACTTAGTAAAAACATCGACTGGTTTCACTCCCTTTCAACTCGTTTACGGTCTGGAAGTTGTGTTTCCGATTGAATGTGAAATTCCATCACTGAAATTAGCCATAGAATTAGTCCCAGCTACATTTGAAGAGGAGAAACGTTTACTGTACTTAGCTCAGCTAGACGAGAATCGACGAAATGCCGTAATAGCAAACGAGGCTCATGTTAAACGAATAAAAGCTCAGTATGATAGAAGTGTTACCCCTGAAAATTTTTCAGAAGGAGACCTAGTCTTAGTTTATGATCAAGCCAATGATAAGCTAGGAGTTGGGAAATTCATGCCCATATGGCATGGTCCTTTCATTGTTAAGCGAAAGTTGGCAAAAGGGGCCTATGAGCTGATATAATTTGACGGTGTCCATTTAGATAAACCCAGAAATGGGCTTTATCTGAAGCGATACTATGCGTAAATTTGGTGTGGAGATTTTCTATTTTTAGATTAGATTTCTTTACTACTGGTGTGTTTTAGATTAGAAAAGCGTTCTTAGTTTAGAATTGTGTTTTTATCACTATTCCTGCTTATCTGAGTTCTACTCTTGATATTGCAGATGTTGACATCTCTTCAAACCTACATTGGTTTTGCTGATGGTGCTTGTCGTAGTACACAGAACATTTCTTCCGCAACTTGGGTTATCTATTCACCCTCTGATGAGTTAGTATCCATGCATGGGGTAAGCCTTGGTCAAACAAGGAATAACATTGCCGAGTATAATGCAGTGATTGAGTTATTATCTGAATCCATATCATTTGGAATTCGGAGTTTGATTGTTAGGTTGGACTCTGAACTTGTGGTATTACAGCTTAACAGGGTTTATGCCATTATAAATCCGGTGTTATTACGGTTATTTTTAAGAGTTCGTCTCTTGGAACATGAGTTTGATTACATTTAATATCAACATATTCCAAGACATTTAAATACATTAGCAGACGCAGTTGCTTCTAGTATGATAAATCGACATTTGCAATGATCAAAAAACAGTAAAACAAAACAACATTCATAACATGTACACAGATAGCCAGTAAATAGTGATATATCATAGTATAGAAGTGTTTTAAAAAAAATATATACATTGTCTTCGATCATAGGTTGGAAACACCTTATGATCGGCAAAATAGTAACACAAAAGGTCAAAAATATGAGTCTACAACACGATCATCCCATCACTGATGGTGATCACGATAAGAAACCACTACCTGAGCCACCCTGCAAAGGAACCTCCTAAAAGGTCCTGGAACACTAATCACGTATCTCTGCAATCTGAGTGAAATGTCATCTATGTCTATCTCCAGAATATCTAGAGTCAAACGCTCTAGATGATGCTCTAAATTAGTCAAGATTTCTGTTGATTGGCCTGCTTGGGCTGGTGCGACTGCAACTGGTTGTCTTCTGTCATAAGGCTGGAGATGGGCTGGTCATCGTGGGCCCACATCTGTATTCAAAAAACTTTTGGTTATTAATTTTCAAGACGATCAAAATAAAAATTAGAACTTAGAAATTGTTGAAAATGCTTTTACCTGAGTCATCCCACTATTCCCCTGCTGAGAGATTCATCTCTAGGTCGCCACGGAAATCTATCCCAGTGTATGGAAAGTCCTCTATGACAAAATGTTGGTGGTCTAGCCAACGAAAATATGAAGAAGGAAATCGAACAATCTCAGTGCCCTCAATACCGTGACGGGCCATCAGTGTGACCCAATGAACCATCCTAGGTTCTCGAAGACGACCGGAATCAATAGGAATACTCTATGGAGCTAGCATGGGGATCCTCTCTAGAGAAAAGGTGACAAATATGGATCCATATCTAAAATTATTTAGTTTTCCATTCTTCGCTCTAGTTAGTTGGCCTTTTATATTAGCCAACACAGCTTCGCACCAGTTGAAAATGGTGCCGCAAAAACAGTCCACAGCAATGCGCATCTGGGAACCAGTAGCCACATGCAATGTTGCACTCCCACACAACCTGGTAATAGTAAACGCAATAACTTTCAGCTCGGGACGGATGATGGTTTTTATATCAATTCGTTTGTCCCTGGGGTCTACTTCATCATTACAGAATTCTTGTCGAAGACTAGCGACAGTCTGGCCACTTGGCCTAGTCCCAAACAGAGAAAGTTGTTCGCCCCTCTTGGACAAACCAGTCAGAAAATAAATATCCTCCAGCTCAATTTTGAGCTGGTGGCCGCCAATAATGAAACACTGTTCCTGCATGTTCCACCTGTTTACCAGCCATGTCAGGAGGTCTACTTGTGCCCTCATGCCTTGGATGGCCCAAAATTTATACAAACCGCATGCTCTTAATGCTTGCATTGTGGGAAAATGGAGCATTGCGGCTTCGTCCACGTCCTCATGCTCACATTCTCTCCAAATCAATATCTTTTTAATCCTACAATGCATAAAACGATAGATTAGAACAATCTAATTTGAAAACTTTTGGGCGGCAAAAAAGAAATTTGATTTTTAAATTAAAACGCGCGGGGACCGCACCTTACCTTTGTACAGAGTGTGTAGGAAGGCATGTGCTCTGTGGGGAAATTGCAGACCCACGAATTTTTTCTTTGTAGAAAAAGTCGGGGTCGTAGGTACCATGTGTTTCACCTGCGGACCCCCGCGGGCCATTTTCAAACTATTTTTCTCCCTTAAAACTAAAATCTAAAGCCTAAAAATGAATTGTAAACGAATGAAATGCAAGATTAGGAGGTCGTGGATTACTTGGGACTGACGGTTCTCGATTTTGATGGACATATTTTCCATAATCTTCACAGGAATTTTTTTACCCAAAAGCTTCTACTTTTCACTCTGAACTTGAACGGTAAAAATGAAATTGAAAAAGTCATTTTTATAAGTTTTTTCGAATAGATGAATTTTTAATTTGTTTATTTTTCACTTTAAAAGGGTATTTTTGAAGCATTTTTACTCATCTTAAACATGTATGTGTAATGTTTCAAGTTTTTGTGCAGAAATTGGATTTTTCAGGAGAATTGATCATTTTTCAACAAAGAGCATACTTTTATCACTTTTTCGGACTCTTTCAAAAAAATTCACGAAAAAGTGAAACATTAGAGTTCTCTTTTAAGCCCTTTTTAGACTCTCTAAACATGAAAATATTGCCGAGTACTTGATTGTTCGAACTTGTTAAAGTAAATGAATAATCGTCCCTTCAGTATAAGTTTACCCCTTTTATGGACTGAAATGGACTACTTACGAAAAAGGTATACGTTGACTAAATACGGACAATAGAGTTCTCTCCCGCATTATTTTATCCTTTTTTCAGGCTCGAGAGACTAAATTTACGAAAAATTACACCCACGGATTTTCCTTAAATTTTTCTTTAGACTCCCTAAAATTGAAAAACACCGAGTTTCTCATATACTGGACTCGTTAAAATTTAACAGTAAAGGACTTGTTCTCTCCTTCTTAGGGTTCAAATCTTAAAATAAGTTGGACTCATCCGAAGGATGAGCTTATAAACAAGAAAATTTTATCCTCCTCAAGCTTGTCAAAAATAAAGAGGTACTTGCCAGAAATGGTGGGGGAAAAGAGAGGAAAATGGGCATGTTTGTTGCATTTTGATTTTTCGAAAATCCAGTCAACCACTCTTGAACACGACACTTTCAATCTCCTGAGTTGGGAAATCCTTTTCCTAACAGTTAATCAAACCTCATTTGAAAGTCTTCATCCAGTTCCTGGGTATAAGCTTTGGGTCAACTGTCACCAAGCCATCTGCAGTGTCGTTATGTTTTCAAGAGGACAGTTCAAATAAACCATTCATCTGCAAAATATCTATCATCCATTTTTTACCATCCCTGAGTCAGTCCTTTCCAATATGTTTTCAAAACTTGATCTATGATTTCATGTTGTGGGCTTGCCTACAACGGATCACTTTCTATCGACGACAACTCATTATCTAGGAAGTTGATCTACAAATCGTCAGTACCTTGAAATTTGCATGCCTTAATGGCAGGTTTGTCACATTCGACAACAGGTTGCATCATTTAACTTCGATCGAATGATTCCGTGACATGTTCAACTTCAGATCATTCATTCACATTTCATGGATTGTACTGGGTACTTTGAGAGCCATTGACAATACTGGTGGTTACTCTCACACTTGTTAACAGTTTACATCACTGACTGGTAATCAAGTGGTTTCTACCATGTTCGAATTCGACACATTTATTCACATGGATAGAATCATACTGGTTCGAGATGCGGAAATCAAGACCCTGGATCTAGTTTCTACCATCCAGGCTGCGAGGAATTTTTTTATCTTATAGTAGACTATTTACAAACAGATGGCTACATCCATACTGTGTCTACACATGTCTATACTGTGATGTACTCAAAATCATTCCTGTATCAGAACAGTTTGAATTAGTTAGTTCTGATCTGAGTATGGGAATTCCTACCTCAGCGATGATATATATATATTTTTCATTGAGTGTTTTTACAGGTTCCGACTGGGGTGTCCACAGGATGATCCTTGAAATGATAAAGTATTGCACTCTTCATATATGATAGACTTCAACATCATCTATTCCAGACTTTTCACTTTAGGGGGAAATCTGTTACACTAAAAATTGTCATCCTAACATTCTGCTATGTGTATGAGCTCATTATAACTCATACTTCTCCCTTTTCAAGTATAAACATATTAGTTCCTCATGTCAAGCCTTGAAAATCAGAAAAAGTTCCTAAAAGTCTCCTAAACTTTGGTATCGCACTTTATGGCTATCTTTCCTGCGGTCCCGCACCCAATGTTTAGCTATCCTGCATACCTGAACACACTTTATCTTTGTTATAGGTGCGGGCCCCTGTAAGATTAAAAAGGCACAAGTAAATTCCAAAAATCTCAATTAAAGTAAATTCTGGAAGCTTCTAGAATGGATTTTGCGGTGGCAGAACCGCTCTTGTGAGGTGTATGAATCCCTTACCTTATGGAGCTAACCCCTTGATGTGAGGAGCTTATCCCTTTAAAGGAGGATTCTATCCCTTCATACTTGGAATAGAAAACCTCTTCTTTTCCACTATAAAAAGAGGCATTGGGTAGCCTCAAAGGGAGTTGAAGCTTTAGAATATTTGAAGTTAAGTGCTGTTGAGATTCAGACTCAGTTGATTAAGAATTTTGTGAGGAGATATTACATACCTCTATTAGTCTTGGTTGGAGGAGTGTAGAGCTTATCAAAGTAAAGGAGATTCCTGCTTCGGACCCCAGAAAGTCCCGTGCAACATCAAGGCTTAGGTTGTAAGGATTTTCTTCTTTTGAAATTAATACAAATATACTTATTTTTCACAATAAGATTTCAATCAATGGTTTATTTTATAGATTCCTTGATCAATATGATAAGCATGGTTTATGCTGATTTCTATACAGGTGCTATGTAATATTTTTTTTGTTTGTGACTGCAGGTTTACGAGGAAAACTCCTTCAAGCGTGCGAGGGACAACAACGACTTCAAACAAGCACTGAACAAACGGTGAGTCCTTAACACCTCTATAGAGCTTTTCGTAGATCGTATATGCTTAGAGAAATATTATTCTATTTGGCTGTTTGTTGCTAGATACTTTTGGTACTAAGGAGATTGGTCTTGTCCGCAAGACAGATTAATCCTCCAATAAGGTTTTCACTACAAAACATATATCCGGACGAGTGTTCACTAAGAACATCAGGGCCCCTACAAGTTGACGATACTCAGTAGGATTTGCCAATATGGGTCCAACAACACTGCCACTGAACTTCTTAAATTTGAGTTCCATCGATGTCAACATGGGCTTATAGTCCACCATTCCAGATCTTTCCAGAAGCTTCACAATATATTTTCTATGAGAAAGGAAAATCTCGCCAGGTCTCTGCCAGACCTCCAAGCCTAGGAAATAGTGCATCAGTCCTAGGAACTTCATCTCAAACTTAGCAGCAAGCTCCCTCTTGCATTGATGAATGAGAGGGTCAGCACCTATTAGGAAGAGGTTTTCCACATACAACACCAGAATGAGAGGCTTCCCCTGGACAACCTTGAAGTAAAGGTTTGGATCAACATTACTTCGAGTGAAGCCCAGCTTCATCAAGTAGCTATCTATCCTCTCGTACCAAGCTCTAGGTGCTTGCTTCAACCCATAGAGGGCTTTTATCAACCTGTAGACATGGGTGTCCCGATCCTAGACTTCAAACCCCAGAGGTTTTTCTACATACACCTCTTCCTTTATTGCACCATGCAGAAAATCGGTCTTGACATCCATCTGATGAACACTCCATACTTGCGTAGCGGCAAGGGCTATGATTGATTTAATGGTGGTATATCATGCCACAGGTGTAAATATGTCATCATTGTCTATTCCTTCCTTTTGAGAGAAGCCACGGGCAACAAATATTTCCTTGAACTTTTCAGCACTTCCATCAGATCCATGCTTGATCTTGTAGAGCCATTTCGCGGTGACAACTGATTTGTCCTTCGGTCTTGGAACCACATCCCAGACATCATTGTTCATTATGGACTCATATTCTTTGTATATAGCATCCTTCCAGACTTGATGCTTTACGGCTTCCTCAAAAGATACAGGTTCAAATTGTACAATAGTACTCATGGCAGCCAGATACCCTTGGTATCTACACGGCTTCTTGCTTTCTGGGAACGTCCCCCTTAGGGCAGTATGTCCCTCAGCATCTTCGAGAGTGTCCCTGAGCCATGATGGTCTCTTTCTCAATGAAGGAGATGGATCGATTGGGTCCATTGGTCCTTCAACATCAAACATTGTCTCATCTTGCTGTTCTTCTTGATTTCCAAGCCTTGCTTCATGATTTTCCCCAGATCTCGAAAAGTCTACTACTTTCTTCAAGAAATCATCTTCATTAAAAGTGACATCATGGCATATCTCTACTTCCCTTTGACCAGGTACATAGACTCTATAGGCCTTAGAAGTTTCGATGTAGCCCACAAATATTCCTTTCTTCCCAGAAGCATCCAGATTACTTCTCTTTCCTTTTGGCACATGAAAATAAACAGGACATCCAAAAACTCTAAAATGTGAGACGTCAAGTTTCTTACCAGTGAAAACCTCTTTGGGAGTTTTGGAGTCTAGAGCAGAATGAGGGCATTGATTTTGAATGTATACAGAAGTATTCACAGCTTCTCCCCACAGAAACTTCGGTATACCCTAGTCACATAGCATGGCATATGCAGCTTCTATAATGGTCCTATTCTTTCATTCAAAAATGCCATTCTGCTCAGGAGTATAGGTAGTAGTGGTCTCCCTCTTAATGCCAGCTTCTCTGCAAAAGTACTTGAACTCATTGGACTCATATTTAGTGCCATTGTTGGTCTTCAAAATCTTGATCTTATTCCCTGTCATATTTTCCACCAAGGCTTTGAAGGTACGGAACCACATGAAAGCCTCATCCTTCTTCTTCAATAATTATATCTAGGTTTTGCGGGAGAAGTCATCAGTGAATGTCATATTGTAAGAACATCCTCCCAGGGATGTCACGGGTAGCATACCAGATAGATCAGAATGGACTAGTTGCAAAATATCAGATGTCTTTGTGACACTTGAGGGGAAAGGCCCCCTTGTATGCTTTCCTTCAGCAAAAACCTTACATACACCTTCATGATTATTTCCAAATTCGGGCATCCCTATCACCACCTTCCTTTCTTCGGGAAGGACCTTGTAATGAAGGTGTCCAAACCTCTAGTTCCGTAGTTCAGTTTGTCAGATAGTATCACATGTCATAGCTCCCAGTGGAATTCCTCCAACCTGGTAGAGTTGTCCAACTCTAAAACCAATCACGATAGCTTCCTTGAGATTATTCTTCCACATGCACACCTTTCCATCATTAAATGCCACATTGAAACCTTCGTGTTCCATGGCTGATATAGACACAAGGTTCTTCTTCAATTTTGGTACATAGAGTACATCCTGCAAATGTAGGACTTGTCCTTGAGATAAGTGGAGGGTCACAGTCCCTGTCCCTTTCATGGGATATGTGGAATTATCTCCAAGGATAATTTCTGTATTAGTATCCTTCTCAACCATGTCAGAAAGTGCTTTCTTGAACCTAGTGATGTGTCTTGAGGCACCACTATCTATCAGCCAGACATCCATAGTATCGGGAGGGGATGCAGCAAAGAGGGAAGATACAAGAATGTATTCATTTCTTTTATCAACAACATTTGACTCCTCATACCTGGAGTTTCTAAACCTTTTGAAAGGTTGATTTTTTCTGCCAGAGGGAGCCTTCCTCTTTCCTTTGGACCTGTTGTTTCTTTGATTTCCATTCCTCTGGTTGTTGTTGTCATCACTATCAGGAGAATCATTCTTGAAAGGACATTCTCTAGCATGATGAATTGGCCTATGACAAGTGAAACACTTGCCCTTCTTTCCTTGGGCCCCTGCTCTTCCTTTATTATTTGAACCACCAGAGTTCTTCTTTCTAGAATGAGCAGCGTAGGCAGCATTTCAGTCATTTTCGTATTCCTTCATTCTTGTCTCTTCTTGCATGCATCTTGACAATAGCTCGTCAAAGTTAGGAATTGTATTATTATTGATAATGGTAGTGTTGAATACTTTCCATTCACATGGGAGCCATCCAAGTGCAGTGAGTACCATCTCATGATCAGCTATTGTCTCCCCAATAGCCAGCAGATTGTCCCTGATCTCGATTAGTTTCAGAAATTATGTTTGGACAGACTCATCCTTGCCTTTATTCATATTCTTCAATTGATTCTTGGATAATAGCACTCGGTTTTCATTGTTTACTTTGAACATTTGTATCAGCTTATCATACATCTCTTTGGATGTGCCTAGCTCAGATATGTAGGCAACTAGACTTTTATGTATGGATTCCCTGATCATCAAATTTTCTTTGATCTCCCCCTTCTTATACTTGGTTTTGGCAGCAACAGTAGTAGTGGATGGAGGTTCTTGTATCTTACCCACTACATAGTCCATGAGATCACGGTCTTCTAATTTGAGATCTAATATCATCTTCCAAGCATGGAAGTCATCCCTTCTAGTCAGCTTGTCATCCTCCTTGAAGCCATATTTTGTGGAACCCATTTTTATCTTTTGGTGATTGCTATAAGTTAGGGCTTGTATTCACCTCAGCTCTGATACCATGTAATATTTTGTAGATTTTCTATGCTTGATGCAACTTTACTTTTATCAACAGAAATCACATGAATTTACAAGTAAAATGCAGATAGAACATACCAGTGATCCTTTAGAAAATAAGTCAGAAACAAATAAAGGTGATGGTGCGTTACAATGGTCAACAAGATTCTTACCAACAAATACTTCACAGTCAGCCAACCCAGCATGTGTCACAACAGTCCTCAAAACAGTCATACGGTCAACTCATAATTCAACCTCAGAAAATTCAACACTGCCTAGAAAAGTCAACGCAAGGAAGCAGAACTAAAATTCAACGCATATCAACTTATGGTCAACCTTTGACCTCGATTTCTATGCCAAAGAGTACGGCCTCCTTAGATAAAAGTGTCCTCCAAAATTCGGCCCAATCGGACCATGCATTGACCAAAGTCAACACTGGTCAAGCTTCCCCAGAAACCCTAACCGTAGATTTCTGGCTGTAGTGAATTTCGTCCTTCTTGTTGCGGTAAACTTTGACCTTCTTGCTGCGGTAAAATTCGACCTTCTTTCCGACATGTGAGATGAAGCTGCTTCTTAGATGCTCGTATAAGAGGAGGAGATGTGTGATGAGACTAGTGGAAAAATGCTCCAATGTTGACCCTATAAATACCAATCATGAGAGGTGTGTGACACATCTGTTGGGGGTAAAAACCTTAAGGCCAACCTACACTTAAATTTATTATAAATAATAAATTCAAAATTAACCTTAACCTTGACCTTAACTATAACCTAACCTTGACCTTAACCTTAACCTTAACCTTACCTTTACCTTAACCTTACCCTGAACCTTGTTCTTAACCTTAACTTAACCTAAACCTTACCCTTAACCTTATCTTAACCTTAACCTTAACCTAACCTTAACGTTACCCTTAACCTAACCTTAACCTTGACTTTAACCTTACTAAGCTCACACCCTTAACCTTAACATGACCTTAACAATAGCCTTAACCTTATCCTTAACCTTAACTTAACTTTAACCTTGACCTTAGCCTAACCTTCACCTTAACCTTGACTTTACCCTTAACCTTAACCTTAACCTTAACTAAACCCTTAACCTTAACCTTAACCTGACTAAACCCGTAAACTTACCTTAACATTAACCTGACTAAACCCGTAACCTTAACCTTACCTTGACCTTAACTATAATCTAACCCTAACCTTGACCAAACCCATAACTAAAACCTTAACCTTAACCTTAACGTAACCTTAACCTTGAATTTAGCTTAACCTAAACTTAACCCCTTAACCTTAACCTCAACCTTCCCATAACCATAACCATAACCTTGAATTTACCCTTAACCTAACCTTAACCTTAACCTTAACCTAACCCTAACCTTGACCAAACCCTTAACATTAACCTTAACCTTAACCATAACCTTAACCTTAACCTTACCCTAACCTTGACCAAACCTAACCTTAACTTAACCTTAACCTTAACCTTAACCTTGACCTTGACCTTAACCTAACCTTAACCTTAACCTAAACTTAAACTTAACCTTAACCTTACCCTTACCCTTAACCTAACCTTAATCTTAACCTTACCCTTAACCTTAACAATAATATTAACCTTAACCTTACCCTTAATCTTAATCTTAAGATTAACCTTAACCTAACCTTAACCTTAACCTTACCCTAACCTTTACCCTAACCTTAACCTTAACTTTAACCTAATCTTAACCTTAACCTTAACCAAACCTTAACCTTGACCTTAACTGCTAACTAACCCCAACCTTAACCTTAAATTTCCCATAACCATAACCTTAACCTTGACCTTACTGTTACACAGTAATTTGTCACCGTCCCTGCAGTTTCCCATCCCGAACATTGGAGGGCTTTCCTGTGATCTATGAGCAGTGAAATAACCTAAAACCACTTTCATGGTATCGCCCTTGACAAGGACAATCATTCCTCTACAGAAATGTTCCCTTGAAAAACCCTAAAAGCTGATCTTTTAGCCTTGGCGCGACTAGCCAGTTCAGCCCTCGCGCCAATGGGGAAAATCCACCATAGAGGGCGTGCCAACTGGCGCTCTGTCCCAGTGTCTCACTCGCGCCAAGCTTAATAAGGATTGTTTTAAACAAAAAAACTGGCAGAAGTTTGATTCCAAAAAACTCCTGAACTGTAGAAATTTGAATAACTGATATATTATTCACCGAGATTCTCCTGATCACACACTATTTTAGCTTCATGCGTAATACAAAATCTCTTCTACCATTGATCATCACATGCAGAAATAAAATCAATTGCATGCATACATTAAAACCACAAACAATCACACATATGAACACAGTATTTAATGGGAAAGCTTAAATATGAAAACCCCAACTACATGTATATTATATGTCATGGAGATCATGTGACAATCATAGTACAAAATCTCCTCACAAGCTCTCATGCACACCCTCAATTGCTACACACTATCAAGCTAGATCTAGCAAAACACATGCTCCAATATTTTTCCACTTGATAGCCAGCCTCTATTGCATTTTCAATGCTATGGGATGGCTTCATTAAATAGATAAACCACCTGGCTTGTACTGCGCAATCCTCATGGGCTTCTCCACCTATCTGTGTGTTGAAAATAGCAACAGTATAGTCACAACTGATAGTTAACCTGCTCTTTCACCTATTTCTGCACTGGTCTCCACTAAAAATGTCCATGCACTGAAGTTAACTGATGCATTCTTTAGTTGATTAATGAGTTTATAATTAGTGAATTAATTAATAATTAATTCACACCACTCTCACTAATTGTATCAGTTAGTTAAACTGAATACAAATAGATCAACTATGTTTAGATTAGTTAAACTGAATACAACTCCACTAACTTCCTCAATCAACTCCACCAAACTCTGTCACATGAGTTCTAATTGAAGTATCCATGCAATAGCTCCACTTAACCCTCAGGAATAGTGTAATTCCTTCTATCAGCTCCTGTGCCCAAATCTGTGCACTTAACTGAAGTGCTCCAAGAGAATAAGATAATTTTTATAGTCCAAATATTATTAAGAGCTAATAATATTCGACATATCTATTTTTAGACTGGCAATCTAAAAATAGATTCTGCCCAATATGTCTAAAAATAGAAGTCCATCTATTTTTTCCAACTTGACCAACCATCGACAAATAGCATCCTGCAACTCATAGAACATGATCCATATGTCTAAAAATATACTTTGTACCAAAAATAGCCTGCGGGCCCACTTAATGAAGGCGAATTCTTTCCACTAAGCTCATCATGTTCTTGCAATCTCAACATGAACGATTCTCCAAAATGAGTTGGGAGGTTTGGCTCCAGATCTCCATGTATGGGAGGTGGTTTTCCACCTATCATGGAAGCTTCCTTAAGGATAGGGCCAATCCCATAATTGTAGGGATCCCAACTCCCCTTCCACCATCTATATAAGCTTTCCTTTCTCCATTAGCAATCTAGTAGCACTAGAGAGAAAGAGTTGAACTTGTAGCAAGGAGACTATAGCTAGATAGCTTTTGAGAGCCAAGCTAAAGTGAGAGATATTTGTCCCATTTTCGACAGGCTTCATTGAGACGTGCTCCGCTATTAGCCCCACTGAAGGAAGATCAAGCGTTAGAGATTTGGGTTGTATCTTTCCTTTCTTATTTTAATGATAAGCGACTTTTATTATGGTTTCATTCATCCGTCTTTTTCTTTGATGCAATGAATTACATCCTCTCTAACTGATGTATGGTTACAGGCTTTAGATTTTAAGTTGCATATCATTGTATCCTTTGCATGTGTGCAGGTGTTCAGACATGTCGAGTGGAGGAATCATGATCTGCCAAGCGAAGGACGAGAAGCATCATCCTTTCCTCAATGACCACTACATAGGATTTGAGGTAGGCAATTCATTATGTTTTTGTCATTTTTTAACTAGATACCTGCATCACTTTGTGACTGATTTTTGCTAGACCTCATCTAGGCTAGTAGGGATCGCCTCTATTTGCAGAGGGGATTTACTCTCCAACACTTACCCTTAACCTTAACCTTAACCTTACCCCTTTAAAATTAACCTTACCCTTAACCTTACCCTTAACTATAACCTCACCCTAACCTTGACCAAACCCTTAACCTTAAATTTAACCTGACTAAACCCATAACCTTAACCTTAACCTTAACCTTCACCTTAACCTTCACCTTAACGTTAACTATAACCTAAACCTAACCTTGACCAAACCCTTAACCTTAACCTTAAATTTAACCTTAAACTTCCCCTAACCTTAACCCTAACCCTTAACCTTAACTATAACCTTACCATTAACCTAACCATCACCCTAACCTTACCCTAACCATACCCTTAAACTTAACCTTCACTTTACCCTTAACCTAAGCTTAACCTTAAACTAAACTTAACCTTACCCTTAACCTTGACCATAACCTTAACTTAACCTAACCTTAACCTTAACTATAACCTAACCCTAACCTTGACCAAACCCTTAAATTTAACCTTATCTTAACCTTAACCTAACCTTAACCTTAACATTAACCTAATTATAACCTTACCATTAACCTTAACCTTGACCTTAATTATAACCTAACCCTAACCTTGACCAAACCATTAACATTAACCTTAACCTAACCGTAACATTGACCAAACCCTTAACATTAACCTTAACCTTAACCTTAACCTTAACCTTAACCTAATCTTAACCTTGACCTGACCATAACCTTAACCTAACCTTAACCTTAACTTTACCTTAAGGTTAAGGCTAAGGTAAGGGTAAGGTTAACTGTAACCTAACCTTAACCTTAAACCTAACCTTAACCTTAAAATTAACCTTAACCTTAACCTTAACCATAAGCTTAACCTTAACCTTAACTTTACCCTTAACATTAACCTTAACCTTGACCTTAACCTTAACCTTAACCGTAACCTTTACCTTATATTAACCTTAACCTAACCTTAAATTTGACTTATCCTAATGTTAACCTGACTAAACTCGTAACCTTAACCTTAACCTTAACCTAACCTTAACCTTAACTATAACCTAACCTTAACCATGACCTCAACTATAACCTAACCCTAACCTTGACCAAACCCTTAATCTTAACCTTAACCTAACCTTACCCTACCCTTAACCCTAACCTTACCCTTAACCCCAACCTTACCCTTAACCTCAACCTTAACCTTAACCTTCCCATAACCTTAACCTTAACCTTAACATAACCTTAACCTTATGTTAGCCACCTATAAATTTTGTTATACCAAGTGGTGGCTCGACTTTGTCTTCAAGCCTTCAAGAGATAGTTTCCTTTGAAAACCTATCATCTTTTGAAGTCTTATGATTTTCTTTATCCTTTGAATTAATCTTCACTGTTGTTTCACTATAATTCCTCAAGTACCTGCTGATGAACAGAGAGGAAACTGCTTAACAGGCTCCATTTTCCATCATTACACTTCTTCACTTCACTCTCCAAATTTCATTCATAAAAACCTCCATTTGACTTCTAAAAAAAATTCAAAATCCTCTTTAAAGCTTATATCTCCCTCCTATTTGGTTTAAAATTCCCCCTTTAGCCTATCGGAACTCTGTTTTGGCCTTAAAAATATTTTTTTTGGCCTAAAACATCGGTCTTTTGCATGATAAAGAGTTAAGCCCCTGAGGGATTATGTCTGTTAGCCCTCCACCTCATATGGTCGAAGCCTCGCAATCAGGAACTTAAAAGCCTAAAAACCCTCTTTCGAACCCTTCTTTCCTTTGTTTTTTCATTACCCCGACATTATGATTTAAACGAATTTAGACCTTTGATCTCTGTAGATCAACGACCATTGGGTTACCTGCTCTTTGCCCATCCATCATGCCTTAGCTTTTCCTCTGTTCAAATAACCCACCCCATCTTTTAATCTCAACCGGCCATTCAGGTGATCTGACGATCGAGACTAAACCCAATAACCTTTTGACCTATCCACCCCGCAACAAATTTGTTGATGCACTGTCGGACCCATTCTAATTTTCCCTCAGGACTATTAAGTTTTCACGCTCAATGATAACCGTTGATTTGTGCTCCTTCCACCAGATCAACGTCCACGGTTCCATCTCGCGCCGTCGAGCCCTATGTCCCACCATACATCCTCTGTGCAGCTTTCTGCCCATCGTGTTTTATACGCGCCGTTCGATCTCCCGACGAGCATCTAATCGACAACGATCAATCTCGCGCAATTTTTTGGACCTCCCCGCACTCCTCTACTTCCACGCGAAATAGGCAGTTTTGATTTTCCACATGCAAGTGATGTATCGTATCACGTTTTTTTTGGCAATACCGCCTACCCCCCCAAACGCTATGCAAAAACCACTTCCTGTTTTCCCAAAACCACCTTTCCTCAATTTGCACCCTAATTCAAATTTAAACACTGTTTCGTTTTCCGCCATGTTTTTTTCTCCTTCTACTGCTGCATTCCTCCATCCTCACAGCTGCGAACCACCTTCACAAACCCTCCTAAACAGTCAAACCCATAATTCGCAGGATTTAAATAACGATTTCTTATTTTATGCAGGTTTTATAAATTAAAGGGTAAAACCCTCCTGCAGATGATTATAATGTTATGGGCCGAGGATGACGATCCTCATGGCCTTTGATACAATTTCAAATGGTTTGTGAGTTATAACTACATGTTTTTAGGGAATCGATAAGTCATGATTATCGGTTTTATGAAAAAACAACACAACAAACCCTTTGTGCACCTGCAAAGCCACATAACACAGTAAGCATCAACCAATTGAAGGATCAAAGCATAATCCGAAGATTAAAGGCTCCAAGAAGAGTTTAAAGGAAACAACGGTCTAATCCACAAATGAAGACCGATCTAGAAGAAAACTCAGATGACACATCAAAGGGTCTAATTGAATCCCCAACTACCAAAGTTTCCACCTACAGCCTCTCTGCCTCAAAGGAATACCCAGATCAAATCTTAGCCAGCAACATTAAAGACTAAGGCAGATGACAGTTATCACAAAAAAAGGAAGATATTTCAAACTGTCAGTAAAGTTATTAAAAAGATAAGAAAATTCCTAAAAGTCAATATTTTTACCCACTAAGCCTAAAAAGCAGAAACAAAGTTATAATTGAATTTTTTCCTGCCTTATGCCTTGCATGGTTTTCAAGGCTAGGAGTTACATTTAGTATAGAATTAATTACACTTAAACCCTAGGAAATATTCCACCTCCTCATTTTATTATAAAATCTCCTTGAGGAGCACATTGTAAAGGGTTGGTTGGTCACTAGTTGTAATACTAAAACACTCTGAAATAATACATAGTCTGTTGGAAGTTGAAGAAGAAATTGAAGTCTTGGAAGCTTGATGATGTTTTCACATGCTTGTTCTTGAGAAGGCTCTATCATTGGATCCCTGAGCTTCGTTGTTGGTGATGTATTTTGAACTATTTGTTGTCTTTCCTATTTTCATTATGTTTCATAAATTCTTACTACAGTAGGATGAAACGTTTAGGCTAAGAAATGACTCCTGGAAGCACCTTAGACCTGTTTATCCTTCACTATTTTATGTTTTCTTCTTCTGAGGTATTTTAGAGTCTTTAATATTTCTCTTTAGTCCTAATGCTTGTTTATTTCTCTAATATTTCAAATAGTTGGTTCTAGCATGATTTATGGTTTTCCCTACTTGTTTGTTGCCACTTGAAAATTGTTTTTGAAGTCTCCCTTTGAAGTACCATTGTTTATAGTTAGCCAAGAAGGTTTTTTTTTATCATACCCTTTTTTCCTGCTTGAATAATTGTTTTGAAGGTCTTATAGTTGTAATCATAGATGTGTTAGGTGGTCCCTCTTCTATGACTGCAATTATCAGCGAATCTTTCATGTTCTCTAACTCCTTTGAAATAAATATTTTAGGAAATAGGATGTGCTCCTGAATCTTAGATTTCATTTTAAAATTTGTCTTAAAGTCATGATTTGTCTAAAGTGTGGTTTGTAGAATTCATGGTTAGCCCTGTATATCAAATACCTCTTTATGTTCAAGTTATGTTTTTAAGTTCCCTTTTTTGAGAATTAAAAATCTCTTTTGAAATCATTAATGTCCATCTCATTAAAAAAAAATAAAGGATCTTGTGGCCAAGTTAGATTTTCCCTTTGATATCCCATATCCACTTATGAGCTTGTTACCAACTTCATTTTGACTCCATTTCCTAATGAAACCGACACTTCTTCTTTCTATCTATACTACCTAGACCATTCATGTTATGTTGTGCCAATCCAACGAAACAAAAAAACAAACCAAACAAACACCTGCACTTAATAACTAGCCTAAAATCAATATTTAAAAGAAAACATGATAAATATTTGCAAAACAAGTAAATTTGAGAGATCCCTCTCTGAGAATAGGAGGACTAGATCCTGGAACTCTAAAGATTGGTTCTGTTGTTGCCTTGTCTTTTGGCAAGCCAATCTATCAAAACATAGGATACCAACATAATGGCGATCACGGTGGGACTTATTGAATCTATGATAGCCTAGAAAACTATTATAAACTTTTTAGTCATACAAATCTCTAAGAAAACCAGTTAGTAAGCCATAGAGTAGACTATGTTTGTTTGAGCACCTTAGCTAAGTGTTAAAATCAGACATAGGACACTCTCTTAACCATAGAAATATACAAAATCCAAAGATATTTCAGATTGGCTTCATAATAAAGATGGTGGTGGAACCATAAAACATTTTACCTTCACAAAAGCTAAAAAGTTTCCACCTAGTCACTCCATTAGCCCTAGTAGGCTTATTACTCATCTAGGTCTCTAGATCTCTTTAGGACCGTGTTAACCATCCTTGAGGAAGTTTAGAAGCCTATTCCCATACTAGAATAGACATTGTGAGACGCAAAACTTTCAAAAACAATCCCTAAAAAACTTCGTCCTATCTCATTTTTAAAAAATAGTCTGGCTTCACATAGGATCAACAATAGATCTCATCCAGACCCTAATCCTCCTACAATAGTTGACAATCTATAGAATATTTTGTGGCAAAATTCTAAGTCTGGAAAATCAACTGCTGATTAGAGCCTCTTAAGAACAAAATATATCCCTGAAAACCTTGTTGTCTTAAAGGATTTACACTTTGACTTACATCATACAAAGAACATATTCAAACCAGATCTCAAAGTTATTTGAACTAAGATAATTTTGAAATAGCAGGTTTGCAACAGAGCTTTAGTAGAGAAGCCTCGCCTTCGACTCCTCCTGATTCCCAACTTCTTCACAACTTTAGCCTCTTTTGTAACAAATCTGCTAGAAACCAATTTTTTGGCCCAAGTGTTTCTTCCACTCCAATCCATACCACCACTGTTCAAAACACTCCATTCCAACCCACTTTCCCTCTTGTCAATCCACCCCTTGTAAATCCACCTTTCCTTCCAGCCATGGCATCAAGGTATGCTCCACTAGTGTTACCACAACCCATGGTTCGCTTACCAAATGATTACCAATCCAAAATTCTTCATTTCACCGGAAATGAACCTACTAGTGCCCAACAGTACGTAGATAAAATGAATGATGCATTTGATTACATGGAGATAGAAGAAGAGACTATTAAAATGAGAATTTTTGCTCAAAGTTTAGGAGGAGAAGTCAAGAAATGGTTTAAAAACATAGCTCCTCACAACATAAATGATCTTCCTTCTCTATATCAAACATTTATAAACAAATGGGAAATCAGAAAAAACCCCCTCCAAATCCTTTCAGACTATACTAACCTCAAAAGAAATACTGGGGAAAGTGTCCATGATTACTGCACTAGATTCAATAGTGTGTATAATGCACATCCTCTAGACATGAAACCTCCACTAGGATTAGCCTTACCTAATTTCCTAGAATATTTGACCCGGAAATGGCTTATCAGCTAAGAGAAAGAGACCCCTCAACTTTAGAAGATATGCAGGGGGAGACATGAGTGTGGAGGAAAATATAATTGAAAAAAGAGCTAGGTTGAGGGTAGAGAAAAGAGTTACATACAGGGATTATACAATTCCATCAACCTCTATATCAGATACTAAAATCGATAACTTAGTAAAGGTAATGGAGAGGATGCTTGAAAATATAAATCTGAATGATAGAGTGCCTCCTAGAGAAAACCAAAATAGAAATAGAAACCAGAATTTGAGAAGAGACCCTAATCAAGATAGGTAGAGAAAAAATGACCAACAAGTTAGACCTCCCTTCCAACAAAACTATTTAGATCAAAAGGAAGAAAGGGAGATTGAAAGGTTGGGAGAAAATAATGTAAACTTGATTGGATCAGACAGTGGGGATGATGTTTACCTCACTGAAGAAGAACAAGTTTTCTTCTCCCCATAACAAAATGAAGATACATATGAGGATTCTGATGATTATAGATTGGGGTTTGAAAATGAAATCATGAAGGTGCACAAACGATATGATCTTAGGAGCAGAGGCAACATAGATAATTCAAATGACAAAAGAACTAGCACTACTGTTAGGAAAAATGCAGAAAATTAGCCTAAGAAAACAAAAGATAAACCCAACATTTTGGCTAAGAAAATAGATTTAAACAAAGAGAAAAGCAGCTAGCCAAATGTTGAACAAAGCAGCCCTAACACTTCAGCTAGTGGCCCTAACAAAATTGTCCCAAATAGTAGTCCAAAAAAATTTAAGAAAATTAGAATTGCTGAAAGGAATTCAATTGAAAAAACAGATGTAAATATGACAAAATCAATATTTCCTTTCAGCCTTGAGGGAGAGATTGCAAAGATAAATATTATCATACCTCTAGCTAAACTAGTAACCCAAGAAGTTTACAAAAACCAAGTTTTGAAAGCTTTGAACTTAGGAAGTGACATTGATACGTTAAACTTGACAAATGACAAACCTGAGTTGTTGTTTGGTCCAGAAGTTGAAGGAAAATACCAGTAAGGAGTTGTCCCTCCCTTCTATGTTAGTTTGAATATACATGATAGGATATTACACAATGCCATGTTAAACTCTGGAGCTTCACATAATCTTATGCCCAAAGTAGTAATGGAAAGCTTAAGCTTAGAAATTACTAAACCATACAAGGATTTGTATTCCTTTGATTCAAGCAGAGTCAAATTCTTAGGTTTAATCAAAGATTTATGTGTAAAATTATCTCACATCCCTGATAAGAGTCTAGTAATGGACATAGTGGTAGCTGACATTCCCCCAAAATATGGCATGCTTTTATCAAGATCATGGGGAGCCAAAATTCAAGGGAGCCTTCAAATAGACATGTCTTATGCCACCATCCTAGTTTTTAACCAAAAAAAAATATTATACATGGAATCCCACATGAAATATATGGTGAGAAACATAGATAAACCAAAAAACTCTCCAATCATTCAATCAAGTTTAGATTCCTTTATCTTGTACAATGAAGATGAAATCACTCAACAAGAAAAGGAAAACAAAGAAGAAATCAATTTACCAGATAAGTTAAAACTACTTCAACTCATATACAAATCATTAGAAATCAACAACAACAAGAAAATGAAAATGAGGCATATATACTTTGGACAATAAACTTTGATGGGTCTTGTAATAAAACAAGTGCAGGGGTAGGTGTATGGATTCAAAATACAAATCAGGGTTATTCATATAAACTAGATTTTCCATGCACCAAAAATATTGCTAAATATGAAGCCCTTCTCCTTGGCTTGCAGTTGCTTACACAATTAGAAGCCCCTAAAATATAAATCCTAGGAGATTCTAAACTTATCATAAGACAAATCAAAGAAGAATATTCAGCTAAAAACCCAAGACTTAGAGAATATCGAAATGCTGCCCTTGATTTATTAAAGACCTTTGAAAAATATGAACTCATTTTCATTCCAAGAGCACAAAATCATCTAGAAAATGAACTTTCCTTCAATGCCAACAATCACCAAGTACCCCAGATAAATGAACATCTTAACATAATGGTCAAAAATAGGCCTACAGTGCCTGACAATGAGGACCACTGGCAAGTGTTTGACACTGAAACACACAGATGATTTCCTAAAATCAGAAAATGATTTTGCCATACCAGCATTAGAAACCAGCCATGAAGAAAACTGTTTGGATAATGAAGAAATCTCAGAAATAGAAATGACATATTCTGCTGATATAAATAACTGTGAGAATCTTTTTGAAGCAAAATTAATTGACTACGTAGACTAGAAATACTTGGAAGTTTTACAATGCAAGAATGATACAATTCCAAGAGGTCTCACAACTTTAGAACACCCTTTTGACCTTAATGATGTAGCCAAAGAACAAAAAATGGAGCCTATGGAAACAGATGTAGAAGAACAAAACATAGGCAGCCTAGCAGAGCCCAAGATGATCAAATGATCTAGCACACTCCCAGCTCATATAAAACTACAATACATAGAGTTGTTCAAATAATTTAGAGATGTGTTTTCTTGGGGATACAAAGATCTAAAATCTTATGACACTAGCATCATTCAACAAAAAATTCCTCTTAAGGAAAACCAGAAACCTTTCAAACAAAAACTAAGAAGGATAAACCCTGTTTTATTACCTTTAGTCAAGAAAGAAATTGAAAAAATGTATGATGTTGGGATTATAGTACCTCTTAGATATTTAGAATGGGTGTCAAACCTAGTTTATGTTAGGAAGAAGATAGGGGAAATCAGGCTCTGCATTGACTTTAGAAATATAAATAGAGCCTCCCTGAAAGACAACTACCCCTTACCCAAAATGGACCATATGCTTCAAAGGGTAGTTGGATCAAAAAGAATATTACTGTTGGATGGGTTCTCAGGGTACAATAAGGTGTTAGTGCTCCCAAGTGATCAACACAAAACTGCTTTTACTACACCTTGGGGCACCTTTATGTATGTCAAAATTCCATTTGGTTTGATGAATACAGGGGCCACTTTCCAAAGGGCCATCAACATAGTCTTCTCAGAAGATATTTGCTATTTTATAATCATTACCTTGTTGACATAATTGTTTTCTCTAAAATTGATGAAGAACATTTAATTCATTTAAGAAAATTTTTTGAGAAATGTAGGAAATTTGGATTATCTTTGAACCCCAAAAAGACACTCTTTGGTCTCCAAGAAGGTAAAATTCTTGGTCAAATAATTTCAAAAGAGAGAATCAAAGTAGACCCTAAAAGGATTGGTGGCATATTAAAAATCAGCCATCCAAGAAGTCTCAAAGAATTACAATCTTTCATTGGAAAGATTAATTTTTGAGGAGGTTTATCCCCAACCTTGATGAGATATTAAGAAAAATAGCAAACATGCTTAAGAAAGAGGTAGGTGTGAAATGGACTAAACAAGCTAAACAATCATTTGAACTGGTTAAACAAGCTCTTACTCAAACACCAGTCTTGATTAGTCCAGATTTCACCAAAGATTTTTATAGCTTTTCTTTTGCATCAGAGCATACAATAGCTGCAGTGTTGCATCAAAAGAATGGTTTGGGGCAAGAACAACCGATATAATTTTTTAGTAGGTCCTTAAGAGATGCTCCTCTCAAATATAACATCATGGAGAAGCAAGCCTTAGCATTAGTGAAAGCATTAAAAGACTTTAGAGTCTACATTTTACACTCTCACATAATTGCTTTTGTTCCACATACTGTTGTCAAGGACATTCTAAGTCAAGACCCTGATGGTAAAAGGGGAAAGTGGATTGCTACTATTCTTGAATATTACTTAGAAATCAGGCCCACCAAACTAATTAAAGGGCAGGGATTAGCAAGACTCATGGCTGAGTCAAACTTCCAAGCACTATGTTAGCACCTAATTTGAACCTTAGGCTGAAGGAAGGCAAATCAGGGTAACCTTTAAACCACGCTCAGCCTTGTAGATAGCTCTACAAGGTCAGGAGAGGGCTCTCTTCATGAAAGATATTCAATAAAGTACAATTATGAACTGATATTAGGCTAGCTATAATTATGGGAAATGTTTAAATGAATGAATTTTTCAGGGTTGTATGGAACAAATAGGACAGTTTGAAACTGGGGAATTAAATCAGGGATACAGGATATTTCATGGGGCAAGGTAGGAAGGAAATTTTAGCAATTAAGTTTAAATAATGATGGGATGGAAATATTGGTGAGGAGCTAAAAAGGGCATAGGATATGGATCCTTTTCAAACAGAAGAAAACATAGAATATTGAATGATTTCCCAAGGCAGAGCATTAAAAATGGATTCTACCTATCTATCCTGAAAATCATTCAACCAGAGATGTTTATGAATGAATGGTACACATAACAATTTTACATATGAACACAAAGGAGAGAAAAAATGCTAAAACTCATACCACATGGATCCCACAAATCAGAGCTGCATATCTTTATTAATTCCCTTTCAAACTGTTACAACGGAGCGCAGAGCGTCCTCTTTGATTTCTACACTATTTCCCCTACTTACTAACTTACTGGTTACAAAATGAGTGAAAATTACATTAAATAGACCAGAAATGTGGGAAATAGATCCATAGAAAAAGGGATTTGTTTTACCAACTCAGAATTGAAATCCAAACATAGGAAAGAGAACCAACAATCTACTCCTGAAAGGGAGGAACAACAATACATTTTGACCACTTTGGCAGATTCATTGATACACTAGATGAATGAAAAATAGGAAATCTGAAGAGAAAATCCCTATTTTTCTGCTGCTATAGAAGTCTTTGTTTCATAATTAGCTCTCGGCCCTTTGACTGTTGCTTGTCTTTATTGAAAATCTCATATATGCCGAGAAATGCCTTTTGAAAACAACAAAACTAAATTTCATGCCTTTAGTGAAGAAAAGACCCTTTTTTGGATAAAAAGAGCAAAGGGAAAGGGATGTGGGCCCGAACACAATCGAAATCGGAAGATCGTGGACGTGTGACATACAATGGAAAAATTGCAATGCGATTAGTGCATAAGGGCAATCACAATTGGGGATCGGAGGAAAGGGGAAGATGTTATTAGAACGAGGCCCTAAAACTCCAATGCGATTTGAATAAATGTAATAGGGGTAAAGGATAAGCCAAAGGGTAATGGGGTAAAAATAAAAATAAAAAAATTTCAGCACTTTTGCAAAGGAGAAAAATAATTTTACATTGAAAAATGGGGAAGGACTTTAGGTGGGACCCGGGAGAACAATCACAATCGCAATCAGAAGGGAAGGGAGGTGTTAAGGTGCAATAGGATTTCGCCGATGCGATTTAGGATGGATCGATGGAGGGAAGTAATTTATAAAATGAAATAAAATGAAATTTTGGATTTACAAAGGGAAAAGACCCTTTTATTATGAATGGGTGGAAGATTATATGGTGGGACCCAGAGGTCAATCGCAATCGGAAATCAGGGTTTGGGAGTGGAGGCTAAGTGTTACACCATAGGATTTTTCCGATGCGATTGGGGATAAGTGATGGGGGAATCCTTTATAAAATGAAATATAATGTGACTTAGCACATTTAGAAAGGAAAATAGAATTTTTACTTTGGAGCGGGGCAGAAGGTTTAATGGTGGTGCCCGACCAATCGGAATCGGGAGATCAGAGGAGAGAGGAGGCAAAGTGTTATGTGAAAACACTGATTGCGATGGTGCGATGGACTATGGGTTGTTTGATCGGATGGGCAGATCGATGGCGGATGTGTAATCGGGGGAGCAGAGTTCATCGCAATCAGAGAAATGGGGAGGGTTCAATCGGAGGGGATTGATTGAAAGTTCCGATTGCGATGATGCGATGGCATATGGGCCATCATATCATTTATCAGATCAACGGTTGGGATTTAATCAGACGGGATTCAATCGGCGGGACTCAATCGAGTGTATGCAATCGCATCACAGTTTTTTGTAGTCACAAGGGTCAATCAGAGTGCACGATAAGTATGGTTCGATTGCGATCGGAATGGGAGTAATTTATAATAAAAAATTTAAAACTTTACTATAAATTTTAAGGGGAAATGAGGGGCAAGGTTATTAAATCGCACCGGGGTTTTATGTGTTTAAAATATTTTAATGATGTGATTATGCCATCGGATAAAGAAAACATTAAAATTTAATAAAATAATGTTTAAGGGAAAAAAATGGGAAAAGGGGTAGGGTTTAGGGTATAGGGAAGCTTTATTCATTTAAGCATAAATTTCAATCCAGGAGTCAGTTTTGAGAGTATAATATGTTGTCATTCCTAGAGATGACCTTGAGTTGTGAAAGACCAGTGCCTAGGACATCTTATATAGTAAGGAGCATAAGGTATATTTCAAGACCATTATCAGTATGAGGCTCTTTACTACTTCAACTTTTACAAGGAGGTGCAATATAGATGGAACCAAAATACTCACAGATTCAGCATAATGAAAAGATGTTGTAGAGGAAAGGAGTGAATCCTCAATATAGATGCATCAGACAACTCAAAGAAAGATTTCAGTAAGGAGGGTTGGGTTCTAAAATTCTTTATAGATATTTAAAAATCAGGCTACGTTTGCTGCGTAGAAAATACAGAAGGAATACTAACTACTAATGAGATGGAATTCCGTAAACATATCTAAACATGAGATGGGCTTAATAAGATAAGAATCCATGCATGTCAATAGATTTCAAAGAATAACATCCCACAGTACTCAATATAGAGGAAACATGAGTGAAGTGGAAAGTGAAACAACATATCATGCCTGAGCCATATTTAAAGCGCTAGACTAGTTAAGTATAAGTATCAATGGCGATAAATTTATACCAAAGCTAGTGAGCCACTCACATTCCAGAGCATGATATAAGAGAAGTGGAAATGGTGAAATGAACAATCAAAAAATATCACATAAGGCAGAGTTACATACTATAAAACATTAAGACCATAATCCTCACTTAAAATAAAACTTCTTCTCGCTGAGACCCAACGGGCTCCTCACATTTCTATTGAGATTTCAACAACAAGCATACAAAAATTCTTACACAGCCAAATTCTTCAGAAAATCTGGAACCTGTTTTTCTCTTCTGATATTGCTTATATAAAAGCCTCAGAAAAAAGGAACGAGAAGATATTTTTGGGAAAAATATCTTCCTTGCATGCTAGAAATCGGTTTTAGGTCTCCATAAAAAATAACCAAAATTAATGATGAGGAATTGGGGCATCTCATCATTGACAGTTGGGCTCACGGCCGTTTTAAACAAAAATATCAAATAAAAGTTTCTAACAGAAAGTGAAATGCAGGAGTGTAATGTGAATTCCACTCTAAATTTAAAAGAAACAAACTAAAATAGAAGTAAAAGACCACTAGGGCTGAATAATTAATTGACGATTCTTGCTGACGAGGTGGAGTTGAGGTGGTCGCTGTCACAGATGGTGAAATGTTGGCGGAGAGGAATCAATTTTCCTCTGATGTGGCAGTAGAGGATTTTCTGCCTGTAGCCCTTCATGATTTTCTTTAATTCTGATTTAACTTGGAGGATGGGCTATTGATAATCAATATTAGCTGAAATCCCAAAATTGTCTTCAATCTTTTGTTCTTGCTGTGGCAGGTCTTTGACACTACTACTCTGACTTGCTGCTATATTTGGCCGTTGATGAAATGGCCTCTCTGTGTTCTAAACCACAATCACTGTGATTATGGAATATAGGGTGAGTCAACCACTCTGCGAAAACCAACATCATAAAATAAACCAATTATAAAATCCAGGTGGCGGAAGAGATGCTTTGAAAACCTCTGGAATGGTGGCGGAAATGGTGAATGAAGGAAAAAACTGGCGAAAGAGACCAGAATAATCGTTGAAACCCAAATTTTAGCATTTGGGTGGATCTACAAAGAAAAGTGATGGAAACGAATGAACACGGGCCATTTGATGGTGGGACCCAGCTAAGGGGGAGGGCGATTAGCTTTGGGCCGTTGGATCGCAGGAGGCGACCAATGGCGGAGGTTAAATGATGCAGTTAAAAGAGGCTCCGATGAAGAAATATGGGTGCAAGCACGATGCGATGTGGACCGTCAATCTTGGATCAAATGAACAGTCACGATCGAATCGGCGAATCGCAATCGGGAGAGACAGAGGGTGACACCTTTAAAAAGTTCCGATTGACGACGGTACGATTGAGCGCCAGTCATTGGATCGTGAAGGGAATCAATGGCAGAGATCAAATCGGTGAGAAGATGGATGGGGGAAAAGAGGCAGAGTGGGAGAAATGAGGTTCATTGGATCTTATCAGATGGATGACTATGATCAGATCGAGGGGATTGCAATCAGAAGGGATGGTGGGGCGGCATTGCAAAAAGTTCCGATTTCGATTGAAGCAGGGATGCGATTAAACGACCATCGTTTGATCTAGAGACAGATTGATGGCTCTGATGAAATCAGAAGAGTGGATGGACAGGGACGACAGGCACGACGCGATTAGCACTGGGCCGTCGGATCTGGCAGGGAGATCGACGGTCGGCAGGAAATCGGAGGGAGGAAATGGAAGAAGCGATGGGCGCGGTGTGATTAGCGTCGAGCCGTCGGATCTTAATAGATCGGCGGCAAGGATCATTGTGGGAGTCGATAGACCACAGTCCAATCGCATCGGGGAAAACAAGAGGAACAAAGGAAATGCGCCCTGCAAAAACTTTCGATTGCGATAAGGCACCCAAGGCTTAAGCATTTGGTCTCAGTGCTCGGGGCATATGGGGAAGTGATTAAGGGGCTGGCCTAAAAAGGTGCTTAGCTTGTCATAAGGTGAAAAGTGGGTTTTGGCCTATTTTTCAATGCATTTTAAGGCCGAAAAGGGGTAACGGTAAAGAGGAAAAGGGATTTTCAGAACAACCAAGGGTATTCGTAAGGTTAAAAAGGGGAATTGAATTATCAATGAGGGATTAATGAGGAATTAGGGGAGGGGAAAATAGTGTTGAAACAGAGGATTAGTGGGAATAAAATAAGGGAAATTGAGGCCTTTTTGGGCATTCATCTTCACAGAAACAGAGAGGTTTTTAACTGGAAACAATAGTGGGGATTCATAAAAGGACAAAGGACATAAAGGGATTTCAAGGATGATGTGTTTTCAGCAGGAATGCATTCCTTGAAAGCTCGGAGATAGTTTGACCCCCTGTTTTCTTGTCAAAAATTAATAGGGGGCTAACATGATCAACATAATATACCGTTGGAAATATCTTTCCGGGCTCTTTCTGATGGACATACTTAGAACATGATTTAACACTAACAAGGCTATCGAAAACCTCTCTGAAGGGAAGGGTGGTGACTTTGTGGAGATAGAAGCTTCTGAAGTGTGAGTTATTACATATGATTGACACAAAATTACATAAGAGATGATAATAAAGGAAAAGTATCATGTTTTCACCTCAAAACATGGTTTTGAGGTGAAAATTACATCAAGCTGAATAAAAATTTTCTTTGATCTTCCCAGATGTTGTGACTTTGATTTTATTCGACCTCCTCATGACCTTGTTGATATTTATTAACACTTGACTCATTAATTTGACCATGGTGAGATTCTAAAACCTAATGATACCAAACTTATGACCTAATCATGACTCACAGGGTGAAAGTGACTCATGACTAAAGACCATAGAGAGGAGAATTAGCAAGTTTCACATGAGGGAAAACTGATGAAAGACCACTACCATCAATGAATCCATGACCTAGCGGAATGATGAAAATTTATGGTAGGGACACCTAATATGCAAATGACAAAGAGGAGTTTTGATCACTGATGGCAGTATGACTAGACTGACACTAACATTGGCTCCAATGGGGATGGTAGCTCCTTGGAGGTGCCAAGAACACCGTAGACCAAGTAGGCTTATCCATTGGGCATGGAGTCAAAAAATACTGAAAAAGGAAACAATGTGGACTGAATCTGTCTCAGAACTAAGACTGAAAACTAAAATAAAACCAAACCATACACATATCATTCAACTTTTATAGCCTTCAGCTCGGGCCCCAAATTTGAATGACCGTGTACTTGAAATCTAACTAAAAATAACATGGTATATATGATGATTGTGACATAGTTTTTGATCCATTATCTTCAACAATGGTAGTGCTTCAAAAGCCTACCATTCACTGATCCTCCAGGGCAATCTTGGCCATCCATCTCTGAAAGAAAGAAGGCATTCTGTCCCCTGTATGATGAAATCTTATATGGTCCTTTCCACAGGTTGTCGAACTTACCGTGTTTCCCTTTGTCCTCATTTCTTGCATCCCATCTCCACACCACATCATCCAACTGAAACCTTTCTGCTTTGGTCTTTCGGTCATAGATCTTATTTATTTTCTCCTGCAACTGAATGGTGTTCTATGACACTTCCTCCCTTGTTTTCTGAAGGTGGATCATTTGATTGATCCTCCGCTGATTATCATCTTCTTCACTACCAAATTATTTTAATAAATTCATGACTGGAACTGTAAGAGATGTAGGAAAGACATCATCAATACCATAAACTAGTTCAAAAGGTGACATACCTATAGATTTCTTGCTGCTAACTCTGTCTGCCCATAACGCATTGATGAGATTTCGATGCCAGTTCCTTTTGTTTGCCTACAACATTTTCTTTATTATGTTTATCAGAGATTTATTCAACGATTCTGCTAGGTCGTTGCCTTGTGGGTAGTACGTTGTTGAATGGCCCAACAAAATATTGTATTTGTTGCAGAACTCCACCATCTTCTTAGATTTGAACGATGTTGTGTTATTTGTTATAATTTTGTGAGGGAAACCAAAATGAGATAATATATTTGACTCTAAAAATTGAATAATTGCTGTGTCTGTAGCCTGCATTACTGGAACGACCTTGATCCATTTGGTGAAGTAATCTATACTTGTCAAGATCCATCGATGTTGTGCTAATGATGCGGGATGGATTTCCCCTATGAAATCAAGTCCCCACTACTGAAAGGGAGCATTTACTGAAACTGGTTTCAAAGGAAGAGGAAGCAATTTCTTTTTCCCTTGGAAAATTTGGCATTCATGACAACTCATCACTGTTTTATACAGATTTGAAAATAAAGGGGGCCAATAATACCCTACTCTCAATACCTTGTTAGTTTTAGTTTTCCAAAACAAGTGACCACCGCAATCACCTTTGTGAAATTCATGCATTACCTTCTGAGCCTCTTCTTCAACCAAAAAGTTGAGCAAAATACCTCCTGGATCTTTCCAATAAAGAGCACTATTTAAAATACAATATTTAGCAACCTTAAGTTTCAGTGATCTACCTTTGCTTTTAGACATTCCTGGAGGTGGTGAAATATGTTAAAGAAGATAAACAATATCTGAATACCATGGGGATTGAAGAAAAATGTCTGAAACTAGAACAATCAAACCTTCAACCTCATCTTTAGACATTACTGTTATGAGATTTATATCCAGGGCACGTAGGTTTGATTGGGCCATTAGCTTTGCCAAGCCTTGTCCTTTGATCAGCTTTGTGGGTTTGATCTCTAAATCATACTCCAACATAGTTTCTATCCACTTACCTCTTCGACCTTCTGGATCAATTTGCATCAGGGCATCCTTTACTGCAACATTAGGAACATATGATATAGTATGTGAATGTAGAATGTAGACCCTAAAATCCTTCAATTCCTTTATAAGAGCCAATTCTTGTTTCTCAATAATATTATACTGTAAGGAAGCATCTCTAATAGTCCTATTGAAAAAGGAAATTGGCTTTTCAATATGATATCTTTTTTGCGTCAAAACCACGGCCATATTATGCTCTGATGCAAATGAAAATATAATAAAATATTGAGTATAGTCAGGACTAATCAAGATTGGGGCATTGGACAGAGCAAACTTTACCAGATTAAATGACTTGATAGCTTCTTCACTCCATTTGACAGTGCTATCCTTTTTCAACATGTTAGTCATTTCCCTTAAATTTTCAGCCAAATTGGGTATAAATTTGCACAGGAAGTTCATCTTACCATTAAATTCTTGAATCTCCTTTTTTTTCCGTGGAAGGTCTTTGTGTTGAATTTCCTCCACTCTAGATGGATAAATGTGGATACCGTCTTTAGAGATGATATGCCCCAATAACTTGCCTTCATCCATAACAAAGAGACTCTTCTTTGGATTGAGAGAAATCCCAAACTTCCTGCATCACTGAAAAAAAACTCTCAAATGGTGCAAGTGTTCTTCATCAGAACTAGAAAACACTGTCAGATCATCCAAATAAACAACAAGAAAAACATCCTTTTCATTGGCAAAAGCAATGTCCATTGCTCGCTGGAAAGTGGCTCCAACGTTCTTCAATCCAAATGGAATTTTGGCATAATAGAAAGTTCCCTAGGGTGTTGTGAAGGCAGTTTTGTCTTGGTCTTTGTCATGCACCAAGATCTGGTTGTAGCCTAAGTAGCCATCAAGTAGTGACATCCGTGATGCTCCAACTAATATTTGTAGAATATGGTCCATCTTCGGAAGTGGATAATTATCCTTTAAAGATGCTTTATTCAGATTCTGAAAATATATGCACAACCTTATCTCTCCTGTCTTCTTATGTACTGGGACCAAATTTGAAATCCAGTCAGAAAATATAATTGGGACGATGATACCAGCTTTGTACAATCTATTTACCTCTTTTTTGATGGATGGTAGTAGCTTTGGGTTGATTCTTCTCAGCTTTTGTCTAAATGGCTTCTGATCAGGCTTGATGGGAATAGTATGTTGGATTATGTTTTTTTCATACACCTTCAAGTCTGAATAATCCCATGTAAACACATCAGAAAATTCAAAAAGTAACTTAACATACTGTTCCTTTACCTCAGGGGACAATGCCTTTGATAATTTCACAAGCTTGGGCTTGTCAGCTATTCCAAGGTTCATATCTTCAACTCCTTTCTTAGTAGGAACCAAGCTTGGTTTTTTTGCAACATCATCCTGATCAAAAAGCTCCTCTAAAGGTATGATACCTCTAGGAATTACATTTTCCTTCAGCTGCAATATGTCCATCTGATTTGCTTCAATTTCTTGATCATCAACCTCATAATCACCTTCTATGGGAGTATCTTTGAATTTTCCTTCACTCTGCAAAAAATCATTGATCTCATTGTCATCTAAAAACACTTGCCAATACCTCAAATTGTCAGGAATATCAGGCCTATGTTTGACATAAATCTCAAACTTGTTGTTGGATTTCATCGGAATCTTCAAGTTGCTTTCTGTAGTGGCACGAGAATCGTCAATTATATTCTACATTCTGGGTACTGCTATCAAATTCTACTAAGGAAATGTCCTCAAAATGTCTAGGACTGTGTTTGTATATGCCCTCAATAATGGATGTTTTGCTTGGTACTCTCCTTTGACCTATCTTATTATCAGATCTTAATCTCCATAGATAGAAATACTCTTTGCATTTAACTTCTTCAAAATTTTCATACCTGCAATCAAAGCTTCATACTCTGCTTCATTGTTAGAGCAGTTAAAAGCCAACTTATAAGCACATACTCTAACATTACTAGGAAATTTTTCAGGCTGGAAAGCAGGGCTCCGAATCCATATTCCAATACCAGCTCCGTCCTTACCAAAAACTCCATCAAATTCCATGCTCCATAGGCCTTCTTATTCTTCTTGTAGATGCTGAAATTTTGCTTCTTTCTCTACTTTATCCTGACCGATTTCTGCATCTTTCTTCTGTTCACTGTCTTCTTGTTGCTGGTAAGTAGGAGGCTCAGAAGTGCTTGCTGCTTTATCTTTTTCCTGTTTGAGGACTTCCCTAAAATTTTCTGAAATTTCAGGTATCTCTTCTACTTGTATCAAATGAACATTGTCATCATTCAAACCACCATCTGAATATAATACAAATGAATCTAAATCTGTTAGGACTACATTAATGGGATGATTAACTAGCTTCTCTTTGCTAGTGATCATGTATTTCATCTTTTTCTCCCTATATAGTTTTCTCAACTAACCAAACATGGGAATAGTGGCATAAGAGAAGTCAAGCTGCATGGTTCCTTTAATTTTCGCACCCCAAGACCTGGATAGAAGTATTCCAAATCATGGTGGAACATCAGCCACAAATACATCCATCAAAACATTTTTGGCAGGGATTTGATCTAAAGACACTACTAAGTATTTGATAAGACCAATACAATGGACCCTACCAGAGTCAAAGGAATACAAAACATGGTATTTGCGGGTAATATGAATTCCTAACTTCTCCATAATGGCTTTGGGCATCAAATTATGCAAGGCTCCAGAGTCCAACATAGCATTATGTAAGATGAACTCATGTAATCTAAGACTCAGGTAAAAGGGAGGGACTTCACTTTCTTCGGATTGATCTTCTATGGATGGACCAAAAATGAGTTCAGGGTAGTCATATTCAACATTTACCATATCTTAAACAGAGTCTATTTGCAAAATTCTAGACACCTGATGTTTATAAGTGCTATTTTTCACCAACTCGGTCAAGGGCATGGACACTTTCAGCTTAGAAATTTCATTTTCTAAATTAAAAGAAGGAAATTTTTCTACCTCTTTAATGGGAGGATCTTTCTTCTCTACTTGCTCCTTTTTCGCACTATGCTGGTTCTTTTCATTTGAAATATTAGTCACTGAATATGCCTTGCTTGGAGAAGGATCCACAGGCTCTTTTCATTTTCTCTGAGTATTTGAAGAATCGTTTTTCAATTGGAGCTCTTTTCTCTTCTAAATGGGACTGATCGGGACATCTCTGTTCCTCAAAGAATACTGCTTTTGTTGGGCTAATAAAGCATTCATGTACCCTCTTTTGAAATCGTCAGACTCTTCTTCTAACATGGTGTCATTAGCCAAAATAAAATCTTCATATTTTTGAACGTCTGCAATTGCTATATATTCTTCATCTTCTGTGAGAAAGATGGGCACACCATCTACAGTGAAGAAATGATTGGCTTCAATCACAGGATCATCATCCTTGTTTGTCTCCATTCCTTGAATGCAATTCTGCTGCAATGGAGTCTTGATCTATTTTTGTGGTGGTACTTGGTCCTGCATTCTCTGTTCTCTTTGTTTGATTCTAAATTGCGGTTGCTGACCTCTAAAATTCAGATTCCTTATTTTTGCTTCAGGCCTATCCGAAATCGTCAGTCGATCAACCATATTTTCCACTGTCCGGATCAAAGTGTCCATCTTGCTGTCTGAAAGAGATGCGTCTTCTTTCATAGTGACTCTCTTTTTAGCTATGGTCTGAGCTCTTTTGGCCAGTAAATTCACTTCTACACTCACAGCTATCTTCTGCATGTCTTCAAGTGTGGTTGGATCTCTTTCTCGTAGCTGATATTCCATATCAGCATCAAAACCATCTGGAAATTTAAGCAAGGATAATCCCACAGGAGGTTTCAGGTTAGCCGGAATAGCATTATATAAAACATTAAATCTTAAACAATAATATTGTACAGTTTCACCCACATTTCTTTTAATATTCTCATATTCAGACAAAATTTGGAGTGGGGTTTTCTTTACCTCCCATCGGTCTAAGAACTGTGTATGTAACTCCTGCAAAGTGTGAATAGAGCCTGTTGGTAAGGCTCTAAACCACTTTCTAACTTCACCTCCAAAACTTTGGACAAACAACCTTGTGGTTACATTCTCTGTCTCTACCTCATGAAGATAAAAAAATCCATTCATCTTATCAACATGCTTCTGGGCTATGATGCTTTGAGTGGCATCAAAGATAGGAGTTTTACTTTGATAATCAACAGGCATATCATTCAAATTATGAGGTAAAACCAGGGGTGCATACCAGGCAGCCATGACTTGAGGTGGATTTACAAAAGTGTTTGTACTACTAGAATTTAAGGGAGGCGTTGATGGAGGAGATGAAAGCTAAGAATTGACTGATGGGAATGCTGATGAATTAGGAGGAGTAAATGCTGTCTTTGATGACTCTAAAGGCTTAAGGATATTGGTTACAATGATAGATGACTGAGGGGAATTCAAAATATAATCATCAATTGATGTATTTGCCCTTTGAACTTCGATATCTACAATAAATTCTAGATCTAAAACTATGTCATCAAGTGCAGTTTCAGTCTTACTTCTAAACAAAGAAAGCTCAAAACACTCATCAAAGGAAAGATATTATACAAACAACCACTCACTGGGCTAGGTATGGGATCTGAAAATAGGTCTAGGATTTAGTTATCCCTCTTGTCTTCTGACTATTCTTGGAATGAGATTAGGATTTTCGAACACAGGGGGAGGATTTGGATCAGGATTGGCCCTTGTGTATCTTCTTGAAGCTAGTGTGGTCAAATTTCTACATTACAAAATTATGTTTCAACCTAGCAAACTCTGAACATCATCATCCAAAGTCCAAGAATTTACAAGGAAAATATTACTGGGGTAATGAATCTTCTATGCTAAAAACTCCCCAGTATGGTCGCTAGAAATGTTAGCACCTAATTTGAACCTTAGGTTGAAGGAAGGCAAATTAGGGTAACCTTTAAACCACGCTCAACCTTGTAGCTAGCACTAGAAGGTCAGGAGAGGGCTCTCTCCATGAAAGACATTCAACAAAGTACAATTATGAAAATATATTAGGCTAGGTATAATGATGGGAAATTTTTAAATGAATGAATTTTTCAGGGTTATATGGAACAAATAGGATAGTTTGAAACTGGGGAACTAAATGAGGGATATAAGATATTTCATGGGGCAAGGTAGGCGAGAAATTTTAGCAATTCAGTTTAAATAATGATGGGATGGAAAGACTGGTGAGGAGATGAAAAGGGCATAGGAGATGGATCCTTTTCAAACAGAAGAAAACATAGAATATTGAATGATTTTCCAATTCAGAGCATTAAAAATGGATTCTACCTATCTATCTTGAAAATAATTCAACTAGAGATGTTTATGAATGAATGGTACACATAAAAATTTTACATATGAACACAAAGGAGAGAAAAAATGCTAAAACTCATACCACATGGATCCCACAAATCAGAGCCGCATATCTTTATTAATTCCCTATCAAACTGTTACAATGAAGCGCAGAGCGTCCTCTTTGATTTCCACACTATTTCCCCTACTTACTGACTAAATGGTTACAAAATGCGTGAAAATTACATTAAATAGACCAGAAATGTGGGAAATAGATCCACAGAAAAAGGGAGTTGTTTTACCAACTCAGAAATGAAATCCGAACATAGGAAAGACAACCAACAATCTGCTCCTGAAAGGGAGGAACAACAATACATTTTGACCACTTTGGCAGATTCACTGATATGCTGGATGAATGAAAAATAGGTAATCTGAAGCGAAAATCCCTATTTTTATGCTGCTATAGAAGTATATGTTTCATAATTAGCTCTCGGCCCTTTGAATGTGTCTTTTCTTTATTGAAAATCTCATATATGCTGAGAAATACCTTTTGAAAACATCAAAATTGAATTTCATGCCTTTAATGAAGAAAAGACCACTTTTTGGATAAAAGGAGTGAAGGGAAAGGGATGTGGGCCCAAATCATAATCGTAATTGAAAAATCATGGAGGTGTGACACATAATGAAAACTTACGATGCGATTAGTGCATAAGGGAAATCACAATCGGGGATCAGAGGAAAGGGGAAGACTTTATTAGAACGAGGCCCTAAAACTCCGATGCAATTGGAATAAATGTAATAGGGGTAAAGGATAAGCTAAAGGGTAATGAGGTAAAAAAACAAATAAAAATGTTTCAGCGCTTTTACAAAGGAGAAAAATAATTTTACGTTGAAAAATGGGGAAGGCGTTTAGGTGGGACCCGGGAGAATAATCGCAATCGGAATCGGAAGGGAAGGGAGGTGTTAAGGCGCAATAGGATTTTGCCGATGTGATTGAGGATGGAGAGATGGAGGGAAGTCCTTTAAAAAATGAAATAAAATGAAATTTTGGATTTACAAAGGGAAAAGGCTCTTTTATTATGAATGGGTGGAAGATTATATGGTGGGACCCGAAGGCCAATCGCAATCGGAAATTGGGGTTTGGGAGCGGAGGTTAAGTGTTACACCATAGGATTTTTTCGATGCAATTGGGGATAAGAGATGGGGGGATCCTTTATAAAATTAAATAAAATGTGACTTAGCGCATTTACAAAGGAAAATAGCATTTTTACTTTGGAGCTAGGCAAAAGGTTTAATGGTGGGGCCTGACCAATCGGAATCGGGAGATCGGAGGAGAGCGGAGGCAAAGTGTTATGTGAAAATTCCGATTTTGATGGTGCGACGGACTGTGGGCCATTCAATCAGATGGTCAGATCAATGGCAGAGGTGTAATCGGGGGAGAGGAGTTCATCACAATTGGAGAAACAGGGAGGGGTCAATCGAAGGGGATTGATTGAAAGTGCCGATTGCGATGATGCGATGGCATATGGGCCGTCGGATCGTTGATCAGATCAACGATCTGGATTTAATCGGGTGGGATTCATTCGGAAGGACTCAATCGGGTGTATGCAATCGCATCAGAGTTTTTTTTAGTCACAAGGGTCAATCAAAGTGCACGATAAGTATGGTTCGATTGCAATCGGAATGGGAGGAATTTATAATAAAAACTTTAAAACTTTATTATAACGTTTAAGGGGAAATGAGGGGTGGGGTTTATTAAATCGCATCAGGTTTTATGTGTTTAAAATATTTTAATGATGCAATTATGCCATCAGATAAAGAAAACATTAAACTTTAATAAAATAAATTTTAAGGGAAAAAAAATGGGAAAAGGGGTAGGGTTTAGGGTATAGGGGAGCTTTATTCACTTAGGCATAAATTTCAATGCAGGAGTCAGTTTTGAGAGTATAAAATACTGTTGGAAATCTCTTTCCAGGATATTTCTGATGGAAATACTTAGAACATGATTTGACACTAACAAGGCTATGGAAAAACTCTCTGAAGGGAAGGGTGGTGAATTTGTGGAGATAGCACCTTCTGAAGTGTGATTTATTACATATGATTGACATAAAATTACATAAGAGATGATAATAAAGGAAAAGTATCATGTTTTCACCTCAAAACATGGTTTTGAGAATGAAAAATTACATCAAAATTGAACAAAACTTTCATCTTCCCGGATGTTGTGACTTTGATTTTATTCGACCTCCTCATGACTAGCGATGTTGTGTGCCTTGACTCATTAATTTGACCATGGTGAGATCCTAAAACCTAATGAGACCAAACCTATGAACTAATCATGAATCACAGGGTGAAAGTGACTCATGACTAAAGATGATAGAGAGGAGAATCAACAAGTTTCACATGAGGAAAAGCGAGTGAAAAGACCACTACCATCAATGAATCCTTGACCTAGCGAGAATGATGAAAATTTATGGTATGGAACTCTAATATGAAGAAAATGAAAAGAGGAATTTTGATCAACGGTCGTATGAATGGTGACACTAACACCCCCTATGGTCATAATCCTCAGGACGAGAACCAATGGGGGCGAGTTATGCTCAACCAAGATGGAGTACAAGTACGAGTCCTTATCGGAGGCGGCATGCTAACCCTCGGTTCCTTTTCTCGCCACGTTGGAGTTACCGGACGTGTCCAAATTGACCAATGATCCAATTCTTCATAATCCATATTGGCCTTCGATTCCGAAAAAGGTGCCTGGTGATTGTCCTAAGTTTGAGGGTAAATCTGGAGAAGACCCCAAAGCACATGTCATGATGTACCACTTATGGTGTTCTTCGAATTCTTGGGTAGATGACTCGATTCATTTGCATCTTTTCCAGTGCACTCTCACTGACACTGCTGCTAAATTGTACATAGAACTTCCCCGTGGTATTTTTCAAGATTTTAATACTCTAGCTATGGAATTCCTGACACATTTCTAGTTACCGGTTCGTTACAAAGCCGGGACGCATCTGTTGACATCTCTAAAATAGGATAAAGCCACTCATATTTAAAATCATATTCATGAATGGAGACGTCGTTGTTGTCTGATCAAGTTTGACATTCCTAATTAGCTTCTAACTCACTGGTTCACTACCTCCTCTGTCAATAAGATTACACAAGACATTGCTATGGGGGCATGTGTATATGCTTGAGGAAAAAAGACATTGCTGCATTCACCCGTTACCTCAATTTAGTTTCCTCCCAGTCTGGCACATTATATGACATCTTGAATGATACCACAGAGACCCGGGGACCTCCTAATATTCCCCCATTAGTAGACAATGTTATTGGTTCCATTTCTCAAACTTCTTGTAAGTCTTCTAATAGGCAATCAAATTCTTCCAAGTTATTATATCCAACTACCCCAGTTCTAGTAAGACCACCGCAGGTGCTTACCCAGTCTGAACCCAATCTGAGACAAGACTTCAAAGAGAAGAAGAAGAGCAAAATAAACCAAATATGATGCCCCAAAACTAGAATCGTCCAAACCATGATGCGCCGATGATGGTTCACGGTGAAAATTTGAAGTACCCTTGCACGTCCTTGATGAAGACCACTACACCAAAGATTATTCTAGATGATTTGAGGTTAGTCAAATTCTTAAGGAGCTCTAAGGGAACTATGGCGGTTCTTAAGGAACCTTTTCTATCTCAATGGGGCCCACATGGTCGGGCGGCCTTCACCATCCTACCTGTAGTTTGGGTCTCAGGCTTTCATGATGAATGGTGCTACACCTATTTCTATTGCCACTCGGTCAAAGGATTATGCCGGATCACGCCAGGTAGCCAAGAAGGAGGTCGTTGATGGCCCTCCTCCGCCACCTACCTCTGGCTCCCTAGAAATTGAAAGGCCCAGTGTTGAACCCGTTGTACGGCCACCTTCCAAAGGCGTTCTTCAAAAGTATTCCTATAATATGAATGCACGTGTTGCTCAACATTACAGCATTGTTGAGGATATGGCACAAGTGCCTTCCGCAATTTCCGTATTGGAAGAACTTCAGAGTTGTCCATCTCAACAGAAAGCTTTGCTATACTGCCAATCAGGCTGATCTGTAGGCTCAGTAACTTCTCACCTTCGATCTGAAAATTTCATCCCCCGACTTACTTTCTGACTCACGCTTGTTATACAGAGTCGGTATTAGTAACCTTAATATTCACGAGGACCATTGTGGATGAAGGTGCCTCTACTGCATTATATGTCATATGCTTCTTTGGAAGGCCATTGGCTCTCCAATCCTCACTTCATCTCCTAATGCCCTTGAGCATTCGATGAAGGAATCAAAACCCTTGGTGTGCTAGCGAGTCTCTGGGTGCATTGCAAGGTAAGGCCGGTCAACGTCAGGAGTGGAAATTGTTGATGCCAAACTCAACTACAATCTTCTGCTACATTCGTAGTTGGACCCATGCCATGTTGTGCGTTCCATCCACCCTCTTTCGACTTTTGAAGTTTCCACATGAGGAAAAGATTATTCTTGTCGAATGATTTTCTTTCTTTACACTCATCCTGCGAAAAAAACGTGTCATACGTGGATTAATTCTAATCCCCACGTGATGCCGGACTGGTATTTTCAAGGACATTCTCATGGGTATTTTCCCATTCCTGCAGAACAGATTCAGGTCAATATGTTCCTAGGTGGGGTGACCATGAATTCATCCCTTCTCTTTGAATAGGTTGAATCTTTTTGGAAGATAGAGTACACAGCCACACTGGTTGAAATAAATTATTGTGAGATTGTTGCCACATCGGATCCTCCTCTAGCATTAATGCTCCTTTGACATGACAAATGTTTATTCTCAATCCCCTTGGCTTGGTGATGCGGATTCGCTTGATCCTTTGAAATTTTTCCTCGGCCAAACTATCATTGCAGAACTATGTCTCTCGAAGATTTTCTATGGAAGCGATGAGCATCATCATTCCTTGTTTATACCTTTGAAATGTCCTAATTGTATCAAAGCGTTTTGCATCTGAGTTCCCTCTCCATCTACTTCGAAACACGATATTGATAATGAAGTTTTCTCGGAAGGAAATGCGGTAATATCACCCAAATGATGCCTATCGACATCTCCATTAAATCGGGGAGTCGTCGAGAACATCCATGTGGGAAGTCCTTGTTCTCTCGATGAGATTCAAGTGGCCACTAGCCTTTTCCACGAATTCCATGATTTTTTCATGTGGTCATATGAAGAGATGCATGGAATCAATCCTGTCGTCATACTCAGAATTCTCACATCTGGTGCGAAGCACATTGCACCAACGTACGCATCAGTGCATCCTCGGAAATAGCTTCTATAAAAGCTAAAGTTGAGAAACTTCTTCGCGGGCTTCATATCCGATCCCTGCGGCCAGTGGGTTTCCAATATTTTCCCTATGGATAAGAAAGCGAGGGCACAATTCGGAGTGCTGTGTTGACTATTGAGATATCAATCGGGCTTGCCTAAGGACATCGCTATCCACACCCATCGATCGGGTCATTAACAGTTGTGCGGGGGTGAGATGTTTCCACTTATGGATGACTTTTTGGGTTATAATCAAATCAATATCCTTCATTCGATCAACATAAAGCCAGCTTTCATATGCGTGGGAACATTCGCCTATCGAAGCTCCCTTTTGGCTTTAAAAATGCGAGGATGCCTTCCCGGCGTGCCATGTCTTATTCCTTTCATGACATACGTAAATGTTGTTCGGTCGTATCTGGATGACCTCCTGGCTCATTCATCTCTACGCCAAGACCATCGAGAAACACCTCCCAGCAGTTACCAGCCAGACGTTACAACATCCGCTTAATCCTCACGAAGTGTGCCTTCCAAACGTTCGACTCGGTCACTTTTAGGATTCATTGTCTAAAAGGACGGAAATTTCCTTGACCCTCTCAAGGTTGAGGCTATCGTTAATTTCCCATCCCCATCCTCATTGCATTAGCTTTAGAGTCTTCAAGGAAAGTGAATTTCTTACATCGCTTTATCCCAAACATATCTTTGAGGAGTAGCCAAAGATTTTACGCGCCTTATAAACGGAGGATGTCCCTTTGTTGGGACGAGATTTCTCAACAATCTTTCGACAAAATTAAGACGTTGCTTGTCCAATGCTCCATTAATACATCCTCCAAATTATCATCACAATTTTACCCTCTGTTGTTGCCATGGCCATTTAATTTCACGGTATGAGATGACGATGATGGTAATGAGCACACTTGGTTTATTATAAATACCGAGAATCTCCCTCGACACCAAATGCGTTATTCCCATGTCGAGAAGTTGGAATTGGCTATGGTCGAGTCGCTAAGTGATTTCGCCATTACGATACATCACTGTACGATAACCATGATTTCTAATTAAAACCCCATGAATTACTTTTTGTCTCGACAATTCTTTGGGGGGGGAAAATACTCAAAATGGTTATTGATCCTCCAAGAGTTTGATTTGGAGTTCACTACTACCAAGTCCCGAAGAAGTCACTAGTTTTTGATGATCTCATTTGCTCTCTCCCCTCTAGACTCTATTCCATCTCAATCCAAGGATCATATCTCGGACGAAACTCTCTTCTTAATCAACACTCTTGATCCATGGTATGGTGATATCATCATGTACCTCTGAACATCGACCTTCCGTGCAGTTAATGAAGGATAGCGAGCGCTACGTTCGACATCGGTAAAACCATGTCGCATTGTCAGATACCTATATCGCGTTGAGTCGATTCGCACTCACTGAGTGTTTGGTATGAAAGAGCACAGAAAGTTACGAATGACTCAACGTAGCCAAAGGTGCACTGTCGGTGGTCGAAATGTCACGGATGTGCTACAACACGAAGATCCTTCGTGCGAACTATTTACGGCCCTCTATATTTTAAAGCCCCATGTATTCTTTGCGGTGAGAAAGTGTCATGTGCGGAATCTTCCAATGCAAGATGCGTGTGCCACTTCTGCCATTACATCTTGTCATTCTGGTGGACCCTTTTTCCAAAATGGGGCATTTATTTTATGACGTGTAACCCTCACTCGGACGCTTAACTTATATCATCATTGCCACTTAGATTATTTCACCAAGTGGGCCGAGCGATGCCTACAACGGCTGCAGTTAAGGCAGGCACACAATTCATTTTCCAACCACATGCATGATCACTTGTTTCAGCATTCCTCAAGCCATTGTCACTGATCACGGCTCTCATTTTTGGGACTATATGATGGCAGAGCTGACATCTAAGTTGGGATTGTGTCGCAATAGCTCAATGCCATACTACCCTCAGGCAAATGGCCAGGTTGAAGCCGTGAAAAAGATACTTGTCATGATTCTTCAACGAACAATTGGTATACACAAATCAAGTTGGAATCTCTAGTTGTTTTAAGCTCTCTGGGCCTCTTAGAACGTCAATGAAGAGTGTGACCGAATTCACACCATTTCAGTTGGTGTATGGTCCTGAAGCTACTCTTCTGATTGAATGTGAGATCCCTTCACTAAAATTGGCTGTGGAATTACTTCCCGACACTTCCCCGGAGGAAGAACGTCTCTTGTATCTAGAAAGATTGGACGAAACTCGCTGCTTGGCTACTTTTGTTATCGAGGCACAAAAAAAGTGGGTTAAAGCTCATTTTGATCAAACAGTTTCTCTGTGCTCTTTTATCGAAGGGGACCTCGTCCTCTTGTACTCTGATCAAACCCTTAATCTTGGGGAGCGGGGAAAATTCCAACCTATGTAGCATGAGCCCCATATCGTTAAACGTGTATTGAAATATGGGGCTTATGAGGGCGATTGATTATGAAGGTCTTCTTTGGTCAAATTATAAGTGTAGTTCTTACTTAGAAGAAATATTATGCTTGAATAATTCTTGCATAGTATATTTACATAGGTGATTTTTCATTTTTGTGCATGTGTAGTGTGGTGTGCTTTGTAGCGTTTTTTCTTGCTTATTGGGTCTTCCTTTGATTATAGGATATTATATTACTCCTTATGTCGGTTTCGCGGATGGTGTCTCCGCCGGTGCAGGAACACATGGCAATGACTGGGTAATTTACAATCCCTCTTGGTGAGTTGGTTAATTTACAAGGTGTTTGTCTAGGGCACAGCACTACAATTAATGTCGCGATTATGTAGTTCCGTTTGGAATTATTAAGCAGTGTCAACCTCGGGGATTCACACGTTTCTTATATATATAGACTCACAACTTGTGGTTTTACGACTCAATGGTCATTATTCGGTTAGAAACCCATGTGTTGCAAAGTACAGCCAATATACGTATTCATTTACTTGAAAGAAATTTTATTACATTACATATAAACATATCACAGAATAAATGAATACACTAGCAGGATGTAGTAATAACATGGTATTAGATAGACATTTATGAAATTTGTAAAAACATCATCATATGTAAGCAAGATCCATGTAGAAAATAGATGTATATATATGTTGAGTGTTTGCAATGTATGCATCATATAAAACCAAAAAATATACATGTTTTTTTCAATTGCATTCAGAGATGACATGTCTCTCAAAAAATATGCATATAAAGTCTAGGCGACTAATCGGCATGGTGTTCATGGTAGCACGTCACCCGACCACACCAGCCGCTGTGAAAGTGGTGGAGATGACGACACCCCTACGATTACACCTACGTGCGCTAAAGGGACATCGACTAGGCGAGCATAGTACGAAACCCACTGAGGCAATCCCCCTCTGGGATTGCAGCAGTTGTGTCCCCACTGCGCTCACCTTGAGGGTCATAAGCAAGAGGGGGTCCTCTCGCTATTGGTGACATCCCAATGGGCCTCTGCAGGCCAACATGCCTTGCTCCATACACATGATGGGATGTTATAACATGCATGTATACCAAAAAATCATAAAACTCATAAAATTAAAGAGTCTTACCAGGTATCATCCCAATCCTATCCTTAAGGAGCGGAGTCACGGGTCTCTAGTAAAATCGGTGCACCGCAAAGGCCGGTCATACGACGATCAACTATCATTGGATACATCCAAAGAACCGAAAGCACGGGACATACATTGCCAACCCCTTGCTGCAGAACATCCAATGCCTCCCATCGAGCCATCCATGGCTCTCTCAGCAAGTGGATGCGGGGTATAGCCCCTCGCACTAGAAAATAGGTAGTCGTTCTAGGAAGAACGATACCAAAACCAAACCCATATCCAAAGCTGTTTCGGTTGGTCATTTTACATTTGGTCGATTTGCCATTTGATGTTCATAATCATGTTTGTGCTTGATCAAGCTCTTGTTGAGTTCATGCCTCGATGCGAGAAGGAGTTGTGTCCTCTCTTAGTGCTTCATCCCGGGGACGGTACGAGATGTCTGCCTTTCCGCTACCTGTCGCTCGTCCCGCGTACACTTTGTCCATGACCATTGTCATGTTTTTCTGAAGGCTTGGTGCCCGGTCAAGATGGGAACTAGACCTCTATGTGATAGTCCGGTGATGGAGTACATGTATGACACTTCGAGCTCAGTGCCAGTCTCGAAGTTTAAACTTCTCCTCATCCCTCGTCCCGGATGCTAATAAGATATTGCGATAGTTCGAAATTTGAGCCCAAAAACAAGCGGGAATACTTTTTCAAACGTAGTCACGAGCATTTGCTCTGCTTGCTCATTCTCCATTGCCAACTCATCCTCCTCGACGTGCTCTCATTCCTTCCATTGATTACCATTTTCGTTGGGTACCTGCATCAAATGAAACATAAAGTGTTAGAAACCTCCTTAAGTATTCAAAATTTCTTTTCATTGGTTCATTTTTGAGGTTTTGGCCGGAATTTGCATTGCACCGTTGGCGTAATTTGTCGCTAATTTAAGTCCAAAATTTGGTGCGGCCTTTGTGTAAAACATAGTGGATTGGCGTGGATGCATGCCGTACCCGCACCAAGCTGGGAGGCCCTAAATTTACAATTACTCCCCTTAGGGATGCCAAATGATAGTCAAAAGCTATGAAATATGACTTAAAATATGGCTAATGGAAGTGGCTCTTACCGAAGAAGACGGGATCTGGGTTTGTTCGCTAGATTTCTCACGGTCGTCACCTCGGAATCGCAAAAGGAAATGGCTCACTATTGCTCTACAAAGAGGTAAAGGAGTAAAAATTAAATAATTTTTTTACTATTGGTAATTTTTATAACTTTTCAAAAATCAAAATTAGGTCTTAAGACTTGTCTTTCTGATATTTTATTATATTCTTATCGAAATATGGGTTTACACTTTCTTTTTATGCGACGACGGATTTTCACGGGATTAGGATGACAATGCGGAGTTGTATTTATACTTTTTCGGACTCGGTAAAAACATGAAAAAATTCACTACTATAGTCACCTTTCATCTCTTTTCGACTCTCTAAAACTGAAAAGATTGCCGAGTCACTTGTAGTTTTAAGCTCGTTAAATTATATTTGCAAAATGACATCTACCAGGTAGACATTTACCCTTTTCGGGTTGGGATAGATTATATACGAAAAAGGAATACCTAGCCAATCATGACTAGGAGGTTCTCGTAGACATATTTTTCTACCTTTTCGGATACGTAGGACTATCAACGAAAATTTGCTGGATTTTCCTTTCACTGTCTGGAGTCTCTCTAAACATGAAAAGACGCCAAGTTCTTTCCTTTGTCGAACCTAAGTTAAAGCTGATAACATCGAGACTTTGTTGTAATGACGTTATGACTTCCTCCTTCCTAGGGCTCATTAAATGTACTAGGTTGGATTTGTCATAGTCGTGTTGGTAGTATGTCGCTCTTGAACATGGCACTTGTTTGCATTCGTGTCGGTTTGGGGACATCTCATCTCGTTATCTTGCTTGCCTTCATGGGTTTGGGTAATCTATTTTGATCGCTCATCTTGCTCTTTGCCATGTCTGTGGCCTCAAATCCCTTAATGTCAAATATTTCCAAATCCAATATCGTGTCGCTGATATGTTCAAGAGAATTTGGCCTCTGCAGTTTTCAACCTCCTACGATTCTCTATTGGTCTTGATTCACAAACATCATATCCCTCTGTCTCGTCTCGATGATGTGGGAAAAATTATAGCCCACTTTTGATCGAGTCACTTCCTGTTGACTTCATCTCATTATCCAGTTTATCTAGAGACTCTCTTGGTGCCTTGGAGCCTACATGCCTCAATGGTAGGTTCTTCGCATTCGCTCATGAGTTTCATTGTGGATTTCGATCGGTTTGATGATTCTGGTGTTCAACGCTAGATCCTTCTGTTCACATTTCGTAGATTGTACCTTCTTACCTTGGGAAACCATTGTCATTATTGGTGGTTTCTCTCACATGTTAACAGCTTTCATTATTGTTGGTAATCGAGACGATGTTCTTGCATGTTCAACTTCAGCTTACATATTCGCATGCTCGAACTTTTACTCACATTCGAGGTCAAGATGGAGCGCAAGGCGAGTAGTTTTTGTCGATAAACATCAGTTGCGGGTTCTTTGTGGATTATTATGATTTATTACATGACTCATTCGATTGGATGGTTGTGACCATCACACTGAGTCTACTTGTTGGTCCTTATATATGGGATAGGTTTCTGCATCCATACCTTGGAATCCATACCTTGGATCCCGGTTTTTGTACACTACTATTATGGATGGGGTGCGCCCATACCACATATCATGTATCGGAGATGTCGGTTGTATTTGTATTTGTGGGTCTTACAACGGCAATGTTTTCGAGTTGGGTGAAATCTCATAAAGAATTTCACCCTCCCTCTTTCTCGGACCTCATGCTTTAGGGGGCATACGTTACACGACGGTATTTTCTCACCGATCACTGTGATCCCTCGTCACAGTGCATTGGAGTATTATTCCCATGACATAGTGAATAGTAAAATGTCACGAAAACACCTTGATGGTATCCTTGCATAAGGGAAAAGAATTCTCATAAAGAACATTTCCTCACTGGAAAACCATAAAAATCCATGTTTTGGCATTGGCGGGGGTAGCAGGTTTATCCCTCATGCCAATGGGGAAAATGCACACACTAGTGGGCGCGCTAGCTAGTGCTCTATTCTTTTTATCGCCGCGCTAAGCCTTTTCAAAAATTTTTTTAACGGTAGAAACTGGAATTTTGATTCTAAAAAACTCCATAACGGATCACCAAAATGAGGTTGGGTTGTTTGCCTTCGAATCTCCCTAATTAGGAAGTGGTTTTCCATCTCCCATGGAACATTCCTAAGAGATAGGATTCCTCCCCATGATCATAGGGGAGCCTAACCTCTCTTCCCTACCTCTATAAAAAGCCTGCCCTCTCCATTTTCTAGCTAGCTGAAATTTTGGGAAAGGAAATTATAGCTAAGTGATAATCAAGAGCACAACTAAGGAGAACCACAGTAGAGAGAGTTTTGTCAAATCCACGATGATATTTGTGAGAAACATCATTTGGAACCATGTTGAAGGAAAGATCACGATGTCGAAAGCTTCACCCAGAGTTGTAATCATTCTCTCATATCTTAATATACATGAAACCTGCGCTATTGGTTCCATGATTGTGTTTTCTCATTATATAATGTAATTTCATTCGTTCCTCATGCGACTAATCGATAGTGATAAAAGTGTGAAATATTATGTTGCATGTTTTTCCTTCTTCTTTGCATGTGTACAAGTATATGGATGCGGCAAGCTCACGGATCGTGACACTGTCGACGTAGGGACGGAAGCGCCACTTCTTCTACGACACGCAAAACGAAGGAATCATGGTAAGTGATCTATCGTGATTACGTATTTTGTAACTTCAGGAACTAATAACTTTTCATGTTTCGAATTGTTGCTAGACCCACTACTAGGGCTAGTGGTATCGCCTCCGTCAATCGCAAAGATTTACCTCCTCAACAAAAGTCAAGGTTAAGGATAAGGTTAAGGTTAAGGGGAAGGTTAAGGTTAAGGTTAGGTTAAGTTAAGGTTAAGGTTAAGGTTAAGGTTAAGGTTATAGTTAAGGTTAAGGGTTAAGGGAGTAAAGTTAAGGTTAAGGTGAAGGTTAAGGAGTAAAGTTAAAGTTAAGGTTAAGGTTAAGGTCAAGGTTAAGTTTAAGGTTAAGTTTAAGGAGTAAAATTAAGGTCAAGGTTAGGGTTAGGTTATAGTTAAGGTTAAGGTTAGGTTAAGGGTAAAGTCAGAGGTTAAGGTTAAGTTTAAGATTACGAGGTTTAGTAAGGTTAAGGTTAAGGTTAGGTTAAGGTTAAGGTTAGCTTAAGGTTAAAGTCAAGTTTAAGGTTAAGGTTAAGGTTAGGGGAAGGTTAAGGTTAAGATTAAGGATAGGGGTTAGGGGAAGGTTAACGTTAAAGTCAATTTTAAAGGGTAAAGTTAAGGTTAAGGCTATGTTAAGGTTAAGGGTTTGGTCAAGGTTAGGGGTTAGGTTAATGCTAAGGTTAAGGTTAAGGTTAGGTTAAGGTTAAGGTTAACCTTCATCTAACCACACAACTTGTAACCTTCCCCTAAACTTAACCTAACATTAACTCATAACGTTAACATTAACCTTAACAGCTTCCCATAACCATAACCTTAACCTTGACTACCCTTAACCTAACCTTAAGGAAAGTTTAGTCACGGTTATGGTTAAGGTTAAGGTTATGGTTTTAATCGGATTAAGGTTATAGTTAATGTTACACCATTTTTTTGGTCATCTAACCTACTATCATTAGATGGACCCAAGTACACCATGTAAGACCAATTTTACCCTAAGTAAAATTGCCTTCACTATGTGAAATAACTTAATAAAACACATTTATTAGGTTTTATGGTACTACAGCAGGAAACCCCAAAAGGAAATATTAAACAAAACCTATATTTGTTGATTTTTCCTCAAGAATAATCAATTGAATAATAATTTAATTATTATTCCTGGTCATGTTTAACCCTAAACAAAGAAATTAATTAGATAAATCTTTATTTGTCTTATTATTTTCTAGGAATAATTATTTAAATCTTATTTAAATAATATTCCTTGTTAAATATGACTAAATCACCCATAAATAATTAAATAAATCATTATTTATTTGATTATCCTTCAACCACTTCTTAAAATGATAAATAAATCATTTATTTATTTATTATTCTACAAATAAAGGGATTTGACCCAAGTCAAAATACCTTTTCCCTCCAACTAAATATAATAAAATATTCCATAAAAGGTGGATCTAGATTTGGTTAATGTTATTTTTAATCATGCACCAAGATGCTAGAATGACCCAATATTTTGTTATAAATAGGGAGTCTATCATTCTTCACCTTTTGTTGCCTATTAGATCTCTCTGGATCTAAACTCTTGAAATCGACTTTGAGCCATTATCATTGTCAAATTTTCCATTATTTGCTATGTGAACTCCTTCTAGGAGTTCTATCTTTGTCCGGGTTTTCTACACCAACGGGAGAGAGAAATGCTAGATGCGAAGTCTTGAGGACTTCCAAGAACCCATCCCATTGAGGAGAATTGGAAACATCTTCTTGTTTTCCTCCCGGAGGTGCCCTTAATACAAAAAATTCTTTCAAAAAATTGTTCTTGTCTTGTCTGATATGGATATCACTAGAGCAAACCTTTCTTTTCTTTGCTTAATGTCTTTCTATGCATAGATCTAGTTTTTTGCGAGCTCTTGTCTTGATCAACTAGCTGCCAGATGCGAGAGATATTGGCAGACCACATTTAGATGTTAGGGCTATTAGTTATGCGTAGGTAAAGTGGTCCTTTTTAGCGTACACTTCGACAAAAGTTCATACTAACAATTAGCGACTCCACACGGGTTTTCAATTATCGACGTGTCGTTTTTCATATTCACTGCATATCCGGCTACTTCAAATCCTAGGGTTTCTCTTGATTTTTTTATTTTTTTCCTATTTTTATGGTGCCTCTCACCTTTAAAACTCTCTAAAACCCTCAAAACATTAAAATTTTTTAACTTAGTTTGTTTTACGGCCCTATAGCGCGTGGTGACGGACATCGGCCTTGGTGTGAGACGACATGAAATCTACGCTTGTAGGAGTCTTGGGAAGTGCGGAGTCACACTTTTTGGCCCAAAGAGCACCGCATCTTGGAGCTTCAGGTCATAGAAAAAATCCCAAAAACTATGACACGAGTGAAAAAAAGGTCCAAAAAGCTGCTGACTTCCCTGGACTTTTTTACCGGAATTTTTTACTGAAATATTTCTGGAGTTTTTTGCGAAGCTACTGTGTTTTCCGGCTCTGTCTTAGCCCATTTTAGACACATTTCGATCTTTTACTCACTCATCTAAGTGGGAACCTAGCCCCCTAGGGCTTTAGTACCCTCCACTTTTTGTGGAAGAGTTTTAAGCTGTTTCATGTGTACGTGTTTTTTAGGGTTTGATACATCCCTTTTTAGATGCGATACCTCCTTTTCGGATCCTTTTAATCGGCTCTTCTCCCTTTCAAGCGCCTCACGGAGTTTTGTTTGGATGCTACCTTTAGGGCCTCCTCCTTTTCCCTTCTACATTTTGTTGATTTCCCCCTTTTTTCCGACCACCTTGCCTGCTGGCTCTTGGGGCTGTGATTCTGCACCTCTTTTTCGGCGGAGGTTTCTCCTTTAGATCCCTATCCCTTGAGCCCTAGATCTATTGGCCTCTTTGTAGTGTGTTTTTGACTAGATTTTTCTTTCTCTGTTAGACTAGTTTTTGACGACGACTTCCTCCTTTTTGGGTTAGATTGATGCATTGTTAGGTTGTTAATTTTTCTTTTATTTCGGCATTATATCTTTGTTCTCTGCCCAGATTTATTTTTCGGTTCACGCAACACACTTTTTCTCTTGCTCTCGAAAACAAAAGGGAGGTTTAAAAAATTAAAATTAACGCACGCCACACACTCACACACTAAGCGAAGAAGAGCACTGGTTTACACTTCAGCAAAGAATTTAAAATCAATTGACAACGCACCTATGTTTCGCCTTTATTTGGACATTGTACTCTCTTGATTACGCACCTCCACCGCCTTTTTTGGTCTTTCTTCTTCCCCTTGTGCCATGTTTGTGCTGTCACCATTGCTCCCCAAGAGTGCACATCCTAGAACTTCTTGGCCTTCACCCTCGGTTTTCGGTCGGTCGACCTACTCCTTCCCTCCGTCGTCGAGTTAGTCCTCCTCTCAGGAGTCCGCACTGCGAGCTCCTCTTCCTAGTTCATTGGGTTCTCCTTTTACTTCCGGTTCTCCCCCTGTCACCTTCACTATGTGCGGTCCGGGGCCTAATGCTAGCGGTAATCCACGGCCCTAATGCGGGACTACTACTAGCGAGAACATACCAGGGAACTACCTCAACTACTCCCTTGCTCCCCTTGCGGCGAGGTCTCTCGGCCTCCCCCAGATTTGGACCGATTGATTAACGACCCTATACACCATGACGCTAGTTGTCCTACTATCTTGGAGACAAAGCTCCCTTCCAAAATCCCAAGTTTGAAGGCCTCGGCGGGAGAAGATCAGCTTCGAAAATCATGTTTTGATCTTTCCACATGTGGTGTTCACTGCACCTCCATTACAGGTATTTCTGTCCATGTTCGGTTGTTCCAACGACACGCTTACGGAGTGCGGCTTCTAAGTGGTATGTTGATCGAGGCCCCTTCCTCTCATACCACCTTTGCGACTCTTGCTAGGGCTTTTTTATCTTACTTCCCGGCTTCCCCTTCGTTATGATACTTTGGTATTGAACTTTTGACTTCTTTTCACGTCAATCATTGGCGACGCTGCCCTATCCGATCATGTCCCGGGAATGGCGGAGACAAAAGAGCCTATGTCAATCCCCTACTTTCGAAGAGCCGTGTCTACCATGGGCTGGTTCCTTAGATCTCTATTGCCTCTATCGGGAAAGATGTTGCATCACATTTCCCCCAAGCGAAAGCCGCCCTCAGCGGGTGTTAAAATATGACTTGATCTACGCTCGGACGGGTTATGTTTATGCCGTTCTACCTGATCTCCCCGGACCCGGTGGTGTCGAAGCACACCGGGGAGCACCTCATCTACTGCCAACGGTATCGTTGTAGCTCTCTCCTCACCCATATGCCCAACCTCCCATGGGTTATGGTTTTCTTGGGGGAGGGGAAACACCTCCTACTCACTTGTTCCCCTCCCGGTAGCACGTATCGGGATACGGCATGCCTCGACTTTTTTCCCGATCTCACAGCTTACCTCAATATAGCCCACCTAACCATTATCCTTGCTCCGCCGACACTGGTGCTCCATCTCCTCCGGCATTGTACCTCCTCCTCCCTTGCCTTCTCAACCCCTTCCACAACGATCACGAGTCACTCAAGCACGGTGGATGCCACCGCGAGTTCATGGCTACCCAACCACACGACGGACAGTGGCCACTCAACTTTCCCCTTACTGGTTCCTCCAATTACCGAGATCCTCATGATGAACTACGATCCACCTCTACCGGAAAGGTCGACCTTAACCTTCAACTCGGCCCTCGCGCGATACCCCAAGCCTCCCTGCTCGATCTGCCTCTCAGGAGTCCCCTTCTTTAGGTTCACCAGAAACCTCTCTCTTTCGACATCTAATGGTCCCTTGCATATCCCTCAACCCAAATTTGAGGTTCCTACCAAAATTCCTAAAGAGATAGAATACTGGCAAAATGTATTGCTCTACGAGCTCATTGCTCATTCATATAGCATAGTAAATGATTTGGCATAGTCTCCTGGCGCCATTTCCACATTGGAACTCCTCCCCGAGTCGTGCCCTTCCCAAAGAAGGCTCTCTACTATCTACCATGAGCGCTTGTGGATCACTGGCTGATGACAAAAATGATTTTTTTCGATGCCCATCAATCAGAACATCCTCCCCTTCACCTGTAGTAGCCTTCCAAATCGATTCAAAATTCGGAGACGTTAACGTTTCCTAGTGTATAATTGATGAGGGGGCATCCACTGCGTGATGTACGCCGGTTTGGGAAGCAACTCGGATCTCCTAAGTTGGCCCCTTCCATGATCACCCCAGAGTCGAGCGTGGGATGGTTACGCCTCCCGGGCGATTAGCCTATTCCGTAATTGTCCTATCACTCTTGCGGGCAAGGCTGTGTTTGCGTTGATGTAGAAGTCATCGACGCCCCTCTCAACTACAACATTCTCTTGGGGCAAAGCTACACCTATGCCATGTATTACGGCTCCCATCACGGTTTTTCACAAGATGTCTTTTCCTCACAATGGAAAGATAGTCACCATTGACCGGTTGACGTACCATGAGCCAAAATCTCACACCTCCCCCTGAGACGACCATCTCTTCTATAGCCAATAAGCAAACCATCGATTCTTTGACCGGTGTCTCTCCCGGCGTCTACAAAGACTCCTCTTTGCTTGGAACCTTCCCTGGTCTTCCTCCTCCTACTCTCTCGGACCCCGGCTCATCGAATGTTTGCATAGATGCTCTATCGTCTCGCGGGCCCGCTCTCAAGCAACACAGCCGGCTAGTCGACGGCAGGTGCTCTCGCAACTTTTGCTCCTAGCCCTTCACTACGGCTAGTATTCATGAACCTCTTTACCCTCCTGGAGCCGGTTCCTCCCGAGCCTTAGCCACTTGTAGGAGCCGTCCCATCACGGCCATTACCTCTGCGGTCGGACTCTGGATTTCCTAGCTCCCCCACCGAGTGTACATGGTACATTGTCATGACGGCCACCCTCTCTCTTCCTAACGTGCCCTTGGGATTCCAGTACGGTACCTTGATGCTCTCCCGACCCCAACCTTTCCTAGTCAACCCAAACCTTATCTTGCTTTGACCCCGGTTCAGCCGTCCCCGGGACTTCTCCCGCCGCAACGGTGCCTCGAGTCACCTCAACGGGACACCTACAGGTCAACGCACGCAGTGCTTCGGAGTAGAGAAGGGCTGGCTTCTGTAGGGGGCATCAAAGGACAAGGTTGCCCCGAGCAAACCCTACCCCTCATCGGCCCTCCAAAGCATACCATCTAGTGTTCTTTGTGTGATATTGTCGGTCACGCCACCCCATACACAGTCCTCAAATTGCTTCACCTCAAGCCCATGGTTAATGTCGCGTTCCCCTGAGTCCACTGGTCCTGGGAAGCCTCTGTTCCTTTCACGGCGAAGTGGCCACGAACCCCAGACTATTCACACCAACCACCCACTGCTGCTTTGTGCGACCTCCATGGCCATTACACCCACCTTTGTCCCCGCCTCGCGGACTTTCGCACCTCTCTAGGGCGTGGTCGCACCAATTCGAGGCCCAAGCACAATGAGTCCACCTCTCCCATATTTGCACATTTTTTCTTTGGCAAAAATACTAGACATGAGCGCTCCCCATTGACATCCCCCCTCCCGATGTCGAGATGGCGAGCCGGAGCCTTCGTCCAGAGAATTTTCTACCTATCATCATCCATGAGACCCTCGGGGAACATTCCCTACGAACCACTCCCCGCTTTGTTGTTTCGCTTGACCTTACTTCGGCGATCACCTTAGAAAGCTCAACATCGGTAGATCCTTTATCTACTTACTCTTGCATGTCACCCCTTGTGACGATACACATGTGAACCACTCTTCTCGTGATGATGATTCGAGGTCGCTTCTCCACGTGCTGGGTTGGTCTTTCTTCCACCAATCACCCCACCTTCTATCACGATGACAACATTATGGAAAAAAATCCCCACCCCTAACTTTATACTATTTCCCCCTTACATCAAACCCATGCGTTCACACCACATACACCTTGTGGCCCATTACATTGCAACCCAATGTTTGGGTGAGGCGGCACCCACATTTGAGAGACCAAGAGAAGAAATTCTCCCATAACTCTCCTAGTGTATGCGAGGTCGTGTTGAATTTAGTACCATTATTCTTCCACATTTAGAAGAACCTCTAGAGTCCCATATCACTTGAGATCACTCTAGGATGATACCCCTTATCGTTCCCTCATCTTCCATCGACAACCCAATCTCTTAGACATTATTGTTGACCAACCTATGGGTTTTCTCGAGAGAGCATCGGTTCATTATCTCCAAATCCTCTCTTTGGGATAGTGACACCGGGTATGCTAACTTAGAACACTTAAATTCCATTTTGATTCCTATATGCGGTACCAAAATAGATTGGTAATCCTCCATTCCCCTTTCTCAAAGTTTGCATAACCATAACAAAAACAAATGGCGCACCACATCATTAAAATGTGTTTAGATTCCACTTTTTCTAAATACATTTTGGCATGACTGTCCACACCACCTAGCAGGGGAACCCATGCCCCCTCAGCCACATAACCCTCCTCAAAATCAAATTTATTCACTTGCAACACTCATACTAGGGGCACCATTTGGCCTCCATACTTATCCATGCTCGTTTGATGTTCGTCGTGAGTTACCATCTTGTACTCACTGTTTTTATGGTCCCCCATTGGACCTTTACTATGTGGCGACTACTATCAATTTCCCTTGTTTAGAGCATCCAAGTTGATTCATCATCACATTTATGGAGTCTATCCAGAGTCCCTTTGTACCACGCTATAGTCCTCCATCCTTCATTTCTTGGTCCCTCTCTTGTATCGCACATTATGGCCTTCGATCCCACTTTGTCCCCTATCCCTGATGATATTGTGTCGGTCGTTGCCACGTCATTTCCTTGCCCTTTATGCTCCTATGAGGGAAGTCGTCCATTACTCTACTCGGTCTCCTCCATTCCATCATCATCATTGGTATTAGTTTGGCAATACCGTCGCTCTTTACTATTTTTTCTCTCGTGCCTTAGTTGAGGATCTCTCATTGCCTCACCTATGGCGAACCTCCACCTCTATCGACATCGGCTCCTTCATTCCGGAAAGGGAGGTCTAGAGGGTGGTGTACCTTGGTTCCAGCTTCACTCTTGTTCGGTGCCTCGGATCAGACCGAAAGGGATCTCTCCTTACCCTTTGACTTGATTGCTTCTCCACTCTAGCTCCTTTCGACGCATGATCGAGATTCGTATGCTTGATGAGTTCGATAATGCGGTAAGCTTGGCTTTTTGGTGATTCCGAGTGTGTGTGCAGATGTCTCAACCCTCATGAAGGGGTGGCCACTGCAGGGTAGCCCCCACACACCGGATGACACTCTTCATTACTGACCTTCGATGCGGCTCCATATATTTTATGATGTCGGCCTTAGCCGCTTGCAGTAGCGCCTCTTTGATTTGCATGTATACGGTGCTGATTTTGTGAGCCCTTCCCACAGCTTATAGGGGGCATTTGGGTTGTATTTGTATCTCATGTACTTAGATATTATTGTATAAGTCTGCAGTATTTATCACCCGGAGCACGGCGTATGTATGTGGGATCCCTCATTGTATTTTTATTTCGGCTCATGTTTATGCCTTGTACTTTATGGTTCGGTCCCTTGTTCTCTTTGGAAACACTATTATTTTTTACTTTGTCTCGGCGGGCATAGGTATGCCTCCCCCACGCCTTTAGCACGGGTACCCTCTCTCATAAAAAGAGACTTGTTGCACCTGTAAGTCTGCGTCTCCTCGAGAACTGTTCTTGACACATTAGTCTACCTTACATTTCTCTCTCTGACTTCCCTTTTTGATATCACTGGTGATTGAGTTCTTACAGCATGCTTCAATCATACAATTTTGCTCCTAACACTCGCACGGCGGGAAATATGTTACACCATTTTTTGGTCATCTAACCTACTATTATTAGATGGACCCGAAGTACACCATGTAAGACTCAATTTTACCCTAAGTAAAATTGCCTCCTATTATGTGAAATAACTTAATAAAACACATTTATTAGGTTGTTTATGGTCTAAGCAGGAAACAAAAGGAAATATTAAACAAAACTATATTTGTTTGATTTTCCTCAAAAGGGAATAATCAATTGAACAATAATTTAATTATTATTCCTAGTCATGTTTAACCTGAAAACAAAGAAATTAATTAGATAAATCTTTATTTTGTCTTATTATTTTCAAGGAATAATTATTTAAATCTTATTTAAATAATATTCCTTGTTAAATATAGACTAAATCACCCATAAATAATTAAATAAATCATTATTTATTTGATTATCCTTCAACCACTTCCTTAAAATGATAAATAAATCATTTATTTATTTATTATTCACAAATAAAGGGATTTGACCCAAGTCGGAAATACCTTTTCCCCAACAAATATAATAAAATATTCCATAAAAGGTGGATTTATATTTGGTTAATGTTATTTTAATCATGCACCAAGATCTAGAATGACCCAATATTTTGTTATAAATAGGAGGGTTTTTCATGTCATTCATTCACCTTTTTCTTTGCCCTATTAGATCGCTCTGGATCTAAACTCTTGGTACGAATTTGAGCCATTATCATTGTCACATTTTCCATTATTTGCTGTGTGAACTCCCTTTGAGTTCTATCTTTGTCAGGTTTTCTATACCAACGGGGAGAGAGAGAGAAATTCTAGATTTGAAGTGCGAGGACTTCCAGAGAACCCATCCCATTGAGGGGAGAAGTGGAAACATCTTCTTGTTTTCCCTCCAGTGCCCTTAATACAAAAAAAATTCTTTCAAAAATTGTTCTTGTCTTGTCATATTGGATATATGGAGCAAACCCTTCTTTTTACTTCTTAATGTCTTTCTATGCATAGATGCGATTTTTTACTTTGGCTCTTTTTCTTGATCAACTAATCTGTAGATATGAAGATATTGGTAGCCACATTTGATGTTAGGTCTATTAGTTATGCGTAGGTAAAGTGGTCTTTTTCATACACTTTGACAAAGGATTCATACTAACGATTAAGGTCAGAAGTTTAAGGTTAAGGATGGGTTAAGGTTAACCTTACCCTTAAAGCTGTAACCTTGACCTTGACCTTAACCTTACCCTTAACCTTATCTTAACCTTAACCCTAGCCTTAACCTTAACTATATCCTTAACCTTACCTTGACACCATAACCTTAACCTTAACCTTACCCTTAAAAGCTTATATTAACCTTATCTTAACCATAACCTTAACCTTGACCTTAATTATAATCTAGCCCTAACCTTGAGCAAACCCTTAACTTTAACCTTCACCCTTAACCTTAAACTTAACCTTAACATTAAGTTTAACCTTGGCCCTTCCCCTAACCTTAACCCTAACCATAACCTTAACCTTAACTCCGAACACTGAACCCTAACTCTTAACCATAACCTTAACCTTAACTTTACCCTTAACCCTAACCCTAACCTTACCCAAACCATACTAAACCCAGTAACCTTAACCTTAACCTTAACCTTCACTTTACCCTTAACCTAACCTTAGCCTTAAACTTAACCTTAACTTGACTAAACTCGTAACCTTAACCTTAACATTAACCTTACATTGACCTTAACTATAACCCTTAACCTACGACTCTTGACCAAACCCTTAAACTTAACCTTAACCTTAACCTAACCTTAACCTTAACTTTACCTTAACGTTGACTTTACCCTAAACCTAACCTTAACCTTAAACTTATCTTAACCTTAACCTTAACCTAAAATTAACCTTAACTTTACCCTTAACCTAAACCTTAAACTTAGCCTAACCATATCCTTAACCTTAACCTTAACCTAACCTTAACCTTAACTTTACCCTTAACCTAACCTTAACCTTAACCTCAACCTAATCCTAACCTTAACATTACCCTTTGTTAATTCTGATTTGAACTTCGGGTTGAAAAAGGAAAATCGGGGGTAACCTTTAAACCATGCTCAACCTTGTAATGTCGGGGAGAGGGCTCTCTCCATGAAAAGATATTTCAAAAAAGTAAAATTATGAGCTGATTTTAGGAAAGGTATAATAATGGGAAATGTTTTAATAAACAAATTTTTTAGGGATGTATGGAACAAATGAGACGGTTGAAATTGGAGAATTAAATTATGGATACAAAGTATTTCATGGGGCAAGGTAGGCACAAATTTCAACAATTAAAGTTAAATAATGATAAGATGGTAGAATCGGTGAGGAGGCTAGAGGGCATAGGAGATGTATCCTTTCCAAACGAGAAGAAAACATAGAATATTGAATGATTTCCCAAGGAAGAGCATAAAAAAATGGATTCTACCTATCTATCTTGAAAACATTCAACGAGAGATTTTTATGAATGAATGGTGAACATAACAATTTTACATATGAAAACAAAGGGAGAGAACAAATGCTAAAATTCATACCACATGGATCCCACAAATCGTAAGTGCATATCTTATTAATTCCCCTGTCAAGCTGATACAATCGGACACGGAGCGTCCTCCTTGGTTTCCACATTATTCCCTTACTTACCGATTTAAAAGGCCGATCACAAATAACCTGAAATAATTACATTAAATAGACTAGAAATGTGGGAAATGGATCCACAAAAAAAAGGGAGTTGTTTTACCAACTTAGAAGCGAAATCCGAAGATAGGAAAGAAAACCAACAATGTATGCTCTGAAAGGGAGGAACAACAATATGTTTTGACCACTTTGGCAAATTCAACGATACATTGGATGAATGAAAAATAGGAAATCTAAAGAGCGAGATCCTATTTTCCTACTTCTATATAAATCTACTGTCTCATATTTAGCTCTTGGCCCTTTGACTATTGCTTTTCTTTATTAAAAATCTCATATATGCTGAGAAATTCCCTTTTGAAAAATATCAAGATTGAATTTATGCCTTCAATGAAGAAAAAGACCCCCTTTGGGTAAAAGGAGCGAAGGGAAAGGAGGTGGGATTCAAATACGCAATCACAATCGAAATCGAAGGGGAAGAAGAGGATACAATATATAATGGAGCGATTGGAAATATACTATGTAATGGTGCAATCGCAATCGGGGATCGGAAAGCGGGAGAGGGGTGGATATTATTAGAACAAGGCATAGAAAAAAACTCCGATGCAATTGGAAATACCCTTATAAAATGGAATAATAAGTGAAATGGGATTTACAAAAGGAAAAGGCCTTTTTTTCTTTGAATGGGCGGAAAAGGCTTAAAGAAGGGATTTAGGGAAGGTCAATCACATCGGGGGAGATTTGGAAGGGGAGTGAGTAAAGTTATAAGACTTCGATGTGATGGAATTAATTTGAAAAACTTTAAAACCAAATTATAGCATTTTATCGAGGGAAAAAGTGTTTTTTTCATTGAAAAGAACAAGGGTTCAGGTGGGACCCGGGAGTGTAAATCGCAATCGAAATCGAGGCTTGGGAGGGGAGGCTAAGTTTTATACCATGGGATTTTTTCCGATGTGATTTGGGGATAAGCGACGGGGGGGGAAAATATTTATAAAACAAAAATAAAATGAAATTTGGCATTTACAAAGGGAAAAGGCCCTTTGTGTTATAAATATGCGGAGATTATATGGTGGGATCCAAAGGCCAATCACTATCGAAATTGGAGGGGAGCGGAAGAAAATTTTTTATGTGAACATGCGGTGCAATGGATTCACGATTGGAGGGGGTGATTGATGGCGGAGATGTGTCGAAGTCAATCGGATCGGGGAAATTATGGGTGTGGGGGATGCTGCGGATTTCGCGATGCGATTATCAGGTGGGCCATCGGATCGGATGGGCGATTGATGGCGGAGGAATAATCGGGTAGAGTCAATCGGGAGGGACTCGATCGCATCGAGTCTTTATGAAAACAAGGGCCAATCGGAGCGAACATATTGCATGTTGCGATTGTGATCGGGGAAAGGGAAAGGGATTGAATCGACGAAGATTTATAATGTAAAACTTTTAAACCTTATTATAAAGTTTAAGGGGGTAATGTGGGGGAAGTGGTTTATTTGATCGCATCGTGGATTTATATAAGTCAAAAGGACTTTTTACGAATGCGGTTAAGTACATCGGGTAGGGGAAAAAGGGGTTTATAAAATAAAAAATTAAACTTTAATAAAATAAAGTTTTAGGATGAAATGGGGAAAAAGGGGATGGGTTAGGCTATGGGGGAGCTTTCTTTCATTTAGGCATAGATCTCAATCGGGAGTCAATTTTGAGAGTATAATATACGTTGTAAAGCACTTGCTAGGCTCTTTTTACGATGGAAATACTTAGAACATGATTCTGGACTAAAAATGCGGTGAGAAACTTCTCCGAATGTGCACGGTGGTGACTTTTTGTTGAGATAAAAAAGCTTTTTAAGTGTGAGTTATTACATATGATGACATAAAATTACATAATAGATGATAATAAAAGTAAAGTAGCGTGTTTTCACCTCAAAACATGGTTTTTGAGGTGAAAAAATTACATCAAAATTTGAATAAAAAAATTTCTTTGATCTCCCCGAGTCCTGTGACTTTGAGTTTATTAGATCTCCTCATGACCTTGTGACATTTATGTGACACTTAACTCCTTAATTTGACCATGGTGAGACCCTAGAACCTAATGAGACCAACCCTATGACCTAATAATATGATTTTGAGATTGAAAGCGACTCATGACTAAATACCATAAAGAGGAGAATCAACAAGTTTCACATGAGGGACAAGCTGATGAAAGACCACTACCATCGATGAATCCATGACCTAATGGAATGATGAAAATTTATGGTATGGGATCTCTAATATGCAAATGCAAAAAAGAAATTTTGATCAACGATGGCGATATGACTAGAGCGAGCACTAACAATAGGCTCCAATGGGGATGATAGCTCACCTTGGAGGTGCCAAGAACAAAGACAAGTAGAACAAGTAGCCTTATCCATTGGGCATGAAGTCAATAGCTGAAAACCAAACTAAAAAGCGAAAGACACTCGACTTAAAAAACTAATTCGAAGTGACTCAAAGCTAACCTAGCAAAACTTAACATTTGAAGCTTGATGGCGATACATGACCCAAGACTTGAGGGTTTCAAATCCACGATGATAGCCACTGTGTTTTTGAAAACCAAAGTACCATCAAGCTATATCAAAATGCCAATGTAACGCAATCAAGCAGATGCCCCCCTGATTGATTATCACGATGAGATCCTCTGGACAACAATAGATACTTGCAACTAGGCATCCAAAAGCATAGTTTACCATGATCTCCTTCCTCATCGAAATGCTGCAATAATTACCTTCAATAGCATTTCATGCCAAGCTACCTTTGGATCCCGAAAAAACATGAAGATTTACCTCTGTCTTGAAGAAACAAGGTGTTTCTCTTGATTATGATCTTTCTTCATAATGTCCCTCAATAAGAGTATGTTCACGATCTTCAAAATATTCGAATAAGTAGGTGGAGTAGATTTCCTCTTGAAAAAACATTGCAGAAAACATGAAATATAGGAAGAAGAATCGAATGGCAGTTCTAAAATGCTCTGGTCTTCTATAGTACGAATATATTGTTGATCATATTCATATGATATAACAACCCTGACTTTTCATGTTTCTTATCACGTTCATCGATCATAGGAGAAGAAAGTTCGGATGGTTCTTGAAATCCAAAAGCTGACATTCCTATCATCTACCAAAGATTCATCCAAAGAAACTTTTTCACTTGAACAAAGGTCTCATCTTGCTTTTCATAGAGGGAATTGATTACTTTGCTCATGGAGACTCTTTTTTCGATGGAATGAGAACACTTAGGTCTATAACTCTGTCTTCTTTATTTGAGGTGACCTCAATAATATAACTCTCCTTAATGAGATTTGGAACAACATGTTCTTCCTCATCACATTTTATCTCTAGATCCGCTTAACTTTTTCACTATGTGAGATTGGAACATCCTTTTACGCATCTCGTCCTTTATTTAAATCATATCCAAAATAAAACCTCTTCTTTCATCATTTTCAATTTGTACAAAGATCTTTAACCTACTAATCTTGATAAGTATCCTCTAAGATTTTACGTATCTTCTTGAAATGGATTTTCATACAATGCTTCCATGATTTCTTCATCCATGAATTCATCATCTCCATAAAAAATTCTCAAGATTTTCAATGAAACTATTAACATGTTTACAAAATAATCCCTCACACTAATATTAAAGATGGGCAAGATTCTTTGTACCTCTCAAATAATATTGTATGAAAATCCTTTAAACAATAAATACGAGCGGGTGGCAAAATTTCATACCAAGATCGAGCTTCATCGTCCAGAGAGTAGCCATGAACATCTTCATCAAGAAATATTTAGGAAAAATCAATATTTAATTTATTCACATGGATGTGAAATCTCACCAGATGAAGAGAAACATCATTACCTTTCACATTTTTTGAACATAGGAAAATTTCTTTGCCAATCTACCTTAGACTTTTTGTTTGGGAAAATTGGAATGTGATCTCGGCTCATGGGAGCATACCTTCTTGCAAAACTTGCCATCTTCAAATAAAGATCTTAAAGCTACTAATATTCCTGCCGAGTGGGAGTCACCATGAAGGATTTGATTTTTTGGATCTTTCGGTGAATGGAAGTCGCCGAGGTGAATGATTCAACCGATCATATGTATCCGTCGAGTTGCTCACCATCAACAATCGAGATCTAAACTTTGTCATTATTTACCGAGAATATATTGCGGGGTGATCTATCTTTATGCTCTGATACCACAAATATATTATGACTATGGATCTTTGGGATAAGTGCTTGTAATTGTATTCCCCTCCAAAGCGCTTTAACAATGTTATCCTTGTGATAGTATTCAAACCTCTCAAACAAATCTTTAAAGTTTAATGTGATATAGGGGGAACACATTTAAAAATACTTAAGAAAACCTTATCATTTCGGTCATAATATCAAAAATGTTATAATAATGGCCCTATTCCTTTAAGAACCACCAACCTTGGAACTTATATCACTAAACCCATTTATTCTACCAACGCGACATACATTTCATTTAATGGGGGCCCCACGCATCCAATATTCGCCTTTTTATGAATTAAATAAACATTTAATAATTTGAAAACCATAGGACCATACCTCAATTTATCGCTCGTGTACTTCACTACGTGATTGTCGTCAAATATAACATTCTCCGGATCGAACGATCCTCGTCAATATCACATTTTTTTGAAAGGCCAAGGGTTAACACATGAAAGTTGTGCGATATTGGTGGTATTTGGGAGATGACATGCCCAAATATTATTGGATCACATTTTTTTTGGCGTGGTTTTGCTCACGAGCCAAAAGCGGCGCGACAAAGGCGATATTGCTTTCTAAAACCCACTTCGGTAAATGATACTGTGCTTAACTCGGGTTTTCTATCGTAGTTTGGCACTTAACTCCTTGCGTTAATTCAATGGTCTGGGTCCCACTAATATCACTCCGCGAGGAAAGCAGACAAAGCCTTTTACTTCAACAACGAGATATTTCTAAGGGATCGTCGTGTTCTATATAACCGGGGGTTTAACCTTAGACGAGAGGTTTCAATATTCTTCATTCACGCAGGGCTCGACTATGATTTTCTCCTCTGCGAGGCCTCTATTTGACTTTCTTCACAACAAAATAAACACATTCAATTCAAGTGTTGAGAACATGAGCTCGAACACGGTCGAGTTGTCCCCAGGTGGAGTCACCGAAATGTTAATGCCGATTTGAACCTTAGGCAGAAAAGGCAAATTAGGGTAACCTTTAAACCACGCTCGGTGTTATAGCATCATTTTTCACTTTGACATGATTCATGATTGCTTTGATGGTTTTGGGCACCCATTCCTACGAGACTTGGACAAATTCACTTAAAAACGGTGTAAAAATCCCCATACGCGACTATGCCCAGTGATTTTCCGCGTGTATATGCGGAGTCCCGGCTAGACTTTTTCCGCGTATGCCATTAAAATGATTAAAAAATATATAAAAAATTCCCCTATTTTCGTCTGGGTTGATGGTTACTCGGGTAGTTCAACCACCCCAGCACGTGGCCAACTTGATTTTCCAATGCTGTTGGAAACTAATTGGAGGGAGTATAAAAACCCCTCATGTGTATGGCCTAAGGGAGAGAGAGAATTATTGATATTATATTCTATTTGGTATTCCCTATCCAAGTTTGATTCCGTGTTCCTCCTGCACTTTCCCCTAGTTCATTGTAGGAAACCCCTTGTTTTCCTTGAGATGCACATCCCTTTATATGTCATCTCGTATGCACCGGTTTGGAAGGAGTCTTAGCGAGGCAAGGGTGGACGGATCGGAGGACGGTCGCGAAAGGCCGTGGAAGGATCGGGTGATCTCTCCACTCGTTAATTTTGTACATGCTATTTATAATACGGGAAGTAGCGTGTTTTTTCCCCGAAATAAACGTGTCATTGTATGCTTTTATGTATGAGAATATTTGTTATACAAGCATTCATTATGATTTATTTAATGTTTTATATGAATCTCACGACATTTAGAGTAGATATATGTCGTACAACTCGATCCTTTGTGCTTGTTTCTTCTTGTCTTTCGGGTTAAGAAGCAAGGACGGTTCTTCGGGGTTTGAACCACTGCGGGATCTTCTTCAACCGTAGGACCCTACTGGGTAACTTTCTCATTCTACTCTATTTAGTTTTTTCTCGAACGTGCATGGTTGTGTGAGTCTACGTTAAGTAGCATGCCCTACCTTTCTGTGGAGGTTGTAACCCAACGAACCTCTAGGGTGAAATTCCCCAGAAACAGTCGGCGACTCCGTTGGGGATCACACTTTTGTGATTCTCTCGTTGGGTGGTTTCGGCTGTTTGGTAGGATCCCAACGGTTTTAACTTTCATTTGCGATCAGTTTTATTTTATTGCGATGCGGTCGAAGTCTTGGTGTCTTTTCCGGGCTTGTTCTTTTTGTTTTTTTTCATTATTTACCTTTGCATACACGCTTTTTTTCTACACCTGCACGAGTCACATATACACGCAAGTTTTTACTGAAGGAACCCGCATATACGCGAGTTTCCCTTAGAACAGTACGCGTATACACACTTTGGTTGCATGCGTGTAAAAAGTAGCGTATACCTAGAGCGATTTTGAATTTTTGGGTTTATTGACTTTTTGGTCCTTTTACGCGTTTTGTGGAGGCCTATTTTTGACGGTGTCTCTGTACTTACCTAGAGTGTGAAGGAAGTGGTTTCATGTCCGTTCTCTCTTTCGTTTGATCGAAAACTAGTCTTTTTGGCAAAGTGTTGTTTAAATGCTTGGCACTTACGGATTGAGTTCCAAGATCGCTTTCGAGCATTCTTGGTTGATGCGCTTTATCGAACGGAGAGCTTCCGCTCAGCGACTCGCTCCTATCTTTGTGTTGTGCTTCACATTGTGATTTTTGCTTCGTTTTTGATTGGTTTTTCTTGAGTTCCATAGTTAGGGATTTTTGTTGCAACTTTCGAAGAGCTTTTCTTGCTTCTTTGGAGTCTTTGTTTGCAACGAGTTTGCGCTATTTGTCTAGGCTGATTGGCTGAGTTTTTGGTCTTCCGTTGCTCTTATTGGTCTTGCTACGAGTTAGCTTTATAAGGTTTGGGAGCATTGTTGAAGTTTGTGCTTGAAATTCGGTCACGTTTTGGTTTGGATTTTGATAGTTGTGCTTGGTCTTTTCGAGCTCTTTCCCTATAAAAAAAAAAAGTTCAAAAAGCATTTGCTTTGCTTTTTATTTTTGCATTTCAAAGGCTTAAAGAATATTTTCACTTGTTATTTTCTTTTGTTGTTGCATTTTCATTTTTCGTTTGCTACAACTTTTGAATCTTTTGTGAAGTTTCTTGCTTTAGTTTTAGGCTTGATTTTGAGGAGGAGTTGTCACTTGATTTCTTCTTCTTGTTTTTAAGTGTTTTTGCTGTCCTTATTTTAAGAGTTCTTGATTTCAAGAATTAGCTTTACGGACAACAAAAGATGAGTTAAAGCTTGAAGGAATTTTTGGGAATTTCACTCTCTGCTATAAGAGATTTGCATCTTAGGGATTTACATGCTTGTAGTGATCTTTGCATTAGGTGCATTGAATCATTTAGTCAATTTCTTAGTTATTGTGAGTGTGAGTTTGCTATTTGAAAATAAAAAATACATTTTTAGTCTCGTAGAACTCAGTATAGAGATTGCTCTTCATCGAAAGACAAAGAGCGCATTTGCATGTAGTTAAGTTTTTATTAATTTCTTTTTTAAGCGTCAAAAACACCATACGTTTCTTTATCTCCATATCCTTGTGACTTAACATAACAGCCCTTAAAATAAGTGATTTAATCTAAAATCAACTAGCATTTTTTTCTAAGTGTCAATCACCAACTAGCTAGGTTGTAGGGCCTTGGAATAGGTGAGTGGAGAGTTAACTCTCCAAGGCCACTCAAACAAACATAGAAGTTGATTAATTGAGAAAAATCCAACTCCGTGAGGGTGGGTGGGAAAGCTCTCATCCGAGAGTCAAGCGCGAGGGGGAAGTGAAGGGTGAGGAAGAGGGATACCCCCTCTCAGATTTGCCGAATCGACCTCAAGACCGTTCCGCCCCTGGGGACTTTCCGATGCAGATTGGTGTCCATAGTTGCCACTCCTAGGTTCCACATAGGTGATCTGCGGGGGGAATACCCGTGGTACACGAGGCGGACGTCGCATCACTTTCGGCGGATGCTGGGGGGTGCCCTTGCGAAGCTTGGGTGCTTGAGTGCTGGAAAGAAAGTTTGTCGTTAGGGGAGGTCGGTGTAAAGCGTTTTCTGATACCTTCGCTAGTTGGTTCTGGGCCCTAATCATCCCGGATCGCTTTCGGGAGGTCTTATACTTCGCTTTCTGTATTTTGGTGTCGGTCCTCATCACCGGAGTGGAAATACTTGGAGGGCTGTTGCTTGATGGTATCTCGGGGGATTTTTATTTTAGTGAGTGCTCTTTGCTCCCTAGCTTGCCTAGCTTTTCACTTTTTTTGAGTCTAATTTATAAAATCTATAAAAGTGGGCCGATCAACGCCTCGACGTTCGAGGAGAATCCGGGGGTTATCTCCCGAGAGTGCAGAGCCTTCTTCGAGAAGGCGTAGGAGTGATTTAGCGGTGGTTACCACCGTGGGAGTCGACGTTGTGGAGAGAGATCCTCCACCCAAGGTACGAAGGTTTTGTAGCCGATTTTGGTGTTGGTCCCGAGAGGAGCGTTCCGCTCACCTCGCGAGTTTTGTTTCCTCGGGGAAGAAGATTTCCGGATTGAGGACATGCACGAGCCTCCTCTGCTACGGGGTCCATCTCCCTCTTCCTCACGATTATCCGTTTGTTGTTCGAGTACATCGAACGGAGTCGGAGAGACCACGGATCTTCCGTATCATTCTTATCTTTCGATGGCCACGACCGGGAATGCGACTTCTACCATGAGTCTTTGCGGGCATTCGGACTCTGTTTTCGTTGAAGAAGGGGGCACTATTGCTTCATCTTCGATTGCTTCTAGTGTTGTTATGTTTGGCTCGGGTTCACCCAAGCATATGCTTCTCATTACGGTCCCATACGTCTCGGGGGATGCCCTCTAGTGGGAATCCCTCTTTTTCCTTCTCGCCTGGGTGCACGTTGTATCTACACCCATGTCTAACATGGCTAGTGGATCTGACTTCGTTTCGAGGGTTTCCCCTTTGGGGTGGGGCATATTCCTAGTTCCAATCCTTCTTTAGGGTCGTTTCCGTTTACGTCCTAGACTCGAGTTTCAACCCTTGGTGCGGGGGGCAAAGTTCGACTACTTTTACGGGATGGAATCACTGTCTTTACTACGAGCGAAATGAGGGAATCGGTTTACGCGAGGTCATCAAAGGGAATTCTTCTTTCCCTTCATCGAGTGCTTATTAGTCCTTTTTATCCTCTATCTAATGCTTGGAACCCCTATCGGGGGCCTTTCCTCTTCAATTAATACTTCGGCGGGAAGCCCGAGTGCGGGATTTGGTAACTCGGCGTGGGGAGGAGGTTCTTCTCCGTTTTCTACGAGTCCTTCTACGGGGCACTGGTGCCTCATCAAATCCAGAGCTATTCTTTTTTAGAATGTTGGGAATCCATCCCATCAAGGATGGAATCCTCGAGCTCCGCCCTCGCTTACCTTTTACGGCAACATTAAACTTGCCGGATTTGTCGAAGTTGACTAATGACCCCGATTCGTTATAGTCGGGGTGGCCTCGGTCCGGAGCCAAACTTCCTTCGGACATTCCAATTTTTGAAGGTAAGAATGGAGAGGATCGGTGGACCACATCACCTCTTTCCACTTATGGGTGCTCTTGAACTCCACGATCGATGACTCGATTAGGTTGAGATTATTTCAACGCACCCCTAACTTTGGGAAATGCTTGCCAAATGGTATATCAAGCTCATCGGGAAGTTTCGCCACATTTGGGGAGCTGGTCGTCACATTTCTAAACCATTTTCGGTTTCTGTCGGATATGAGGGTGGGACCGAACTCTCGGCTAATTTTAAGCGAGGATGAGGGCAACGCACATTTCTCGATCACATTCGAGGAATGGAGGAGAAGGAAGAGGCTTATTAAAGCTCATATTCCGGGTGAATTCCTTCTCGAGTGGTTTTTGAAATCTCTGCGATCGGATATTTCAAAAGATGTATCCCTATACGGGGTATTTTCCGAGGAGCGGAGCCATTTTTTAGGGCCCGACGAATTAGAAATGATCTCATTCTCGGTACAGGATGCTTTATCAAAGTATTTTCCCAATGCTCCTCGCTCCAAATTGGATTTATCGAAACCTAAACTCGGGTCCGCATGGTGACGGGCTTCGTCGGATCGGTCAATAGTAGTGCGACGGCTTTGCTTTCTCAAGCTACGGCGATTGTCTTTACAATCTGCTCCTTACGAGTCGAGGGCGTGCCTCTTCGATTCATCACCTTCCCAGTCTTTGTCCATAAATGTTGTCCAAGATTCTAATCCCAAAGGAAATCAACAATTCAGATGGGAAGAAGAAGGGACAAAATAACAAGAAGAAGGGAAAGAACGGGAAGGGCAATGCAAATAAAACCAACGAGCGTGTTGGTGAGGGTCAAAAGGGAGAAAAAGAAAGTGAAGTTTCCGTGCAAGCTTTGTACTGGAGACCATCTCACGCACCTTTGCCCTAAAAATTCGAGGATGCTCGACGCTTGTTATCCCGGCGGGGTTCTTCTAGTTCCCGGAGCTATGTTAACAAACCCTTTTCCCCAAGGGAGCGACAATTAGTTGTTGGCGCGAACCAAAATCCCGGGGCTTCCTCTCGGAGGTACCCGAGGAAGGGGAAATTCCATCGAACATTTTTATGATGAGTGCTCACGCAGATATCGCTACGAGATCCCGTGATTATGGCGGAGAAGGAATCTTCGAAAGCTAAGGAAGTTCACGATGCTGCGAGGCGCTACAATCACGAAGCCAACTGTTGAGTCTATGCCTCGGATGCCAAAGCATCTTCTAAGCGGTCAACGATTAATCCGAGACGCGAGGGCATGCCCGAACTACTCGATTGTAGAAGATGCGAGTGCGAGTCCTTGTGCTATGTCGGCTTTAGAGGTACTCCGGTCTTGTCCGGCTCGGCGCGGTGCTTTTTCTCACTTGCCATTGGGGCTATTGATCCAAAAAATTCTCTTTTTGATTACTTTTTGATATGAATAATTTTAAGAAGAGACTTCCTCATCACATGGCGTTTCATATTAAATCATCGTATCGGAAGTGCAATATCTTTCGAACGGTTGTTGATGAGGGTGCTTCTACATGCGTGATGTCTCTTTCATGTTTGGAAGACACTTGGATCTCCCAAGGCCGTTCCATCTAGCACTATTCTTCTTGCGTTCGATGGTCATTCTCCCGGACCCCATGGTATTGTCTCGGCTTTGCCCATTTGTGTTGGGGGGAAAAACCGTTAACATAGAGGTTGAGGTAGTGGATGCGGCCTTGGACTACAACCTTCTATTGGGGAGGAAGCTCGGATATATGAGATGGATGCCATTGCATCCTCATTATTTCTGGAATTGTATGTTTTTCCCCCACGAAGGGAGGATCGCTTTACGAGTAGGGATCAAGCTGGGACTAGTCCTCAAGTAGACACTGAATGCGCCTTCGACTCATCCGTTCCTAATTTGGATAATACTAAAGGCGCCTTGTTGATAATCTAGGAGTTGAAATGTATTCTTCCCCTGATGGGTTCTTTCGATCTTCCTCCTCTACGGTGCATATTAATGCTATTTCATCCTCCAAGGCTCCCCTTCGAAGAGAGTTCTTTCGAACTCATTATTTTTCGAGACCCTTGGACCTTACCTTCCCTATTGCCACATTAGCGGAAGGTCGAGTGGGTGGAATGGCATTTTTCCGATTTCAACGGCTGAGATTGCATATCGGGGATCTATTGTTGACACCTTCGAGAATCCGTTCCCGACTCCTCTTTCGCTAGGAAGAGTTGGATGGTGATGTGGCTCCCGACTTGGACGATTAGATTACGCCGGCCCCGGGATTGCCTTGATACCACTCTTCCATCGAAGAGGGAAATCCTAAAAAGCCATGAATGGTATAGATAGACCAGTGGGATGACTTGCATCATCGGTCTTACTTCCTACGACTTGAACGAAGTTGAAACTAGTTTTACAAGTCCTCGATCTCACGAGTCCTGTTCACCCGAGTCTTGAACCCTTTGGCACCAACACGGAGTATATGCTTTGAAGGGAACATAGGGCATTGATCTCTCCTACTATCTAGGTGAACATTTCCCGGGGATCCCAATATTGTCGAGAATGTCTTCATTGGAGGCTGAATGTTCCCGTGAAGAGATTAAAAATCTATACGAGCTCTTCGAAAGAGTATAGAGATGTATTTGCTTGGTCTTATGAGGAAATGCACGGCATAGACCCATCTATCGTCCAGACATGAGATCAGAGACGTATGAAAACGCTAAGCGGTCGGGCAAAAACTTCGTCACATCAATCCCTAGGAAGGCAACGACTATCAAGGCTTGAAGTTGAAAAGCTACTTAAGGCGGGGATTCATTTTCCCAGTTCCTACGACTTTGAATGGGTTTCAAACCCCAGTTCCGGTAGATAAAAAGCAAGGAACGATTCGAGTGTGCATCGATTTCGGAGACCTAAATAAGGCATGTCCTAAAGACAATTTCACCCCACACCATTCATCGATTAGATTATTGACGAGTGTGCGTGTAACGAGATTTTATCCTTCATGGACGGTTTTTCTAGATATAATCAAATTACTATCGTCTACGAAGATCAACATAAGAGCGCATTTATTTGTCCCCGGGTACGTTTGCATACAAGAAAATGCCTTTTGGTCTTAAAAATGCGGGGGCTACCTTTCGGCGGGCCATGCCTTACGCCTTCCACGACATCAAGAAGATTATCGAGGCATACTTAGATGATCTATTTGCTCATTCTCGAAAGAGGATGGATCATCTCGGTCACCTTCGACAAATATTTGAAAGATGTCGTTTTTATAAAATTTGATTGAATCCGAACAAGTGCGTTTTCGCGGTTACATCCGGTCGGACTTTGTTGGGATTTATTGTGTCTAGGGAAGGGATAAGGGTAGATCTCTTCAAGGTTGAGGCAATACTTCGTGTTGCCTCCCCTCGTCTTCAATTCGTCGGCTTCAAAGTCTCCAAGGGAAGTCTAATTTTCTTCGGAGGTTTATCGTTAACTATCTTGAGATTACAAAGGGATATATGGAAATTGGTGAAGAAAGGAGTTCCTTTTCTTTGGGACGACTACGCTCAATGCTCGTTCGATGCTTTGAAAAAAGGCATTGACCTGCGCTCCTTTGCTTGAGTCCACCCGATTATAGCGGATATTTTATTTTGTATGCTGGCTACGACAGAATCTACCATTGGTATGGTTCAAGTTCGGGAGGATGATGCTGCGGGGCGAGCATGTTATTTGCTACCTTAGTCGAGGACTAGTAGGACCTGAACTGCAATACACTCCCAGATAGAAAAGTTGGCCTTAGCGACAGTTCATGCCGTGCTGCGGCGACATCCCGGCATTACATTATTCTTCGCAAAACTTATGTCTTGGCGAGTACTGCCAATCCATTTCGGTTGTCCTCGGGCAGGGCGAGTGATTGGGGGCAAATATAATAGATGGATTGTGATATTACAGGAATTTGATCTCGAGTTCATGTCTGCCGAATCCAAGAAGTCATTAGTCTTTGTAGAATTGATCTCCGAGTTGCCTTGTGGAGAGGAGATGATCTATGATGAGTCCTTTCCAGATGAACACTTTTTTCTAATCTCTCCACAAGATCCTTGGTATGGGGATATCATTGTGTATCTCCAGACTACGAAGTTTCCCTCTTCTTTTTCAAAATATGAGCATCGTAAGCTGCATCACTTAGCCAAGAATTATCTGATTATTGGTGATGCTTTGTACCGTCGAGGGTTTGATTCAATCCTAAAGCTGTTTGCTTAACTTTCGAAGAAGGCGAGAGGGTCTGTGCTCAATGATTCTCACGGTGGAGCTTGTGGGGGGTCATTTATCTGGGCTTGCTACAACCCAAAAGATTTTTGCGTGTCGGATACTTTTGGCCCTCGATTTTCAAAGATTGTATTGAATCGGTCAAAAAGTGTCATCCTTGTCGGGTTTATACTCGAAAAATGTGCACTCATCCCGGCTCCGCTTTTTCCGGTCGTTACTATCGGACCCTTTACAAAGTGGGGTATGGATTATACTACTTGTAACCCACCTTCGGCAAAAGGTCACAAGTACATTATCGTAGCGGTAGACTACTTTACGAAGTGGGTCAAGGCTATGCCTACTTTTGGGAACGATGGTGAGACTATGCAGCTTTGTTCCTTTTCAACCGGGTTATCGCTCGTTTTGGTATACCTAGAGAGGTGTCACGCTGCCATGGCGATCATTTTTCGAATGGTATGATGGGTGAGTTGGCTCTCAAATTGGGTTTCCGGGCGAGATACATTCATCTCCATATTATCCTCAAGCCAATGGGCAAGTGGAAGCGCAAGTGAATAAATCCTTGAAGACAATTCTTCAAAGGACGATTGATAAACATAGATCCAATCGGCATATTATGCTATATCCACTCGCACTTTGGGCATACGGGAGAGGTCGATTAAAGCGCAGTTTGGTTTTACTCCGTTTCGGTTAGTCCACGGGGTGGAATCCGTATTTCCCATTGAATGCGAGATTCCTTCTCTCAAATTAGTCTGTTGAGCTTCTTCCTCGACACTTCCGATCCGGCGGAAACTGGCTTCTTCATCCGGAACATCTCGATGAGCGACGTCGGGATGCCACCACGATGAATGAAGCGCATAAAAAACCGAGTAAAGGTTCGAGTACGATAAGGTGGTTAAGCCTAGGGTCTTTTCGGAAGGTGACCTTGTGTTGGTCTATGCCCAAAGAAAAATATGCCTTGGGGCGGGGAAAGTTTAAATCGATGTGGTATGGCCCCTATATCGTTAAAAAAGTCCTTAAGAAAGGAGCTTATACCTTGGTTGACTTCAAAGGGAACGAGTTGCTGAGCCCCAGGAAATGGGCTCTATTTGAAAAAGTATTATGCCTAGGCTTCGGTCCGGCATCTTGCTTTTGTATATAGTAGTTTTTGCTTTGTACATATTTGATTGATTTTTTTTTATTTTTGATGAGGTGGTGATGTTTTTTGATGCTGCTTTGGAAGGTTGTGTTGGATGTCATGAGTCATTTTGGTTTCGTGGAGATGGTGCTAGTGACACCGGAACTTAGCTTCCGCGGCTTGGGTGCTTCATTATCCTTCCGGGTCAATTTGTTGGTATCAAGAGGGTCGCATTGGTCCCTGCTTCCAATAATGTGAAAGCGAATACATCGCTAGTCATTCATCTACTCTCGGAGGCAATATCTTTGGGTGTTGATTCGTTGGTAGTTTTCTTGGACTCCCAGTTTGGTGGTGCTCACGGTTGAACAACACTTATCGGAGTACGATATCCATTTTTATTACGATTGTTCTTGAGGGTACGTTTGTTACAAAGGGGTCATTTAAATTTTTAACATTCATTCATATTCCTCGGGGCTGACAATTGGTTTACTTGACTCATTAGCTAATCAAGCTTTAGATTGGCATATTAATCATTCAATACGATAAATTTTAATCATAAAAAACATCATACATTTGATACATTTATCACATCACATCAAATATACTTTGTATATATATCATCGGAGTGTCAAAAAAAATTTACAAAATTTGGATCCATAATCTCGTACAAAACTTGGGCTTATGCCCCATCATGTTCAGTCTCAAAAAATAATATACGGTCATCTAATATATAAAATCTGTCTACTCACGAGGTCCCCTGCCCCGAAGTCGTGTTCCTATAGAACATAAGCGCCCGTGTGCCACACGGCGGAATAATCTAACCCGAGTCTCGTGGTACTCCTACCACCCGTCTCTGGATGGCTTCCGGCAAGTCCTCCACGGCGAGCCATAGGGATTTGGCGGGTTAATCCCTCCAAGTTTCTCTCGCACGGCCTGGAGAGTCTGTCAAGAATCCCTGCATCTCTGCCTCGCCCCCGCCTCGCGACGCTTATGGCGCGGTAGGCCCTCGGGGACGAAGCTGGGTCCAACATCCGAAACATGATCATTTTAAATTGTCGGTCATTATGAATCCAATCAAAAACATGTTTGTTTTTCATTTTTTTCATACATATATCGAAAAAAATCCAAAAAAATCATATAAGTCAAAATTTTTGAAAAAAACTTACCCGATTTGCTCCCCATGCCGTGCGAGGTGGAAGAACTAGATCCGGATCTCCACGAAAGTCCATCCCGGCATAGGGATAGTCGTCCACTGCGATGATCTGTTCTCCCCACCACGGGGAAGAACTTCATCGTCCCATGTGGTTCGGGGTACCTCACTACCCCCCCCGATCTCTTCATCATGTATCGCCCCGAGGAGCAATTCTTGGGTCCCAGCGAGTGCTGCTTGATAGTAGAGATGACTCTAGGGGTCTCAAAAGATGGAATCCTCTCAAAGAATAATGTTGTCAAAATGGTACCATAGCCAAAGTGTTTAGTTTTTACTTGACGAATAGAGGTCAGTTATTGTTTCATGTTCGGTAAAGCGGGGTCTGTGCACTCAATCGTAAACATGAGTCAAACACTCTGGCTGCCTATGCTCATTTGCGTCTCGGGACGCTCTGATGTAGTGAGCAGATCCTGCCACTCTGTCGATGGTGAAAAGGAGGATCTTCATGTGCAAATCCCTTATATCTCTAATTGCAATATGTGTTCCAACCTTTTGGAATTCTCTACGCAATATACGTGGACATAATCTTCCATGGTCAACCCTCCCCGGGGCTTTTACGTGCAAGTCCACTAGTTCTTCCCCTCTGGAGAGTCCGGTGATGAAATATATATCCTCCACTTCAATGCGTAGTGGCATCGATCAATTATGAAGCAATCCCTGATCCGGTTCTCGGTAATTTACGAGCATTTCAAGCAACCGCACATTTGCTTTTCATATTGGGCATTTTAAAGAATTTCAACAATCCGCAATTATGGGGGATATTTTGTGACTGCGCGGTCCTACATGACCTCTTGTTCTATTGCGCTATGCTCACGTTCCCTCCATGAGATGGTCATCTACGAGAAATTTCATCAAATTTTGCATTAGCCACGCTTTTTTTCATTTGGACCCCTACGCATACGCGACTTTTCCTGTGCACGGTCGCGTGTATACGCGACTTGCCTTCATTAAACCCGCGTATGCGCGGATACGCATTTTTTTAGCAAGGGTTTTAAAGCAAAAAAATCACTTAATTTTTAATTTCCAAACGGAGAAAATGAATAAACGGGATGATTAAGGAGCCTACCTAAAGTTTTTTGAGTTAAAACTGATCGGTTGTTCACGATTTGACGAAAGAAGTTTTTTTGCTCCAAAGCACTTTTTCCAAATCGGCTATGCAATAATGAACGAAATGAGAGGTAATTTGTCTATTTATGGCTAAAATGTTGAAAATTTTCGCAAAATTTCCTTATGCCTATTTTTTCAATCTATCTTAAGTCTGCATAACTCGATTGCTTGGAAGTGCCTAGTTTGGTATGTTTTCGGAGTACATTTTGACGATTTTGAGATTTTTCCCGGTTTTTTGATCCATGATTTCGGACTCTTCACGAGCAGGTATATGATCTTCAACGGCATATAGGTTAGGGAAATCACTTTTCGTTGCATCTTGCATTATAGCCTCCATACTTGATCACTTGCCTTAGGGTCGATCCCATCGGGTCATGAGTATTACACCCATTTCACTCGCGCGATTATTTAATCATGACTTGATGGTAGAGCCTTCCTTTACATGGGCTTCTCTAGTTAGTTCCTCGCTATCACTTGTTGCCCATGCTTGCTTTTTTATGTAGGCTCGGGGAGTCCTCTTTAGTCCCGCCATGTATTCCGTGCTGAAGCTTCATTCTTCTTCTTCATCACTTATCATCCGGTTTTACCCTAGAGGCTCACGTGGTGTCGTTAAGTTGTATTACTTGCATTGCATATTGGCTACTTGTTTATCCTGGCCTTTAGCGGGCTTCATTTGGACTCGATGATTAAGCCAAATTTTTGACCTTGACTTTTACTGTACAAGTTAACCATTGCATGCACTTAGCTATCACGACTTGACACCTTTGTACCCATGGATGGAACGTTCCTCGCGAGTATCATCGACCGAGTTTTCGCTACCTTGCATTGAGCATAGGATTGTTCCAAATCCCGGGGAACTAGTGCATCTCGCTTTCTTGATACTCGTTCTATCCATTGTACCATAGCATTCTTTTATTCTTTTTCGGGCTTGTTATATGAAAAAGACAAAAAAAATTAAATATAACAAAAAGAGTGGGAACGAGATGTATCTTCGTTGTTTTGATGGCCCTGATCGAGTCGGGTTTGTCGCCCTTGAACAAAGCACATATAGTTATATATATTTCCTTCATTTGGGATGGTTTTAGTTTTGACCTAGGTTCAGCCTTTACCATGTTTCACTTGTCGGTTCTCCCCCCGGTTGGTTATCTCTTCCAATCATATGGAGAGTTTTTTTGCCTCCGCATGTCAGGGGATTATACGGTGTCACTTTTACTTGCCATGGTCATCACGAGTCGTGCTTTTTGTTTCAAGGGAAGTCCGGCATGAGTCGGCCATTCTGCGGTGTCTCTTGACTCATTATTCAGTCGGCCTTCCCGGTTTTTTCGGTATCATGTTCTATCACATCGGATGTTTTTGTCTTACGCTCGTCTTTGGTTTGAGAAGGTCTCATTGACTTCTTCTGTCGGCGGGTTTGTCTCTTATCGACTACGACACATTGCTCGCGAGATAAAACCTAGAGCCGCACCTTGGGCCTATTTCCATCATTGATAGGTGACCTCGTGCTCGGCATTTGATCATCATCATGGGTCTTTGGTATCGAGTGGTTTTCCCCTGTGTTCGATGTCGGCACACATTATCACACTTGGGATTCGTGCGGTACACGGATTTCCATTTGACCCTATCGGTGGATTTCTCGCCTCCGTGTCGGCTTTCATTATTGGTTGGTTCGAAGGGTTTCTTCGATGCGCTAGCTTCATCTTGTGCACATCGGAAACGTACTTCAGGTTTTGGTTCCATCACTCTACTTCGTCCGATTCCTTCCAAATCTTGGCTACACGGGTTACACTCGCGCCCGGAGTCGATGTGGGATGCCTTAATTCCTTCCTTCCGAACGGATCTTTTCCCATCGACTTCGACTCATTGATGCGGGAATAAGGTCTAGAGTCTTTTTGTCGGTACCTTAGGGTTTGCGGTCATCGCATGTGACTCTTCGCTATCGACAGTGGGGATTCATCATTGCCTCTCGATTGGTAGATTCTTTCAAGTGTTCGACTTCAAATCATTCATTCGCACTTTGTCGGTGTACTAGGGCACCTTGACACTCATTATCATTATTGGTGGGTTGTCTCGCGTTGGTTAACGGGATACATTATTTCCTGTAATCCAACTATTTCTCACATGGTCGACTTCAGCTCATTTATTCCCATTGTGTAGAATTTGTGCCATGGTGATCGGTGAAGACCTCGGGTTGCATCGGCATTCTTCGTGTTCACTTTTGACGGTCCTTTCGGTTTTACGCCGGTGATGTCGTCCACCCTTATATGTTGTAGTTCGATGCGGCAACATCCTATAGGGTTGGCTCACGAGTTGCGTGATTGTACCGTTTGATCCACCTCTTATGATACGGGTACTTGGAGATTCGATTACTTGATCATACATCCAGTTGCACCATCTTTGATCAACTTTTCACATGTGATACTTGGACATTGATTCGGACTTGTATTTCCGGGCCATGCTCGGATGATTCATTATGTACTTTCAGTTCAGCTATACTTGTATACATGTTGGATCTATTCACTACTTTCTATATGATGTATTTTTGATTTGAGCATGGGTATGCCGCCTCGGCCCTTGAGTTGACTCTGCTGGTTTCTTTCATTGGTTTTTGGCGAGTGAACTTTCTGGTGAAGTCCTCTCTTGTCCTTGCGAAGTTCTTTCTATGTGCATAATACATTTCGCCCATCATGTACCCCTTCTAACCTCATATATTAGGGGGCATCTTTTATAGCATCATTTTTCACTTTGACATGATTCATGATTTCTTTGATGGTTTTGGGCACCCATTCCTACAAACTTGGACAAATTCACTTAAAAACAATGTAAAAAGAAATCCCCATACGCGACTATGCCGTGATTTTCCGTGTGTATACGCGAGTCGACTAGACTTTTTCCACGTATTCCATTAAAATGATTAAAAAAATATATAAAAATTCCCTATTTTCGGGGTCGGGTTGATGGTTACTCGGGTAGTTCAACCACCCCAACACGTGGCCAATGCATTCCAGCGCTGAAACTAATTGGAGGGAGTATCAAAAAACCCCTCATGTGTATGGCCTAAGGGAGAGAGAGAATTATTGATATTATACTTTGTTGGTATTCCCTATCCAAGTCCGATTCCCCGATGCCTCCCTGCACTTTCCCGATTCATTGTAGGAAACCCTTGTTTCCTTGAGATGCACATCCCTTTATATGTCATCTCGTATGCACCGGTTGGAAGGAGTCTTAGCGAGGCAAGGGCTGGACGGATCCGGAGGACGGTCTCGCGAAGGCCGTGGAAGGATCAAGTGATCTCTCCACTCGTTACTTTTGTACATGCTATTTATAATACGGAAATCTTAGTGCTATTCCCGAAATAAACGTGTTAGTGTATGCTTTTATGTATGAGAATATTTGTTATACAGCATTCATTATGATTTATTTAATGTTTTATATGAATCTCACTCACATTTAGAGTAGATATATCGTTTGTACAACCAATCCTTTGTGCTTGTTTCTTCTTGTCTTTCGGGTTAAGAAGCAAGGGGCCGGTTGTTGGGGTTTGAACCTGCGGGATCTTCTTCAACCGTAGGACCTACGGGTAACTTTCTCATTCTACTCTATTTAGTTTTTTCACGAACGTGCATGGTTGTGTGAGTCTGCGGTTAAGTAGCATGCCCCCTGCTCTCGTGGAGGTTGTAACTTAACGAACCCTCTAGGGTGAAATTCCCCGAAACACTCGGCCTTGTAGCTAACCCTACGAGGTCGGAGAAGACTCTCTCACGTGAAAATATATTTCAACGAGTACAATTATGAACTGATTTTAGGCTAGGTATAATAATGGGGAAATGTTTTAATAAATAAAATTTTTCGAGGGGATGTATGGAACAAATGGGGACAGGTTTGAAAGCGGGAATTAAATTAGTGATACGGGGGTATTTCATGGGGCAATGTAGGAAGGAATTTCAGCAATTAAAGTTAAATAATGATGAGATGGTAAGGCTGGTGAGGAGATGAAAAGGGCATAGGAGATGTATTCTTTTCAAACGAAGAAAACATAGAATATTGAAAGATTTCCCACGAGGTAGAGAATAAAAAATGGATTACTGCCTATCTATCTTGAAAAACATTCAACCGAGAGATGTTTATGAATGAATGGTGGACATAACAATTTTACATATGAAAACAAAGGAGAGAAAAAAAATGCTAAAATTCATACCACATGGATCCCACAAATCAGAGTTGCATATATTATTAATTCCCTATCAAACTATTACAATGGGACGCGAGAGCGTCCTCCTTGGGATTTCCACACTATTCCCTTACTTAATAATTTATAGATTGATAAAAAAATGACTAAAATAATTACATAAAATAGACCAAAAATGTGGGAAATAGATCCAAAGAAAAAGGGAGTTGTTTTACCAACTCATAGCGAAATCCGAAGATAGGAAGAGAGAACCAACAATGTCTGCTCTGAAAGGGAGGAACAACAATACGTTTTTGATCACTTGGGTAGATTCAACGATACGTTGGATGAATGAAAAACGGGGAAATCGAAGAGTAGATCCTTATTTTCCTGCGAGTTGTATAAATCTTTGTCTCATATTTAGCTCTCGGCCCTTTTGATCTGTTGCTTTTTATTTATTAAAAAATCTCATATATGCCGAGAAATTTTCTTTTGAAAATATCAAGATTTAATTTATGCCTTCAATGAAGAAAAGACCCCATTTGGGAAAAATGAGCGAAGGGAAAGGAGGTGGGATTCAAATCAAAATCGCAATCACAATCGAAGGGGAGGAAGAGGATACAATATGTAATGGAGCGATTGAAATATACTATGCGATGGTGCAATTGAAATCGGGGATCGAAGCGAGGAGAGGGGTGGATATTATTAGAACAAGTCATGAAAAAAAATCCGATGTGATTGGAAATACCCTTATAAAATGGAATAATAAATGAAATGGGCCTTACAAAAAGAAAAAGGCCTTTTTTGTTTGAATCGGAGAAAAAGGTTTAAAGAAGGGACCGGGAAGGTTAAACGCATTGGGAGATTTGGAAGGGGGAGCGAGTAAAGTTATAAAACTTCCGATGCGATGGGAATTACTTTTGCAAAACTTTAAAACCGAATTATAGCATTTAACAAAGGGAAAAAAGTGCTTTTTTCATTGAAAAGAACGAGGGTTCGGTGGGACCCGGGAGTGTAAATCGCAATCACAATCGGGGCTTGGGAGGGGGAGGCTAAGTGTTATACCATGGGATTTCGCCGATGCAATTTGGGGGTAAAAAAATGGGGGGAAAGTCTTTATAATGAAATTTTTGGATTTACAAAGGGAAAAAGGCCCTTTGTATTATAAAAATGCGGGAGATTATATGGTGGGATCGAAGGCCAATCGCTATAGGAAATCGAGAGGGGAGCGAAGGAAAAATGTTATGTGAACACGTTGATTATTATGGCACGACAGTGTATGAGGCATCCGATTGGAGGGGGCGATCAACGGCGGAGAGATGCGTTAGAAGTCAATCGGATCGGGTAAATTATGGGTGTGGGGATGCTATGGATTTCGCGATGCAATTGTACGTGGAGGCCATCGGATCGGATGGCGGATTGATGGGCGAAGGAATAATCGGGTGGATTCAATCGGAGGGAATCAATCCCATTTGAGTCTTTGTGAACATAACGACCAATCGGGAGTGCACATATTACATGTTGTGATTACAATCGGGAAAGGAAAGGTATTTATAATGTAAAACTTTTAAACTTTTATTATAAATTTTAAGGGGTAATGTGTGGGGAAGTGGTTTATTTGATCGCATCGGTGTGGATTTATATAAGTCAAAAGGAATTTTACAAATGCAGTTAAGCCATTGGGTAGGGGAAAAATGGGTTTATAAAGAAAGAAAAAAATTTAAACTTTATTAAAATAAAGTTTTAGGAAGAAATGGGAAAAAGGGGATGGGTTAGGCTATGCGGGAGCTTTCTTTCATTTAGGCATAGATTTCAATCAGGGAGTCAATTTTGAGAGTATAATATACCGTTGAAAAGCTCTTTCTAGGCTCTTTCTCGATGGACATACTTAGAACATTATTATGGACTAAAAATGCTATGAGAAACTTCTCTCGAAGGGAAGGGTGGTGACTTTTGTGGAGATAGCCGACTTCGAAGTGTGAGTTATTACATATGATGACATAAAATTACATATAATAAATGATAATAAAATTAAAGTAGCGTGTTTTCATGTCAAAACATGGTTTTGAGGTGAAAATTACATCAAGGTTGAATAAAAAAAATTTCTTTGATCTCCCGTGTGCTATGACTTTGAGTTTATTAGATATCCTCATGACCTTGCCTTTGACATTTATTGACACTTGACTCATTAATTTGACCATTGTGAGACCCTAGAACCCTAAAGAGACCAAATCCCTATGACCTAATAATATGATTTTGAGAGTGAGAAGTGACTCATGAATAAAGACCATAGAGAGGAGAATCAGCAAGTTTCACATGAGGGACAAGCCGATGAAAGACCACTACCATCAATGAATCCATGACCTAATGGAATGGTGAAAATTTATGGTATGGGATTCCTAATATGAAAATGCAAAAGAAGAGTGATTTTGATCAGCGATGGCGATATGACTAGGCGAGCACTAACACCTCTTTAACCTAACATTAACCTTAACCTTAACCTTAACCTTATCTTAACCTTAACCTAACCTTAACCTTGACTTTAACCTTAACCTTAACCTTAACCTTGCCTTAACCTAACTAACCTTAACTTTAACCTTAACCTTAACCTAATCTTAACCTTAATCCTTACCTTAACCTAACTTTTAACATTAACTTTAACCTTAACCTTAACCTAATCTTAACCTTAACCTTGAATTTACCTTTAACCTTAACCTTAACCTTTGACTAAACCAGTAACCTCTATCCTTAACCTTATCTTATAACCTTAACCTCACTAAACCCGTAACCTTAACCTTAACCTAACTAAACCCATAACCTTAACGATAACCTTTAACCTTACCCTACCCTTAACCATAACCTTAACCTTAACCTTAATATTACCCTTAACTAACCTTAACCTTAACCATAACCTTAAACTTCGACCTTAACTATAACCTAACCTCAACCCTACCCTCAACGTAATATTAACCTTAGATCAAACTTAACCTTAAGGGTTTGGTCAAGGATAGGGATAACCCTCACCCTTACACTTACCCTTAAATATAACCTAAACCTAACCTTGACCTTAACCTTAACTCCGACTAAACCCATAACCTTAACCTTAACCTTAACCTTAACCTTACCCTTAACCCCAACATTAACCCTGACTAAACCCATAGCCTTAACCTTAATCCCTAATATTAACCTAACTTAACCTTAACCTTGACTTTAATCTCTAAGCTAACCTTAACCCCTTAACCTTAACCTTAACCTTCCCATAACCATAACCTCAACCTTAACCCTAACCTTAACCCGACTAAACTAGTAACCTTAATGTTAACCTTAACCTTAACATTACTTAACCTTAACCTTAACATTGACCTTAACCTGACCTGTAACTCTAACCTTAACCTTAACCTTCACCTAACGTAACCTATAACCTATAACTAGTTAACCTTAACCTTACATTAACCTAACCTAACCTTAAGGTTATAGTTAAAGTAAAGGTTAGTGTTAGGGTTAGGGTTAAGGTTATGATACAGGTTAAGAGTAAGTGTTGAGGTTATGAGTAAGGTCAAGTTAAGGCTAAGGTTATGGTTATGGGAAGGTTAAGGTTAAGGTCGAGGTTAGAGTTAAGAGTAAAGCTAAGGTTAAGATTGAGGTTAAGTCAAGGGTTAGGGTTAGGGTTATAGTTAAGGTTAAGATAAGGTTATGGTTAGGTTAAGGTTAAGATAAGGTTATGGTTAGGTTAGGTTAGGTTAAGGTTAAGGTTAAGGTTACATAGTTAAAGTTAAGGGGTAGATTCAAGGTTAAGGTCGAGGTTATGGTTATGGGAAAGGTTAAAGGGTTATAGTTAAGATAAGGTTTGAGAATCAAGGTTAAAGGGTATGGTTAAGGTTCAAGTTAGGAGTTAGGTTAAGGTTAAAGTTAAGGTTAAGGTTATGGAGTAATGTCAAGGTTAAGGTTAAAGGTTAGGGACATAGGTTAAGGGTTAGGTCAAGGTTAAAGGGTTCAGTTAGGTTAAGGTTACAGGCTATAGAGTTAAGGGGTTGGTCGATGTTAGGGTTAGGTTATAGTTAAGGTCAAGGTTAGGGTTAGCAGTTATAGTTAAGGTTAAGGTTACAGGTTATGGGAAGGTCAGGTTAAGGTTAAGGTTAAGGTTTAATTCGACGTTAGGGTTAGGTTATAGTTAGGGGTAAACATTAAGATTAGTGTAAAGGTTAAGGTTACCGGGTTTAGTGAGGTTAAGGTTAGGTTAAGGGTAAAGTTAAGGGTTAATACTCGTAACCTTAACCATTTATACCCATAACCTATAACCTTGACTGTAACCTAGCACTAACCTTAACCTTCACTTTACCCTTAACGTAACCTTAACCTTGACTTTACTCTGCTTAATTTTAACCCAACTTTAACCTTAATCTTCCGATAACCTTAACCTTTACCTAACCTTAACCCTTAACCTTAACCTTAACCTAACTAAACTCGTAACCCTTAACGACTAAACTAAGTAACCTTAACCTTAGCCTTTATCCTTACCCTAACCTTAACCATAACCTTAACCTTAACCTTAACTTTACACTTAACATTAACTATAACCTTACCTAACCTTAACCATAACCTTAACCTTAACCTTAACTTTACCTATTAACTTTAACTATAACCTAACCCTAACCTTAACATTTACCCTTAACTTTACCTATAACCTAACCCTAACCTTGACCTTAACTATAGCCTTAACCCTAACCTTAACCTTAATCTTACCATAATATTAACCTTAACCTAAATTTAACCTTCACTTTACCCTTAACCTAACATTAACCTTAACCTTAACCTAACCTTAAACTTACTTTAACCTAACTTAACCTTACCCTTGACCTTAACCTTGACCTTAACCTTAACCTAACTTGACCTTGAACTAGCTTCACCCTTAACCTAACCTTAACCTTAAATATAACCTAACCTAAACACTGAGCTTAAATTTGCCTTAACCTTGACATTACCTTAACCTAAGCTTAACCTTAACTTGACTAAACTTGCAGCAACCTTAAGCTTACCCATAACCTTAACACGAACCTTTACCCTTAAGGTTAGGTTAGTAGGTGAGTTAAGGTTATGAATTATTGGAAGGTTAATGTTATGGTTAAGGTTAGGTTAAGCCTTAACCTTAACCTTAACCTGACTAAACCCAAATCTTAACCTTACTTAGTAACTTTACCCTTAACCTAATCTTAACCTTAAACTTTACTTTACCCTTAACATAACCTTAAACTTAACTTTAACCTTAACCTTGACCTTAAATATATTTAACCTTGACGAAACCTTAACCTTCCATTAACCTTAACCTTATCCTTAACTATAACCTAACCTTAACCTAGAACTTAACTATAACCCAACCCTAACCTTGACCAAACCCTTAACATTAACTTGTAACCTTGACCTTAACCTTAACCTTGCTAAATATTATGCTTAACCTTAAACTCAACCTTGACCTTAACTATAACTAACCTAACCCTAACCTTGACCAAACCCTTAACGTAACCTTACCCCTTAACCTTAATCGACTAAACCAGTAACCTTAACCTTAACTTTACACTTAACCTTAAACTTAACTTTGACCTTAACTATAACCTAACCCGAGCCTTAACCAAACCTTAACCTTAACCTTTCCCTTAACGTAACCTTAACCTTGACTTTACCTTTAACCTTAACCTTTCCCTAACCTTAACCTTACGTTAGGTTATAGTAAGGTTAAGGTCGGAGTTAAGGTTTGGTCAGAGTTAGGGTTAGGTTATATTTAAACTTAAGGTTATAGTGAATGTTAAGGTTAAGACCGTAACCTTGAAAGGGGTTAAGGGGATAAGGTTAAGGTTAAGGTTAATGTTAAGGTTAGGTTAAGGTCGAGGTCGAGGTTGGGGTGGGATTAAGGTCATGGTTAGGGTTAGGTTATAGTTTAGATTAAGGTTAGATTTAAAGTTAAGGTTAGGTTATGGGTTTAGTCGGGGTTAAGGTTAAGGTCAAGTTTTAGGGTTAATTTTAACCTTATCACGACTAAACCCATAACCTTAACCTTAACCTTGCCCTTAACCATCACCTTAACGTTAACCTTAACTATAACCTAACCTAACCTTAAGGTTAAGGATGAGTTTAAGGTTACGGAAGTTTAGTAAAGTTAAAGTTAAGGTTAAGGTTAAGTTAGGTTCAGACCAAGGTTGGAGTTGGGTTAACGTTAGGGATAACCTAACCTTGACTTCACCCTTAACCTTATCTTAACTTGAACTTTAGCCTTAACCTTAACACAACCTTAACCTTGGCTTGACCTTAATTGTAACCTTAACCATAACCTTAATCATAACCTTAACCTAAACCTTGACCTTAACATTAACCTTAACACTAACCTTACCCTAACCACAACCTTAACCTTAACCTTAACAACACTATCTTACCCTTGACCTTAGCAACAACATTAACCCTTAACACAACATAACCTTGACCTTAACCTTCATAACCATAACCTTAACCTTGACTTTACCCTTAACATAACCTTAACCAAACCCTTAACCTTAACTATAACCTAACCTTAATCGTAACCTTAACCTTAGCCTTCACTATAACCTAACCTTATAGTGAAGGTTAAGGATAAAAGTTAAGCTAGGTTAAAGGTTAGGTTAATGTTAAAATTAGGTTACGGTTAGGTTAGGTAAAGTTTAATGTTAAGGGTATAAAATAGTGAAGGTTAAGGGTAAGGTTAAAGAGCTAAGACCCGTAACCTTAACCTTTGCCCTTAACCTTAACCTTAACCTTAACCCTTAACCTTTACCTTAACCATAACCTAACCTAACCTTAACCCAAACCTTGACCTTAACATTAACTTAACCCTAACCTAACCTTAACCTTAAACTTGACATTAACCTTAACCTTAACCTTGACTTTACCCATAACCTAACCTTAGCCTTAACCTTAACCTTAACCTTATCTTAACATTAACCTAACCTTAACCTTAACACAGCTAACCTTAACTTTGACTAAACCCTTAAGGTTAGGGTAAAGTTATAGTTAAGGTTAAGGTTAGGTTAAGGTAAGGTTAAGGGTAAGGTTAGGTTAGGGTAATCTTAATCTTAACCTTAACCTTCCCATAACCATAACCTTAACCTAACCTTAAAATTACCCACTTAACCTTGACCTTGACCTTAACCTTAACCTTAACTATGACCTAACCCTAACCTTAAACTTAACCTAAAATTAACCTTATCTTAACCTTACTTCATAACCTAACCTAACCTTGTCCAAACCTTAACCTTAAACTTAACATTACCCTTAACCTAACCTTAACCATAACCTTAACATAAACTTGAACTTACCCTTAACCTTACCACAGCCTTAACCTTATTCCCTTAACCTTCCCTAGCCTTAACCCTAACTTAACCTTCCCCTTAACTTTAACTTGCTTAACCCTTAACCTTAAGGTTAATTTTTTGGTCGAAATTTAGGGTTAGGTTATAGTTAAGTTTAAGGTTAGGGTTAAGGTTGGGGAATGTTAAGGTTAAGGTTAGGATTAAATGGTTAAGCTAAAGTTTAAGTCTAAGGTTAGGGTTAGAGTTAAGGTTAAGGTTAAGGTTAGGTGTTAGTATGAATCTTTCGTCGTAGATTCACTTTAGCTACGCATAACAAATAGACCTAACATCGATTATGGCTGCAAAATACCTTTAAGATTGCTGCACAAATTTAGATCTAAGCACAAAAGATATTAAGTAGATAAAAAATAACATAGCTCCATAGATCCAATGAACAAGACAAGAAGAATGTATATGAAAGAATTTTGTATTATATTAAATAATGGGGCACCTGAGAGGAAAACAAGAAAGGTGTTTTCCGGTTCTCCTCAGTGGGATGGGTTCTTGGAAGTCCTCAGTGTTTTAGATCTAGCATTTCTCTCTCTTATGGATGTGGAAAAGCAAACATAGAACTCAATGGGAGTTCACAAAGAAAAATAGAAAATGGTGACCAAGAGAAGATCCAGAGTGATCTAATGCAATGAAGGTGGTTAATGAATGGGGAAAACCCCCCTATTTATAACAAAATATTGGGGCGGTCTAGAACTCGGTGCATGAATAAAATATGATTAATTGAATTCTAGAAGCACCTTTTAGGAATATTTTATTATATTTGTTGGAGGGAAAAGGGTTCTTGACTTGGGTCAATTCCTTTATTTATAAATAATAAATAAATAAATGATTTATTTATCATTTTAGGGGAATGATGGGAATAAATAATGGTTTATTTGATTATTTATAAATGATTTAGTCGAATTTAACTAAGAATATTATTTAAATAATGATTTAAATAACTTATTCCTAGGAAATAATTAAATAAATAAAGATTTATTTAATTAATTGCTTTGTTTTGGGTTAAAAATGACCAAATAAGTTATTTTATGTGGTGAAAGCAATTTTACTTGGGGTAAAATTGGTCTTACATGGTGTACTTGGGTTCATCTAATAATAATAGGTTAGATGACCAAAAAAATGGTATAACAGATTGCCCCCCAACGTACGAGTGTTAGGATCAAATATTATGACCGAAGTACGTTGTAAGAACTCAATCACTAGATAGAAAAAGGGAAGTGAGAGAGAGAAGTGTAATGTGTCTGATGTGGTAAAGGACTAGTCCCTGAGGAGACGAGACTTACAGGTGCAACAAGTCTCTATGAAGTGGTACCTGTGCCAAAGGCGGTGGGGGAGGCATACCTATGCCCGCCGAGACAAAGTACAAAGAATAAGGGGCCTGGAAAACCACGGAACGCAATAAGTACAAGGAATAAGGTGCCCGGAAAACCACAGAATGCAATAATGAAGCCTGTGCTAGCCTAAACATGAGCCAGATAAATAACATGATAAATATCACATACATGCGATGCCTGGAATTATGCAACAATATGGTAGTACATGAGATACAAATACACCCAAATGCCCCCTACACGCGGGGAAGAGCTCGCAACATCTGAATGATATGTGCAAATCGAAGAGGCGCCGCAAGCGATGGAGGCTAATATCGTCAAATGGGAGGAGCTGCATCAGGGGCGGAAAGGAAGTCATCTGGGTATGTGGGGGGCTACCTGCAGGGCCACCCCCTCATGAGGGTTGGGACATCTCACACATACCCAGGAATCATCAAGAGCTGCTGCTGCACTAGACCATCAAGTGTATAGATCACAATCATGCTGATAGGAGCTTGAACCAAGGGACACTGCCCCCAAGACCTGGCTTCTGGAATAAATGAGCTAATGTCGACAGAAGTAGGTCTGCCATAGGTGAGGCAATAAGGGAACCCCACCTAAGGCACGGGGAAAATAGTAGAGCGACGACAAAGTAGACACTAATGATGATGATGGAATGAGAGAAATGGAGGAGCGGTTGGACGACTTCCCTTGTTAGAGCATAAAGTGTATGAAGGGCGTGGCAGCGACTGACACAATATCATGAGGGAGAGTGGGCAGGGGTATTGTGGGTCATGAGGGAGGGACCAAGCAGGAAAGGATGGAGGACTATGGCGGGGTACAAAGGGACTCGGGATAGACTCCATGAATGTGCTGGTGACTCGACTCGAATGCTCTAAACAAGGGCGACTTGATGGTGCTGCCTCATAGTACAGGTCCAATGGGGAACCATAAAATCATGAGTACAATAGGGTAGCTCATGATGAAAATCAACACGAAAGAATACGGGTAAGGAGGAAAAGTGGAGCCCCAAGTACAAGTGTCGTAAGTGAAGAAATTCGATTTTGAGAAGAGGTTAATAGACCCTTCATGGACAAAATGTGTCCTAGTGAAGTATCAAAACATAAAAAAATGATAGATACCCATTTGAGTGCTCAGTGAGAGCTTTCCAACGGTGCAGACAGTGTGTCAAACGGGGCTACGGTTTGGTCGCAGCGGGCGAAAGAAAAAACAGGGGTTTTTTCTAATAGGGCGTTTTCCCTCCAAAATCAGTCATTTGCTTGTGTAGCTGTGGTGAATGTGGAGAGGAGAGAAGGCCCTAAATCTTGCGGCGATCATAGCGGACAAACCGACCGTTGGAATTGTGATCCGTCAGTTGCAGGTGAGAGGCCTAATCTTAAGCTTTGTTTTTGATGTATTCAAATTGCAGATTAGGGCTTTAACTGCCCCTATTTCTTCCTCACGGCCGGGTCGCACGTTTTGGGGCAACAAATGCGACCTGGGACGCAAGTTTGTGCTTGAAAAGTGCGACCTAGCCCAGGTTTGTGTGGAAAAGTGCGACCTGTGAGAGGGAGGTGATTTCAGTGCTGCATTGGGCTGAGGTTCAGTTTTGGTGTGGATATATGTAGTTGTGTGGATCTGGAGACTGAAAATTTGACATTTTTGTGCAGATATGGTAGATATAGTGATCAAATGGAGAGAGAGATACTTAGGTACATTGCGGATGAAGATCCAGGTGGATCAGGGTGTCCGTCGTGTACTGGCGAGGTATGGGGTGCTGAAATTTTTGGAGAACCCGTTGATGAGGGCTGGAGAGCCCTTGTTGGCCCGTATTATCAGTTACTAGGATCCGGATCAAGAGGCGTTTGTAGTGCAGGGACACAAGATCAAGATGACGGTCCAGGATTTGTATTTATTAACTGGTCTCCCACCATTAGGGATGGTGGGAAATACGCAGCCAGTGTTACCACGTGGGCGTAACATTATGGAGTTTGTTAAGCGACATTGTCGACCAGGGGTCCGAGTTAAGGGGACTCGAATATCCATTGGTGATCTAGAGAGGTTGGAGACCCGGACAGTGGCCATAGCAGTGTTACGGGTCTTGGGTAGCCAGGTGTTCCATCACATCACTGGAGGGCAGATGATGATCGTGGAGAGTGTGATGAGTGGGACCTACTATGGGTGGGCCCAGATGATGTTGGTGTCGGTGAAACGACAGTTGTCGCTATGCAAGCGGCAAGTGAATCATGATTGTGCCTATGGGACGATGTTGTGCTCTTTCTTCTTTGAGAAGATCCTGACCTTACGACCTCGTGTACAGTTGCCTGATGGAGGTTCGAGGGAGACCCGGATGTGTCGGTGGGGGCGATTACTGAGTAGAGGAGGGGGAGGGGCGGTCGGACGGGTGTGCCGACCAGAATTCTTCGCCCATTGGGATCAGATGTCGTTATACATAGACGACTATCCCTATAGTGGGATGAGTTATTGGGGAGATCTAGACTTGTCGCTTCCACTTGGTTGAGTATGGGGCCCTGATGGTAAGTGACAAGCAACTAATCTGTTATGTGCATTTTAAAGGTTGTGACTAGTCTATATGGTGCTAATATTTATACTTTTTTGGAATGCAGATATGGCTCCGGTAAAACCGACCAGATATATGGGACGTCCTGTAGCAGAAGGAGATACAGGGGCAAGTGGATCGAGGACGGGACAGAGCTAGGAGATGGCCACACTGGTGGAGGACATCCGTCGTAGATGTGAGGGATTGCTGACTGGTGTGTCGGAGCGTGGTTGGCAGGATTTAGACGACCGATACATAGAGTTGTGTATTGGGCTACCCTCGGAGTGGCGAGGTATCATGCGACGCATGGCGATGGCCGGTCAGACTGTGCGTGATCTACGAGCTGCGGGAGCAGAGCCATTGGCTCAGGATCCTCCAGGGAGTGATTAGGTGTAGGGCAGGTGGTGCCCCCCATTGTTTTTGTAGGGGCAAGTGGTGCTCCCCATTTTTGTAGTTATGTTGTGTTTAACATGCTATGGGCATGTCGTATGTTTCAGAGCAGATGGACTCTAAAAACACATGTGATATGGTATATATATGATGGATGTATTTGATTGATGGTGTTAAATGTTATTATGTTGTGTTGTATAAATTCCAGTCTAGAATATGATTTGCAATTTGATCTACGTAGTGATTTTGATCTCGTGGTATGTGGTGAAATGTAATGAATCTAAATTCACATATCAAAAGTTTCACTCGTAAATATTGTCTAAAGAGGAGGGGTTTATGCACATTATAGACACCGTTAAGTTGTAGGACAACAAGCAGGGAATCTAAATGAACATGTAGATGAAGGATGAGGTGAGAAAGGGCATCGTTAAGAGACCATGAACTACATCATATTCGGCCTGATTATTGGTGGTCGTACCAATGTAAACTCCATTTGCAAGGACCAGGGTATGCAAGGGGGTAAAGATGGCCCATGCTGCGGAAGTGAGATGACGGGAATAGTGACTTGCTCCATCGGCATAGCCCAGATGAGGTCCGGACGAAAGGGCCAATGTAATAGTCTCATAAGTCAGGAAAGGGGAAGGATGAGACAAAGTAGGGCAGCGTGAGTAGAGCATAGACCTCCAATGACAGCTACGGGAGGGAGAATTTCGGGTAGGAAGTTTAGGACTCATGGGTCGATGAGAAGGAGAGGAAGGAGGACGATGGGAGGGAGGGCGGGTACTCAGGCTGCAACGAACATCGAAGATACGGATGGTATGATCGTGATGAGGAGAGGGAATGGGAGGGTCAAAGAGACCAGACGATGCTGCAAAGGTACCGAAATCATCAGTATGGGAACAGATGCACAGATACAGGTCATCACAGGGAATGAGAGAAGAGCAAGTAAAAATATGGTCAAAAGATGAGGAACCCGTGTCTGGAGGAGAATCAAGTAGAATAGGTGAAGTGGGTTCAGAAGGAATGTACTCCGAGGAACGCGCGGATGATGATAGGTATAGAAGAGCAGCGGGGTCAGACATTTCAACATCAGGGGGAGGAATGTCAATGGTAGCAGGGAGATCCTCAAGTAGACTAGATGCATACTAAGCAAGGATGGGAGAGGCGGATTGATTTTGTTCAACCTCGTACTCGCGGATGACCTCTAAAGAGGCTCGGTAATGGGTGAGGTGAGGAAAATGGTGAGAATAATGGCCATGAACACCACACAGAGCACAGGGTTTGTTGGTGCGAAGAGTATTTGGGTTCTTGGCTACGGATGAGGAAGAAACAGAGGTTTCAGGGATCGTAGATTTAGGGAACGCGACTTTAACCATGGGTTGGATACGGGGCAGCTCAGGACAAGTATGGGTGGGATGACCGATACCATCACGCAAGGCGCAAGGATTGGTGGGTGGAGGCGGGGTAGGGTCAGGAGTGGTGGCCTTGTCATTGGATGCCCCCTTGCGATTTTTTCGTTTCTTGCCAGTAGCTGTCGTAGTATGAGGAGGGTTCTGCGGAGAGGCTAGGGGCACTGTGGTGGTGGAAGGAGAGAAGGGAATCGGTTGCACCGGTGTCACAGCTATTTATGGTTTGGGGTGGCCTGGTGGGGTCTCGGCTGGAGGAGTAAGATACCATACTGGGATTCCCAAGGTTAAATTAGGTAGGGAAAGGGTGGCCATGACGGGGACCGAATAGACACCGGGGGGCGGGCCAATGAACCGTATTTGACCGGCGGGGTAATGACCAGGGGGGACGGCTCCCATATGGTGGAGACTTGAGGGAACAGACTTAGGGGTGTAGGGAGGTGCCAGAGGGTGATGGGAAGGGTCAGGTGAAGAAGGGTCGGTTGACTGAAGTGAAGGGCTAGGAGCAGGAGGCGGTAGGCAAGATGGAGGTTGCTGACTAGCCGTAGCAGGTTGCGGAAGACCAGCCTGACAAGATTGCATCATGAAAAAATTCGTTGAGCTGGGGTCAGAGACTGGAGGAGGGGGAGGACCAGGAAAATTTCCAAGAAAAGAGGAGTCTTTGTAGATGCCAGGGGAAACACTGGTCAAGGAATCAACCGTTGGTTTATTGGTGACAGTAGAGATGGTGGACTCAGGGGAGGTCTGAGATTTTGGTTCATGGTAGGTTAATTGGTCAATGGTGAAAATCTTTCCATTATGGGGGAAGAACATCTTGTGGTGGACTGCGGATGGGACGGTAGACATGGCATATGTGTAACTACGCCCTAAAAGGATGTTATAGTCAAGAGGGGCATAAATGACTTCAACGTTGACACAAACAGTCTTGCCGGCAAGGGTAATGGGATAGTTACGGAATAGGACAATGGGTTGGGAGGCATGACCATCCCACGCACGAAGGGTGATGGTGGAAGGGGCCAGTTCAGGGGATCTGAGTTGTTTCCAAACCAAAGCGGACATTACGCAGGTAGATGCCCCCTCATCAATAATACACCGAGCAACATTGGCTTTTCGGATCTTGACTGGGATTTGGAAAGCAAATGAAGGAGGAAGAGGGGGATGTTCTGACTGACGGACGTCGAAAACAATCAATTGGTCATTAGCAGGATCTACAGCGCCCACGGCAGATAGTAGAGCCCTCTTTTGAGAAGGACATGACTGGAGGAGTTCTAGTGTTGAAATGGCAGCAGGAGATTGGGCCAGATCATCTACTATGCTGTATGAATGGGAAGCTCGAACAGAGGCAGCATTTCGGCGTAATGGTCCCTTAGGAGGCTTGGGATGAACCTCGGCTTTGGGCAGAGGGAGTTGCAAGGGACCATTGGGTGTCGATAGAGGCTCTGTAGGACCTGACGATGGAGACTCAAAGACAAGCGGAACAGCAGGTGTGGAATACTGACGGGACCAAGTTTGAAGGTTGAGGTCGACAGTGAGAGGTGGGTCAGAAGCCATCATGAGAATCTGGTAATCAGAGGAACCCAAAGGGGAAGGGTGAGTGGTTACTGGGGTGTGAGGTGGTTGAGTGGCCACGAATCCTTGTTGCGGGAAAGGATTAGTAAACACAGCAGGTTGAGAAGTAACGGGGGTGGGAGGGGCAGTAGGGGAGGAGTGTTGTCCCCATACGGTGGCCTGAGAATCCCAAAGTTTTTGCATTTGTGGTAATAAGGGACAATCGTGAGTGTAGTGTCCATAAACCCCACAACACAAACAGGGCTTATTGGTGCGGAGTGGCCTGTCCGGCTTGGGCTGAGAGCCTTGTGGCTGGTTGGAAGTGGTAGAGTCGATATTGGAAGGATTGGGTCCACAATTTCCCGAAGCGGATTGATTGCCCCTTCTCCTTCTTTGAGAAGGAGGAACGTTAGGTGCCCCCTGTTGTGCAAATACTTGCCCTGGGGGGGGAAGTAAGTGCGGTTGTGGGGGTGGAAAAGGCAATGGAGTGGAAGGTCCAAATGTTGGAGGAGCGGGGACATTAGGTTGCAGATATGGATAAGGGGTAGGGGGGCAGCAGTAAGGTAAGCAGGAGGGTGGGCAAAAGAAGGAGGCATGTCGTAGCTTGAATACATGCTACCGGGAGGGGAGAAAATGCCGGAGGGGCTGGCCCCGGGAGGAAAACCATGGCTTGGAAGAGGTTGGGTAGAGGTATGTGACAGGGCTCCAACGATACCGTCAGCAGAGTGAGATGCCCCCGAGGCATTAGGGCCATTGGGTTTGGGAAGGTTAGGGAGGATGGTATAAACATAACCAGATTGGGCATAGATAAGGTCATACTTCAAGGCTATTTGGAGGGCGGCTTCTTCGGTTTGGGGAAAATGGGATGCGACATCTTTGCCAATGGGAGGTAAGAGAGCGAAGGAACCAGTCTAGGTAAACCCGATCTTCAAAGGGGGGAGCGCAGCACAAGCTCCGTCGTCGCCGCCATTCTTGGACATGAGCAGAAAGGCGGGTCAAAGAGGATTGATGGAAAGAGGTTAAAATCTTGGTACCAGTGTCATATCGAAGGGGGAGCTGGAAGTAGGATAAAAAGGCTTCGGAAATGGCCGCAAAAGTGGTATGGGAGGAGGTGGCCTGTTCAACATACCATTTAGAAGCGTCGCCTGTAAGCATGCGTTGGAACAATCGAAGATGGATGGAGTCATCGGTGATGGAATTAGAGGAGCACCACATATGGAAAGAGCGAATATGGTTAGAGGGATCTTCGCTAGCAAGGCCTTCAAACTTGAGAATGTCAGAGGGGAGCTTGGTTGGCATAGTAGGCCAACTCACATCGTGGCGAATGGGATCATTAATCAGCTGATTGAAGTTGGGGAGACTGAGGCCAGCCATATAAGGGAGTAATGGGGTAGTCGAGGTAGGTCCCGTAGTGGTTCCACTGGAAATGGGCCCGGCGGTAGAACTGGGGTTAGGGCTAGGTCTGAAACTAGACATGGTGAAGGGAAAAGAGGGGGAACCAGAAGTAGGGGGAGAACCCGAAAAATCAGAAGAGGAATCTAAGTGCGGACTCAGGGGAAGACTGACTCAATGACGATGGGAAGGAGGAAGTCATCCAAGCGGAAACTAAGGATGAAGGCCAAGAAGTCTCCGGGAGCAGCGCCTTGGGGGTGCAATGATGACAGCAAGAAGATAAACCGACGAGGGCAAGAGGGGACAAAATCAAGTGAGGTCAAGGGCAGAGAGGTGCAGTGACAATTGATTTTAAAGCCTTTGCTAGGCAGTGTTAACCAGGCGCTTCTTCGCTTAGGGTCAGTGTGTGGCGTGCGTTAATTTTAATTGTTTAAACCCATACGTTTTGAGAGTAAAATAAAAAGTGTGTTGCGTAATGGAAAAGAAATCTACAGTAAATAAGACTGAAAGAACAGAAAATTAACAACTAATAATGCAGCAATCTAACCCAAAAATGTGAGTCTCTCAAAACTAGTCTACAAGAGGGAAAAAACCAAGCAAAGCACGCTAAAAGCTGCCAATAGATCTAAGGGCTGGAGGGACTGGGATCCAAAGGGTGAATCTGCTGAAAAGTGGTGCAGAGAACAGCAAAGAGGTAGAGGCAAGGTTGCTGCTAAAAATGAGGAGATCAGCTAAAGATAGGAGAGACAAGGAAGTGGCCTTAGAAATGAACCCAAATAAAACGAGATGAGACGGTTGTGAGAGGGAGAAGAGATGATCTAAAAGGGATCTGAAAAGGAGGTATCAGATATGAGAAAAAGAGGGCTAAAACTCTGGAAATTCAGGCTTCTAAAATAGTAAAGACTCGTCCAAAAAAAGTGGAGGGTACTAGAGCCCTAAGGGGCAAGATTCCCTCTCAGGTGAGTGATGCAGATTAGAAACAGGTCCAAACGGGCAGAGACAGAGGCTGGAAAACCTGACAGAAGCTTCAGACAAACTCAGAAAAAGTGCTGAAAAATTTGCAGAAAAAGTGCAGGTTGCAGGTTCTGACCTGTTTTCAGTCCAGGTCGTAGGTTTGGGGCAGAAAAGTGTGTCCTGAGGCTCAGGTCGCACTTTTTGGGCCAATAAGTGCGACCTACAGATCCGGTTGTCTCAGCGGCAGATTTCAGAAAAATTTTGTCGTCTCAACTGCGGCTGATGTCTGTCACCTGCGCAATAAGGCCAGAAACACACGGAAGTTAAAAATTTGACTGTTTAAATGGTTTTAGGGGTGAAAATCACCATAAAAATAGGAAAAACAAAAAATGGAAGAGAAACCCTAGGGTCTAAAACAACTGGATATGTAGGAATAGATAAAACGATGGTGGTCGCAAAAGAAAACCCATGTGGAGTCGCCAATTGTTAGTATGAATCTTTCGTCGTAAAAGATCACTTTAGCTACGCATAACAAATAGCCCTAACATCAATTATGGCTGCAAAATATCTTTAAGATTGCTGCATAAATTCAGATCTAAGCACAAAAGATATTAAGCAGATAAGAAATAACATAGCTCCATAGATCCAATGAACAAGACAAGAAGAATGTATATGAAAGAATCTTGTATTATATTAAAGAATGGGGCACCTGTGAGGAAAACAAGAAAGGTGTTTTCCGGTTCTCCTTAGTGGGATGGGTTCTTGGAAGTCCTTAGTGTTTCAGATCTAGCATTTCTCTCTCTTATGGATGTGAAAAAGCAAACATAGAACTCAATGGGAGTTCACAAAGAAAAATAGAAAATGGTGACCAAGAGAAGATCCAGAGTGATCTAATGCAATGAAGGTGGTTAATGAATGGGGAAAACCCCCCTATTTATAACAAAATATTGGGGCGGTCTAGAACTCGGTGCATGAATAAAATATTATTAATCGAATTCTAGAAGCACCTTTTAAGAATATTTTATTATATTTGTTGGAGGGAAAAGGATTCTTGACTTGGGTCAATTCCTTTATTTATAAATAATAAATAAATAAATGATCTATTTATCATTTTAGGGGAATGATGGGAATAAATAATGGTTTATTTGATTATTTATGGATGATTTAGTCAAATTTAACTAAGAATATTATTTAAATAACTTGTTCTTAGGAAATAATTAAATAAATAAAGATTTATTTAATTAATTGCTTTGTTTTGGGTTAAATATGACCAAATAAGTTATTTTATGTGGTGAAAGAAATTTTACTTGGGGTAAAATTGGTCTTACATGGTGTAGTTGGGTTCATCTAATAATAATAGGTTAGATGACCAAAAAATGGTATAACACATCCCATTTGTGATCGCTTCGTAGCATAAATAAAACAACTTGCAGGAAACTTAAATGGTAAGTCTTAAATGTTGCAAATTACGAAGTTGCGGGCGATAAACAATGGCAAGTGCGAAATATGAAAGGTAAGGTATAAAGCAAAGAACAAAGTTTTGTAGTGATCGGTAATATGGTGAGGTTTGTGGGTCTCGCCAATATCACATCGATGGAGAAATAAGTTTCGGTTGAAGCGCTTAAGAGTTAAACGGTAAATGTTGCGAAGTGCGGGTAGTGATGTGGTAAACCATGGTAAGTATGAAATGAAGAAAACAAAGGAATAAGCATAAATACAAAGGTTTTAATGGTTTGGTTAATGCGGTAAAGGTAAGGTGGGTCTTGCCGATATCGCATCGGCGGAAACATAACTTCGGTGGAAGGCTTAAGAGTTACAACTTAAAATTTGCAGGCTGTGAGCTGTGGGAAACAATAAGTCAACATAGAAGGGAAATAAACACAAAGAATGGGCTTAGGTACTCTGTTGTTGATTTTTCGTGGAACACCTTCATATTTTAAATCTTCGCCTTTTCCTTCCTGCCAAAAAAATCAATTCAATTGTGGGTTGCTACCACTCTTTATTCATGGTGGTGGTTGGGAGTATTTCGAACACTCCCCCTTAATCACAACTACTGCCATCAATCATTCCTAGACATTGTATGAGATAGGAAAAACTTTTATGTCCCAATGGCTTTGTGAGGATATCAGCAAATTGTTCCTCTGACCTGTAATTTTGCAAAACAATTTCACCATTGTTAACTAATTCCCTTATAAAATGGTATTTGGCATCGATATTCTTTGTTCTCTTGTGGAAAATAGAATTCTTTGACAATGAAATTGTTGAGTTGTTATCACAGAAAATTGTGGTTCCCTTGTCTTTCTCATGACATAAATCCCTCAACATCCTTCTCATCCAAACTTCTTGGCATGTTGTTGTTGTTGCTGCTACATATTCAGCTTCTATTGTTGATAATGAAACTATTGGCTGCTTCTTAGAATCCCATGAAATGGCTCCCGATCCTAAATGAAAAACATACCCTGATGTGCTCCTTCTGTCATCTACACTTCTAGCCAAATCATTGTCAGTGTAACCAATTAGCTTCAAATTATTAGTTTCGGAGTATAGAACACCATACAACTTTGTTTCATTTACATGCCTCAATATTCTCTTTCCTGATTTCCAATGTGTCTCCTTGGGTGTCTCCATGAATCTAGATATCAAACTTACTACATACATTATATCAGGCCTGGTTGTAGTAAAAAAAAAATAGACTTCCAACCATAATTTTGTACAATGTCGAATTGACATTTTTGCTGTAATCTTCCTTTTTCAACTTCAACCCCATGACAGTTGGAGTTGATGATTTCTTGTTGTTATGCATATTTAACCTTTTTAAAACTTCTTCAACATACTTTTCTTGGGAGATAAAAACCCCCTTTTCTGTTTTCTTTACTTCTATGCCCAAAAAATATCTTAACAAACCCAAGTCAGTCATTTCAAACTCGCTCTTCATGGATGCTTTGAAATCAACAATGAGAGAAACATCATTTCTTGTAAAAATAAAATCATATACATATAAAAAAACAATAAGGATCTTACCATCACTTTCTTTGATGTAGAGTGTGCGTTCACCATCACACTTGTCAAACCCATTGTCCACCAGGTAAGCATCAAACATTTTGTACCATGCTCGTGGTGCTTGCTTCAACCCATAAATAGCTTTCTTCAACTTACACACCTTGTGTTCTTGGCCTTCTATTTCATAGCCAGGAGGTTGTTCAACATACACCTCCTCTTTCAGCACTCCACTCAAGAATGCTGACTTCACATCCATTTGATAAAATTTCCACTTTTGTTGTGCTGTTATGGACAACATTGTCCACACTGTCTCCATCCTTGCAACTGGTGAAAATTTTTCCTCATAGTCTCTTCCTTGCTGCTGCTTGTAGCCTTTGACAACTAGCCTTGCTTTGTGCCTTTCTATTTTGCCTTCAATGTTTCTCTTGGTCTTATATACCCATTTCACTCCAATAATTTATTTTCCTTGTGGGAGGTCCACTGACTCCCATGTGTCATTCTTTTCTATTGCTCCTATCTCTTCATCCATTACTTCAATCCACTTCTCTTCCTTAACTACATCTCCAAAATGGATTGGGTCATCAACATGAAAAAATAATGCAAATAAATAATTTAGACCATCATTATCATCAGCTTCTTCTTGCTCATAAATTTCACTTAAATTTTTGAATCTTGGTATTCTTGTATTTGTTGAATATGTGCTTGGAGTTGCACTTGAACTAGAGGGAGTTTTTGATCCCTGTGGTGTGCTTGGAGAATCACTTCCTTGATTTCTCAATGTTGTTCTATTGCTTGCTTGTGGTGTGCCCTGATGAGCTTGTGTAGGTGGAGGAGCCACCATTGAGGAATTAATTTCTGCAATTGATTCCTCTTTGTATTCATTTGAAATACATGTCTTTGCATTGGCAGTCTTCTCTAAACTTCCATCCCAAGATTCTTCTTCTCTGGACTGAACATCTATGTTGATTATTAATTTCCTGGTAGATGGATTATAGATGATGCAGGGGCATTAGACACTAGCCAGCAATGTAGGAGGTTTTTTCCACATGTTGTGGCTAGGAGGGTTCAAAAAAAAATCATTTGAGTGTAACAGCAAGGTGTCCATACCTTAGTTGTCTATTGTATTTAGTTTAGTTAGAATCTGTAGAATTCGAATAGTTTAGCCCATCTGTCATGTTTCAGTTAATCGAATAAATTTTATTTAGGATTTTGGTTTACCGGAAATGGTCCTCACAGAGGAACCGAAGAGGCACATAATGATGTATATAAATTGTATTCCCCAAATGCATAAGGGATGAGATTTCTGCAATAAATTTTGTGTGTTAAGCAATTGCTTCCGGTTCAATAAATTTCAGTTCCCATTGATTACCAAACTGTCTTGAATTGGTATTTGTGAGGAAACTTGTTTAATTGTGAGGCGATTGAACTCTGCGCGTGTATAATTATTGAATTGAACTGTTGTACAATCTTTGCATCCCTCTGTCCACTATTTCTCTCGAAATTGTTTGAACAAGCTCTGTGAATTAAATCCCAACCGCAGACGAAGTCTGTGTATGATCATGGTCGACTAACTCTATTCTGATGATAGTGAACTCCCGTCGTACGAGAAATAGACTGTTTGTTGTTAATTGAATCCTGAACTGAGGTCTGACACTGAGTTAGCAAGCGGGAGAGCATAGGCAGGAAGGTGTTAAACCGTGGTCAATCACTGTTCCAAAACTGAGGGTGGATTTGCGAAACCAACCTGCCCATATTGCACCGCTTTTGCGGGGTAAGCGGTATTCCCAATTTGGGAGCGATTCCATAGAGTAGTTGACACGTAGCAAAAGTTGGGACCCCAAAAACCGCCTTTTCACGTGCCATCGCACATTAAAATTCGACTGAGGAGGTAGTGCGATATTGACGAACGCCGTCGATCTGGAGGAAGGCTCATCGGACGGAGATCGCATTCGGAAGTATCCCGGAGGTTAAACAAGGTATAGTTGTGTGTGTTTAATGGAATTTCCACCGATCGTAGGTGTGGTTCCAGCCTAAGTACATCAAATGCTCCATTGGTGATGAAATCAGGTGATTCTCGTAACCCCTAGAGTATTTAACCTTTACCATATAATTAAATCTTGAAGTTGGCATCGATTCTATATTGGAGATATTGCGGAGTTATAAGGGTTGATATGTTTAAATTTTTCTCAAGGTGCTGAATTCGTTATTTATCAATTTCTCTAAAATTGATAAATAAAATTACAAGAAGTTGTGGAAGACCACGTGGCGAGGAACCGATCAATTGAGTGGAAATGCTGACAGAGCTACGATAAGAGACCAGCTCTCCTTAGGGTCTGAATTTCAGTTTTGTTGCTGTCATTTATGGTATCATAGCGTGTTTTTTATTTGTTTTTTCAAAGAATTAACATGGCAATCCGAGTTGGTAGAGGTGCTGGCAGAAGGAGAGGCGGACTTGTTGCCAATGCAGAAGTGTTGGGGATCTTGCAGAGGTTTGAAGCCATAATGGATGCCATGGAGTGAAGACAGCCCAGAGATTCTGAAGACATCAGTGAACCTGAATTAGAAGAAGCGGAAGAAAATGCTGAGACTCCTCCTGACATGAGGCTCCTCAGAACTGTTCTGGGGTCTGCAGTTAAGCCCAGGATTGAAGTGACAAGTTTTGCAGGAGGAATGAATCCAGAGGAGTTGGTGTAATGGATTAATGAAATGAACAAGTGCTTTGACTATGAAGAAATGAGTGAGGATAAGAAGGTCAAGTTTGCAGTAACAAAGCTGAAGCGACATGCTGCACTTTGGTGGGATGGAGTGCAAGGAGAAAGAAGGAGAGTTGGCAAACAGCTTATCAGGAGTTGGACTAGAAGTAAATGGCTAAGTTAAAAGGTAAATTCTTACCTAGTGATTATCAGCTGACATTGTTTAGGCAAATGCAGAACCTGAGACAGAAGTTGCTGACAGTAAAGGAATACACAGAAGAATTTTATAGAGTAAGCATAAGAGCTGGGCAATTTCAAAACACACCAAAGAAGACTACCAAATATGTGAATGGTCTCAAGATGGAGATCCAAGATGAGATTGGACTTCTGTCTCCTAAGACAGTGGAAGAGGCCTACCATATGGCCTTGAAAGAAGAGGAGAAACTCATGAGGAAGCAGTCTGCCAAAGGGAGAGGTACTTTCCGTGGAAAGGGAAGTCACGGTGGTAGAGGAAATCCTACCCCACCCAGGGATGGAGCTAATAGTAGCTCACCTCAGAATTCATAAACAGAGGGTGATGCAAGAGTCAGAAGGGGTTCTTATAGAGGAAGAGGAGGCAGAGGCAGAGGCAGAGGTAGAGAATTGAGGTGCTATAGATGTCAGCAAGTGGGACACAAGCACTATGAGTGCCCAGAGAATGTGGGTGTTGGTCCAATAAATGATGTTGTTGCCCAGGCTGGAGAAGAGGTAGCAATTGAAGAATAAATTCTACCAGAGAGGGGAGAGTTCTTGGTGGTTAATAAGGTCCTGTTGAAACAAGCCAAAGAGGTCACTGAGCCTACACAAAGGAAGACTTTGTTTAGGAGCATATGCAAAGTCCAAGGGAAATGCTGCCAGCTAGTCATTGATAGTGGCAGCACAGACAATTTGTTTTCCACTAAGGTGATAGAGAAGTTGAAGATGAATACAACGGAGCATCCAACTCCCTACAGGGTGTCCTGGCTGCATAAAGGGCACCAGTTGATTGTAAAAGAACAGTTTGAGATAGAGCTTCAAATGGGCAAATACAAAGACAAGGTCCTGTGTGATGTAATTCCCATGGATGTGTGTCACATACTACTGGGTAGACCTTGGCAGTTTTACAGAGCAGCGGTGCATGATGGCAAGAAGAACACTTACAAGTTCTTCAAGGATGGAGTACATCATACATTGATACCCATGGAAGAAGGAGAGACATCAAGCAGAGTGGTTGATCCAAAGACCCTGTTGCTGAGCAGGAAGGAATATCTACAGTAGATAGAAGAAGAAGAGGTAATTTTTTCTTTAGTTTGCAAGCCTAAGGTAGTTCTTACTTCTACAAATATTTCTGATTTGCCAATGGAAATCCAAGAGATGTTAGACAATTATTGTGACATTGTTGTGAATTATTTACCTGATGAGCTGCCACCTGTGAGGAAGATCATCCATCAGATAGATTTTATCCCTGGATCAAATCTGCCAAATAAGGCAGCCTATAGAATGACTCCCACAGAAAATGAGGAAATCAGGAGACAATTATAGGAATTGGTGGACAAAGGATTGATCAGAGAAAGTTTAATTCCATGTGCAGTACCAGCAGTTTTGAGCCCAAAGAAAGATGGAGGCTGGAGGATGTGTACTGATTCGAGAGAAATCAATAAGATAACAATCAGGTATAGATTCCCTTTTCCCAGAGTTGAAGATTTAATGGATTGTTTGAGTGGTGCAAAATATTTTTCAAAGATAGATTTAAAAAGTGGATATCATCAGATTAGAATAAGAGACGGTGATGAGTGGAAAACTGCCTTTAAAATGAATGAAGGACTGTATGAATGGATGGTTATTCCTTTTGGGTTTTCAAATGCACCTAGCACTTTTATGAGACTTATGAATGAAGTTTTGAAAAAATTCATTGGTAAATTTGTGATAGTGTATCTGGATGATATATTATTTTTCAGCAAAACTAAAGAAGAACATTTAAGGCATCTTAATTATGTCTTGAAGAAGTTGCACCAAGAGAAACTATTGATAAACTTAAAGAAATTCTCATTCATGAAAGAAGAGTTGGTGTATTTGGGCTTTTTTGCTTCTGCAGAAGGATTGAAGATGGACCCAGAAAAGGTTAAGGCAATTTTGGAGTGGCCTTCACCCAGAAATGTTTTTGAGGTAAGAATTTTCCATGGACTTGCCAGTTTTTACAGGAAATTTATAAGAAACTTTAGTAACATTAATGCACCCATCATTGAGACAATAAAGAAGAGAAAATAGCCATTTAAGTGGACTGTTGAAGCAGAAAGAAACTTTAAACTTTTGAAACAAAAGATAACTGAAAAGCTTGTTTTGATTCTGCCTGATTTTTCTAAACCATTTCAAGTGAAGTGTGATGCTAGTGGGGAAGCCATTGGAGCTATGTTAAGTCAGGATGATAGGCCGGTAGCCTATTTTAGTGAAAAGATGAATGACACCAGGAGAAAGTATTCCTCTTATGAGAAGGAATTCTATGCAGTTGTTCAGGCATTGAAAAAGTGGAGGCATTATTTGATGTCCAGAGAATTTGTATTATACTCTGATAACCATGCTTTGCAGTACATTGTACAGCAGCCCAAGTTGAATCATAAGCATGCCAAATGGGTTGAGTATCTCCAAGGTTTCAACTTTGTTTTGAAACACATAAGTGGCCAAGCAAATAAAGTAGCTGATGCTTTGAGTAGGAGGCACATGCTTGTTCAAGAAACAAATTTTGAAGCTGTAGGATTTGATTTTCTCAAGGAATTGTATAAAACAGATCCATATTTTAAAGAAGAATTTGAGGCATGTTATAACCCTGTTCTAACAGATAGAAGCCAGTGGCTGGATTATTTCTTGCAGGAGGACTTACTATTCAGAAGAAACCAACTGTGTGTACCAAATTGTTCCATGAGAGAAAACTTGGTCAAGGAGAAGCATAGTGGTGGACTTGCTGGACACTTTGGTACTGACAATACGTATGAGCAGTTGATTCACTTCTATTATTGGCCCAAGATGAGATCAGAAGTGGGCAAGTTTGTAAAAAATTGCAAAATCTGTCAATATTCCAAAGGAAGGAGCCAGAATGCAGGACTTTACACTCCCTTGCCTATTCCAGACAGGCCTTGGGACATGGTGAGTATGGATTTTGTTCTAGGATTTCCCAAGACTCAGAGAGGGAATGATGCAGTCTTTGTTGTAGTAGACATATTTTCCAAAATGGCACATTTTATTCCGTGTTATAAGACTAGTGATGCCACCCATGTTGCTAACTTGTTTTTCAAAGAAGTTGTTAGGTTGCATGGGTTGCCCAAGATTATTGTTTCAGATAGAGACACCATATTTGTGGGCCATTTTTGGAGGACGCTATGGAAGAAAATTGGTACCAAACTGAATTTTAGCTCAGCTTATCATCCCCAGACTAATGGAAAAACTGAGGTAGTGAATAGGAGTCTGGGAAACTTGTTGAGAAGTCTTGCAGGAGAGCATCCCAAGCAGTGGGACCATATTTTTCCCCAGGCAGAATATGCATATAATGACTCACCAAACAGAAGCACAGGGAAAAGTCCATTCCATATTGTTTATGGAATGCATCCCAGAGGAATATCAGAGTTAAGAAATATGGGAAAGGCAGAGCCGAGAAGTGCTGATGGTGAGGAATTTGCTTTAGAGATCCAAGCCATACATGAACAAGTGAAACAACAACTAGAAGGCAGCAGCATCAAATACAAAGGTAGAGCAGACTTGAGCAGAAAAGAAGTCCATTTTGAAGTAGGAGATCTGGTTTTGGCACACTTGAGAAAGGAGAGATTCCCAAAGAAGCAGTATAACAAACTGAAGTTGAAAAATATTGGGCCATGCAAGATACTTAGAAAGTTTTCTGCAAACGCTTATGAGATTGAATTTCCTCCTGATGTTGGAATATCTCCCATTTTTAATGTTGCAGATTTGTACAAGTATGAAGATGATGGTGAAGAAGAAAGATCAGCAGACAAGGAATAGATTGAGTGGGAAAAGCAGCTACCTCCAGCACAACCATTACAACCAGAGAAGATATTAGAAAAAAGAGTGTTCAGGAAGACTAGAGGACAAGAGTACTTTCAGTACTTAATCAAATGGAAGGACAAGCCAGAGGAAGATGACACTTGGATGACTGAAGGAATGTTGCAGAAGATAGGCAGATCAGTGGAAGAGCTCATGGATAGGAGCCCATGAAGAAAATTTCCCTCGGGAGTCTGATGCAGGGGCATTAGAGACTAGCCAGCCATGTAGGAGGTTTTGTCCACATGTTGTGGCTAGGAGGGTTCAAAAAAAAAATCGTTTCAGTGTAACAGCAAGGTGTCCATACCTTAGTTGTCTTTTGTATTTAGTTCAGTTAGAGTCTGTAGAATTTGAATAGTTTAGCCCATCTGTCATGTTTCAGTTAATCGAATAAATTGTATTTAGGCTTTTGGTTTACCAGAAACAGTCCTCACAGAGGAACCGAAGAGGCACATAATGATGTATATAAACTGTATTCCCCAAATGCATAAGGGAGGATATTTTTGCAATAAATTCTGTGTGTTAATAAATTACTTCCAGTTGAATAAATTTCAGTTCCCGTTGATTACCAAACTGTCTTGAATTGGTATTTGTGAGGAAATTTGTTTAATTGTGAGGCAATTGAACTCTGCGCGTGTATAATTATTGAATTGAATTGTTGTACAATCTCTGCATTCCTCTGTCCACTGTTTCTCTCAAAATTGTTCGAACAAGCTCTGTGAATTAAATCCCAACCACAGATGAAGTCTGTGTATGATCATGGTCGACTAACTCTATTCTGATGATAGTGAAATCCCGCCGTACGAGAAATAGACTATTTGTTGTTAATTGAATCTTGAACCGAGGTCTGACCCTGAGTTAGCAAATGGGAGAGCATAGGCAGGAAGGCGTTAAACCATGGTCAATCACTATTCCAAAACCGAGGGTGGATTTGCAAAACCAAACCACCCATATCGCACCACTTTTGCGGGGTAAGCGGTATTCACAATTTGGGAGCGATTCCATAGAGTGGTTGACACGTAGCAAAAGGTGGGACCCCAAAAACCGCCTTTTCGCGTGCCATCGCACATTAAAGTTTGACTAAGGAGGCAGTGTGATATTGACAAATTTCGTCGATCTGGAGGAAGGCTCATCAGACGGAGATCGCATTCGGAAGTAGCTCGGAGGTTAACCAAGGTATAGTTGTGTGTGTTTAATGGAATTTCCACCGATCGTAGGTGTGGGTCCGGCCTAAGTACATCAAATGTTCCATTGGTGATGAAATCGGGTGATTCTCGTAACCCCCGGAGTATTTAACCTTTACCATATAATTAAATCTCGAAGTTGGCACCGATTCTATATTGGAGATATTGCGAAGTTATAAGGGTTGATATGTTTAAATTTTTCTCAAGGTGCTAAATGCGTTATTTATCAATTTCTCTGGAATTGATAAATAAAATTACAAGAAGTTGTGGAAGACCACGTGGCGAGGAACCGAGTCAATTGAGTGGAAATGCTGACAGAGCTACGATAAGAGACCAGCTCTCCTTAGGGGCTGACTTTCAGTTATGTTGCTGTCAATAAAGCTTGTAAGCCTTGGATTCATCATTGTATCCAAGAAATATACATTTCTGCCCCTTTTTTTCCAACTTATTCCATAACTAATATGGGACATGTGCATATGCCACACATCCAAACACTCTCATGTGAGTCACAAATTGCTTTTTTCCACTCCATTCTTCTTTTGGAACTCTGTTCACAACACTCTTGGTTGGACATCTATTTAAGATGTAAGCTGCACAATTGACAGCTTCTGCCCAATACTCATTTGGAAAATTCTCTTCCTTCAACATACTTCTTACCATGTCCATGATGGTCTTATTATTTCTTTCTGCTACACCATTTTGTTGAGGTGTATACCTTGTGGTAAACTACTTGTGAATCCCATGCTCCCTGCAGAAACATAGGAATTATTTGGAGATATATTCTCCACCTCTGTTAGTTCTCAAAACTTTATATAGTGTCCACTTTGGTTCTCAACAAGAGCTTTGAAGTGGTAGAATTGTTCAAACACGTAGATTTTCTGTTTTAGAAAATAGACCCATGTCTTCCTTGTGTAATCATCTATAAATGTCAACATATAGTGACTGCTAGCTAATGATGGTGTTTACATTGGTCCACATAAATCTGAGTGGACAATATCCAAAGTTTCCTTTGCCCTTATACTCTTTCCTACTAGAAATGATTCTCTTTTTTGTTTTCCCAAGATGCAGCCTTCAGATAGGCTATATGGTTTCTCTTTGAGTGGTAATCCCTTTACCATGCCTTTTTTGTGCAACAAATTCAAATCTCCAAAATTAAGATTTTCAAATATCAAATTCCATAACCAGTTCTCATCTTTCACTTCTTCTTGAAATACTTCTTGTGTGATAGCTACTACAACACCTCCTTCCTTTAAGTCTGATCTAATCTTGAGAGGAAACATCATATTTCTTGTCATATGCACTTTTGCTATGAGCTGTCTACTTGGAGGTATATCCATGATTGTGCACACATCATTCTTACAAAACACATTGTAACCCTTTTTCATGAATTTTCGAATGCTTAGAAGGTTATGTTTCAAGCCAGGGACATAATAGACATCTGGCATGAACTTCTTCTTTCCCTTCTTTGTCAGTATGTTTACTCTTCCTTTCCCCATGACAGAGACCTTGCTATCAGTCCCTCTTGTCACTTTAGATTTCATAATTTCATCTAGATAGGAAAACATTGCTATGTTTCCAGTCATATGGTTACTACAACTTGAATCTAAGAACCATACATCTTCTTGTTTTTCTTGTGCTACATTACAAGTTAGAAGCACACTTCCTTCGTTATGATTTTCTTTTGTAAAATTTACACTAGGTTTACTGCCCATGTCATTTTTCTTCTTTCTACATTCATTTTCATAATGACCATACTTTTTTCAATAATGACATTGAACTTGAGATTTATCATACCTCTATCCTTGCGCTTGACTCTGGCCTGAGCCTTGGCTTGGATTTTGATTTTTTCCCCTTCCACTTGTGTTTGCAGGGCTGCTTCTTCCACCTTTGTGTGGGATTCTTCCTATTCCTCGGTCGTTTGATCTTCCTTGACCTCTACCTTGACAAAAATACATTTGTGTCTGAAATGCATGCTCCAATGAGTATTTTGTTTATTTTTTCAATCTGTGCTCATGATACATCAGTGATGCATGAAGCTCATCCACTGAAAACTGTGAGAGATCCTTTGTCTCTTCTATGGCCACTACTATGGCATCAAACCTTAATGGTAGAATTCTTAAGAATTTCTCCACAATTCTCATTTCTTCAATTGTCTCTCCATGAGACCTGATTTGGGTAACCAACCCAATCACATGTGTAAATAATGAGTCTATGTTATCAGACTCTTTCATAGAAAGAGTTTCAATCTCTTCTCAACATTTGAATTTTGTTGTCTTCATCTTTTCCATGCCTTGATAGGATGTATGGAGGGTATCCCATGCCTCCTTATACTTTTTTGTTGCTAAAATCCTTTGGAAAATAGTCTCATGTACTGCTTGGAAAATATAGAAGAGGTCTTTGGAGTCCTTCTTATTTTATCTCAACAAATATCTTTGTGCTTGTGTCAAATTATTATATGCTGCTGCATCTACTGGTTCTTGGAAACCATTTTCCACCAGCTCCCAAATTTCTTGTGAGGAGAACAGGTCCTTCATTGTAATAGCCCAATAATCATAATTCTTCCCATTGAACTATGGTAGTTGAAGATTACTCAGGCTTGTGCTTGTTGTTGCCATCTTGATTGTGTAAACAAAAACCTCTCACTGTTGGAGAATCAGTTTCTCAAAAAACCTTTCATCTTCTTCAGTAAAGACTCGTTCTTTCACTGAGAGCCTAAAACTGCTCCAATACCATGTTGTAATAATGAATAAAACACCAGAGGGATGCATTCCCCCCACAACATATCGAATGAAACAATATTCAGAAATAAAATTCATACACACCGAAATACATCGATTAAACACAGGAAAGGAACTCTTTTTGAAATTTTTTCAACTCTTCTCTATATTTGATTCATTCCTTCACTCTCTCAAAACAAACTGAAATTACATTATTTTATACAAAATTGGCCAGAGCCTGCAATTCAATGAAATTCATTGTAGAATGGACGTAAAACAACCAAATCGTCCTCCTGCTATATTATGTTGTTTCTACATGAAAGCATACAAAAAACATAAAAGTTCGAACTCGAAATATTATGTGTTCTACCTTTGAAACCACATCGCATCCTTCCCTCCATTGCAATTTTCATACCGGCGATTATAACATTTAACTTGGGTGCTTACAGGAAATACATAAACTTGCGATATGTGATGTGACGTGGCACATATCGAATCACAACATAAAAACTTTAACTTGCAGGTGCTTATCTGTTGAAATCATGAGCTTGTGAGCACCGATATGCATTATCCTCCTGAGCTTGCCACGTGCCATTTTCGATCGCATCGCAGCATCAATAAAACAACTTGCGGGCAACTTAAATGGTAATTATTAAATGCTGCGAAGTTAAAAGTTGTGGGCGGTCAACAACGGTAAGTGAGAAATATGAAAGGTAAGGTATAAAGAAAATAAAAAAGGTTTGAAGCAGTTGGTAATGCGATGAGGTTTGTGGGTCTCACCGATATTGCAACGGTGGAGAAATAAGTTTCAGTCGAAGAACTTAAGAGTTAAACGCTAAATGTCATGAAGTGCGGGTGGCGATGCGGTAAACCATGGTAAGTACGAAATGCGAAAAACAAATGAATAAGCAGAAATGTAAAGGTTTGCATGGTTTGGTTGATGCAGTAAAGGTAAGGTGGGTCTCACCGATCTCGCATCAACGGAAACATAACTTCGACGGAAGGCTTAAGAGTTACAACTTAGAATTTGCGGGTTGCGAGCTGAGGGCAACGGTAAGTCAACGCAAAAAGGAAATAAACACAAAGAATGGGCTTGGGTACTTTGTTGCTAATTTTGCATGGAATGCCTTCGGATTTGAAATTTTCTCCTTGTCCTTCTTGCACAAAAATTCAATTCAGTTGTGGGCTGTTGCCACTCTTTATTCATGGCGGTGGTTGGGAGTATTTCCAACAATATATTCTCAGGAATTTGGGTTTACGATTTATCATATCTTCAGTATGATTGGAGGAATTATCCTGATCTCAATGGATAATTCAGCTGCCAGAGGAATGGAAGGCCTAGTTTGGACTAAGAGAAATGCAGAGGAAAACCTAGTGACTACAACCTTAGCAATCTAGAAAACAGAAACAAAATTATATAATGGATTTGAGTTAACATGAAATTCATTCTCTCAATGATAAATGAAACTAGATGATGCTTGCGCTTATGCCGCATTGTAGATTCAACACACAACACATATTTTAGAATCATGTGAGTAGGAACTTTTCTTAATCATGATCAATGAATGTCCATGATTTTTCTTTTTGCACACAACATTGCCACAGAACTTCCTTCACCTTTGCATACACTATTCAAAGCCTTTAGTAGGGACAAGATTCCTGAGGCTATACGATTCAATATCATTTCCCCTACGTGGAAATTCATTATTTTGTATTTTCATAAATAAATTTACATTATTTTATGGCTTTGTATTATTATATAAAACAAAATAAGGGAGGAAGATTAGTTTTGTCATGAATGTTAATGATTTCAATTTAATTTTAATAAAGGAAAGTAAAGGTTAATTTTGTTGTAATAATGAATCTCAAAATGGAAAATACATCAGCAAAATCAATTATAAAAAACTAAAGCAAAAAAAAAGAAAATTAATTATATTTTTATCTTTTGAATTTATTCATAAAAAAAAATATATAATGTACATTTTGGGGCCTCTTCGAATTGTAGCTTAGTTGAGCTTGGACACTCTTTAAGATAATTAAATTCCCTCAAAGGTGGGTCTCATTCTCAACCCTCCCCATGACATTTGAACATGTGACAGGGCAGGAACTAAACCCCACGCAAACCAATTGATATACACCTTATAGGTACATATTTTTTTAGTATATGCACAAGAATTGAAAATATATAATAATAAAATGTGTTTTTGTTTTCAATTCTTCTCTGTGTGGGTCTACTCGGTGTATGCATTCTTTTTATGTGGAATCTGAGTCCATATCACATAGAATTAAAATAGAAGGAAACAAATAAAGAAATAAGTAAAAAATACAATAAAAAATAGTTTTTTTTTTCATTTAAAAATTCAAAACTTAGACCCCCATAGGTTTACTAGTAGCTATGTGTTAGGCAGGCTTTTGGGTTCCTTTGGGATACAACAAAAAAAAATCATAACTTTTAATTCATTATTTTTACATTGATTTTTTTTTGTAAGTTGGTAATTTTTTATTAATTCATAATAGGATTCCAGTGTGATGAGGTCATTTTATAGCATGTTAAGGCCTCTCCCCTATAGAATTTTTTAGCCATCATATAAAAACAACATAAAATCGATAATAAATGAACACAACTAAAATACCACATGTCAATGGCCTAACATGCCCAAAACTGAGAAAAAAACAAAATGTGACCAACTCTCTTCATTACACATTAGCCTTTTTTAGATCTTGAGCAGCATTATCATCCTCGCCTAGTGGATGAAAATCATCATGAGCATGAGATTCCATATGATCAGTGTCCTTCAATGTTGTCCATATGGTCTTGCAATAACTTTTGGTTGCGTTGAAGAGAGTTTTTTCAGTCAAGGATGTGCCATTGATTGTGTTGGATATCATTAAGAAATATAATAAATTAATTTCGTCATTCTGGTGGTCTCAAGCCTGTCAGTCAACCACTACTTGCATAAGGAGAATTTGAGCTTCTATGGTGCCAAAAGGGGGTGGTAAATCTACTCTCTTGGGTGAACCACATAGAGGTTTATCTAACTCTCCTTCATCAAGTAGCGGGCCCACTTGAGGTCATTCTCCATGGCCCCTTTAGCCCCCACCATGTCGAGGTCTTCCTCTCTACCTTTACATGGAAGGCCCTCCAATGTAGCTTCTCGAGCCCACAACAAAGAACCCCCCCACTGTAAGGAAGAAAAACCTTTTCCCACTCCCTCACACCAACTTAGAAATGAGAGGTCATATTGTCACCTCTCTCCATCTTTGTGGGGAAATAGATAGCTTCCTAGGACTCCCCAAAAGACCTACATAGATGCCACAATATGCTACAGACTCACTTAGGTATAACAAAATCCTAGAATTTTCACTATCCACCCTCCTGGGCATGCAACACTGAGCCAAGAGGTGGATTACAAGAGCAACCTTCACACAAATATCATGCTAAGCCTTCTCAATAAAATTCCTCTTCCAGTAAAGCCTTCCCTTTGTACCTTAAATCTAGGGAGTCGCTACCAATATCAACATCCAACACATATATGAGAAGAGAGAAACACAAGACCCGTTAGAGGAAAAATATCGTGAAAGGGAGGGGCACAACCACTGGAACCTCTCACACCAAGAACATAACACCAATTCAAACGAGCATATATGACAAATGAACCATGCACCCATAACACTACACACAGAAGTTCCTACGGAATTGGTTAGAAATTGAATTACCTGAGACAACCCGCTAGTGGCCATTCTAACACCTCCTCCACTACATTGCTCAACCAGCTGAAAAAACTCCTCTTTGAACTTTCCCACACCACAGACCACTCACGCTGAGATAATCGAATCATGGAAGCATTTGTATCCCAAGTCCCAAATTACCACCTGAGAAGCAATTAAAAGCCACACTTCACCATCCTCATGCGTCTAGAACACAAATGAGATGTTGCACCAACTAGAGAACAAGTTAGGCTCTCCAGTGAGGCCACCTGTAAATCCGATGTAGGTAGTTACTTCTACATAAAAAATTCTCATCTCCTGAACCCTGAAAATGGTCATCATTACCAATGTTGTGGTAATTAAAACACATATGCCCTCGAGAATGTTCCTTTGTGAACCTTAAGGCTCTACTTGCACAACATGTCTCATTGTCATAATTTTTGCATGGGGGAGGGGGACAATTACCCTTGTCCTAAGGATTTTCCATGTCCTTCATCCCACACAAGTGATTTTTACATTATTTTAATTAAGAGATTCATTTTGAATTTTATTAATGCCAATATCCATGTCTATTTTGAAATACCATTATTACAAGTTTAAATTAATTATCAACCATTATTAAGTGGAGGGTAGAATATTTGTGCAATACTATATAATATTCATAATAATATACATAAATCAAAGGTTGAGATTTATCTCCAAACTACTTATACTATTTTTTTTTTAATTAAATTGATTAATTTTAGAAAAAATGTTATATGAACAAGCCTCATATAAATTAGTTATGATTTTTTTGGCCATGTCCTATGTGGTATTGAAAACCCAGGGTATTATCCCATTGTATTGTAATAAAACATATTTATACATTAAAAATCTCTATGGTAAAGTGAGAAGTAAATCTCCATGGTTAAGAATTTTTTTCTATATATGTTTAACTCGTATATTAATTATTTTTATTATTTTATAATATAATAATAATAATTTAATATTTTTTTACGATTGTTTTTATTTACCAATTTAAATTTATAAACTTATTTGTAGTTAAATATAATTCTCTTTATTAAATTTTTTAATTTAATAAATATTTAAACTTAATTCATTTATGATATTTAAACATTTACCAATTAACATAAATCTATGTTTAAACGTACTATAAATACAAATTAATATACATTATATACATTTTTTAGTTATCATATTATAACATAGAAAATAAGAATTTGAAATATATTCCAACAATTTTTTCTTAGTAAGGCGTTCTCCTTTGAGAACAACTCCCCCAATTTCCACTGTGTATCAGTCTGCACCATCCGATAGAATGTTAGAAGATTGAATATTTTTAAACCGTCGGATTTTCCCTGTAAGTTCTCCAAAAGAGAGTTCTCAAAGGGAGTGTGCATTTTTCTAAAGAGAAAGTGTGACCAAGGTTAACACATATGCTTATTCCCCTATTAATTCTCTAGAAGAGGGTTCACAAAGGGAGCTTGCATATTTATGAAGAGAAAGTGTGGCGAAGGTTGTTTTTTTGAACCATATTTATGCCCTCGGGATATGGGTATGACGAAATTTAGTAAAATACATAAAATATTTGGAGCGAGAAACTTCTCAAAGTTGTTGTAGAAAGTGTCATTGGATAAACGACGTGATGTCATGGCCACCATATTTTTTAAGGGAGAGGATCGAATCAACACCCTATTTAAGGTTGCTTGGAAAATGTTTTTTCTCTCTGAAATGTTTGTGTATTGGATTTTGGAATAGTCTAAAAATCTAAAATCACATGAGTTCAGAAAAATGTACCTAAGACTTCTACTTTCCACAATTTGAATTCATAGCTATGTTCACTGCAACACAAAGGGGGGTTTTAAGACAATATTTAAGACAATTTTTGGGTAAATTGTCTTAAATTGAGACAAAAGAAAACGTCTGTATTGTCTTAAATATTGTCTTTAAGTGTGTTTCTCAAATCAAATTGCCTTAAAATTAAATTGTCTCAAAATATTGTCTCTATTAAGACGATATATAACAGAGGCGTTTTTTTCTCTCTAGAGACATTTTCATTTTTGCCTCTGAAAAGACAGTTTCATGTTTGTCTCTCTAGAAACAATAGTTGGGAATAAAGACATATTGTCTTTAAAAATATAATGTTTGTGATCCTAACTATTTTCTCTCTAGAGACAATAACACATTACATTCAAAGATAATACAATATCACTTTTGTCTCTATAGAGACAATATAAAATAATGAATCTAGAAAAATATCTCACCATTGAAATAAACCAATATTAAAAGTATTTAATTAAAAATAAACTACAATACCATTGATTAATTCATATTAGGACACGGTGGAATTGAACCACTGACCTCCTGTATATAAAGCAAGTGCTCTTCCATTGAGCTAGCACCCTTTAAAGAATTATGTGAGAGTTATGGTAGTCCTTGAAATTGCATATGTAGGCATTGATTTTTAAAAAATGCTCAACACATAATGGTCTAATATTTGTAAAATCTAAAAACAATGCAGCCCCTATTTTTAACTTGATAAAAATAAATCAATGGAGTTAGCTAGATGTCACACCCATGTAGCATCACTCACACAAGAAGCTAATATACAATAATTTACAAACTTCTGGGAAATCACATGAGAAATTTTGGAACCGACGCGTTTCGAACTACCAACTGTAGTTCATCATCAGGATAATGAAGATCGGCTCATCAGACTATCCATTTATATACCAGGAAGAGAGAAGCAATGGTCAAAACCCAAAGAAAATTTAAAATGTTAAAAACGTTCAAAAATAAAATAAAAATAAATAAAAGTATAAAATAAACCAAAAAATACAAATATCTCAACCTTAAAAGTTGTGAATTTTTCTGGGTTAATTCGTAGCTTTTAAGGTTGAGGTATTTGTATTTTTTGGTTTATTTTATAATTTTATTTATTTTTATTTTATTTTTGAACGTTTTTAACATTTTTAATTTTCTTTGGGTTTTGACCATTGCTTCTCTCTTCCTGGTATATAAATGGATAGCCAATCTTCATTATCCTACTGATGAACTACGTTGGTAGTGTTAATGTCAGTACAGTCATACTGCCATCAGTGATCAAAATTTCTCTTTTTCATTTTCATATTAGGTGTCCCATACCAAATAAATTTCACCATTCCGCTAGGTCATGGATTCATTGATGGTAGTAATTTTTATCAGTTGTCCCTCACGAGGTACTTGCTGATTTTTCTTTCTATGGTCTTTATTCATTAGTCACTTTCATTCTTAAAATCATATTAGTTGGTCATAGGATGGGTCTCATTAGTTTCTAGGGTCTCACCATGGTCAAATTAATGAGTCAAATGTCAATAATATCAACAAGGTCATGGGGAAGTCAATAAAATCATAAGTCACAGTACCAAGAAGAATCAAAGAGAAATTTTATTCAGTTTGATGTAATTTTCACCTCAAAACCATGTTTTGAGGTGAAAACGTGATATTTTGCCTTTACTATCATTCATTATGTAATTTTATATCATCATATGTAATAAGTCACAATTCAGAAGTTGTTATCTCCACAAAGTGATGTCCCCGCCTTCAGAGAAGTTTTCTGTAGCATGTTCGGTGCCAGATCATCTTCAAAGTAGATCCATCAGAAAGAGCCTGGAAAGAGCTTTCCAACGGTATACTCACTCTCAAAACTGACTTGTGGATTGAAATTTATGTTTAAGTGAAGTAAAAGCCCTCTATTCCCTAAGCCTCCCCTATTTCCCATGTTTCCTTTTAACTTTATGTTTAAAGTTTTGATATTCCCTTTAAAAACCCCTTTTCCCCCCTTTCCGATTATAAAATAGCATTATAAAACTTTTAAATACATATGCGATTTAATTATAAAACCACTTCCCCTCTATGCCTTAGGACTTTATAATAAATAACTTCATATTACAAAGTCTCGTTGTTAATAACCACTTCTCCTTTCCATCCCTACCATGCATATAATAAAACTTTATTATAAAGTTTTATATTATATAAACCCTGCCGCTTTTAAATCACAATCGCAAAATGTTTTCAATCACAACATTTATATAAAGTGTTCTGATCAGTTCATCGCAAATATTTGCGATGCGATCGATTGCACAAAACTCTGATCATCGCAATCGCAACTTAACTCTGATCCGCCCAATCGCACCATCGCTCCGATTGACCTGATCACAACTCCTCTCCCAATCCCTCTGATCGCACTTTCCCTCCGATCGCGTTTCCCCTTCGATTGATCGCATCGCAAGTTTTGCGATTGCGATTACTCGCCACTCCCAATCTCCGATTGTGATTGACCTGTCGGGCCCACCGTACTATACATCCGCCCATTCATATAATATGAGGCCTTCCCCTTTGTAAATTGGAAATTCGTATTATTTTCATTTTTACAAAGGTTAATCCCCCTTTCCCAATCGCATCAGAGGTTTTATATGAAACTACTCCACCCTACTCCTGATCCCGATTGTGATTGCGATTAAACCCCTTGGGTCCCACCATACGGTCTTTCCACCATTCATAACTTAAACCCCTCTTTCCTTTGTAAAATTTAAAGTTCATTCATATTATTTATACAAAGGTTTTCCTCCCAATCGCATCGCAAATATGTCATTGTGTGTTATATCCCCTCTGCCTCTCCATTCCGATTGCGATTTCTGTTTGTTATATTATATCCCTCCCCCACTCGATTCTGATTGCGAGTTATGTGGGTCCTGTTTCCTTTCCCTTCCCTTCTATTCACTATTTTTCCCTTCACTAAAGGCAAAATTTTCTTTCAAAGCCATTTTTATTAGAAAAGTTGGTTTTATTCAAACAGCAAATGGAAAGTAAAGAACAGTCAAAAGGCTGAGAGCTTATTTAAAACAATATTGTTACAGCAAGCAGAAAAATAGGGAATCTGTTCATCAAATTACCTATTTTCTTTTATGCAGCCTAAAATAAAATCTCCAAAAGCAGTCAATGTAATGTTGTCCCTTATTTTCAGGGGAAGATTGTTGTATTACTTTCTATGATTGTATTTCAGTTCTTCAGTTGTTAGAACAGCTCCTCTTCTCATGGATCTATATTCCCACATTTCATCTTACTTATGGCAATTGTAAATCATTTGTAAGAAGTCTGAGAAAGTAGAGGAATAGTGTGGAAGACATCTCTGCACTACATTGTACAATTCGACAGGAATTAATAAGAGATGCAGCTCTGATTTGTGGGATCCATGTGGTATGAGATTTAGTATTTTTTTTTCTCCTTTGTTTCATATGTGAATTGTTATGTTTTCCATTCATCCATAAACATTTTCTTTGAATGCTTTCAAGATAGAAAGGTAGAATCCATTTATTATGCTCTGCCTTGGGAAATCATTCATGCTCTGTGATTTTTCTTTTGTTTGAAAATGATCCACTTATTGTGCCCTTTTCATCTCCTCACCAGTCTTTCAATCTCATCCTCATTAAATTTGAATTGCTAAGTTTCTTGCCTATCTTGCCCCATGAAATACCCTGTTTCCTGATTTAATCCCCGGTTTCAACTGTCCCTTTATATCCCACACATCCCTGAATTCGTTCATTCATTCATTTTATTAAACTCTTTATCCTTATCATTTCATCTAGCCTAATATCATTCCATTTATTGTGTTCCATTGAATATCTTTTCACAGAGAGAGCCCTCTCATGTCCTTGTAGGGCTAGCTACAAGGCTAAGCGTGGTTTAGTTGTTATTCTGATTTGCCTTTTGCGGCCTGGGGTCCAATTCAGGTGCTAACATCTCTGGCAACCATACTGGGGAACTGTTTAAGATTGTTTGTTTGTGAGTGTTATTTTTTTTATAAACTACAGATGGAGCCTAAAGATATGCCAAGTAGCCTTCGAAACTGCACATTGCTTTGCAGGTGCATAAGTAGATAAATGATGCTTCAGTCAATCTCCGGTCTAGTTTTATAAACATAACATCTGACTTGTAAGATTTTCCCCAGTACATCAAATAATTCCAAAATTTTGAAAGATGATGTTCAGATTTTGCTAGGCTACAAAATAAGATTTTTGTAAAATAGACATCCGACCACACTGGCTTGAAGAAGATACACCAGGGCTAATCTAGATCCAAATCCTCCCCCTGTGTTTGAAAATCCAAATCTTATACCAAGAATTGTTAGAAGACAAGAAGGATCATTAAGCCCTAGACCCATTTTCAGATCCTATACTTGGCCCAGTGAATGGCTTTTTGTAGAAGATCTTTCCTTTAACGAGAATTTTGAGCTTTATTTATTTAGGAATAAGTCTGAAAATGACATTGATGATACAGTTTTAGATCCTGACTTCCTTGTAGATATTGACGTCCAAAGAGCAAATACCTCCATTGACGATTACATTTTGAAATCACCTCAGTCCATCACTGTAACTAATCCTCCTGAGCCTTCAGAATCATCACAAACAACATTTCCCCCTCCCAATTCATCAGCATTCCCATCAGTCAATTCCCAATTATCATCTCCTCCATTAACACCTCCCTCAAATCCTACAAATCCTATCGTAAATCCACCCATAGTTATGGCTGCTAGGTATGCACCTCTGGTCTTACCCCAGGTCCTCAATGATATGCCTGCTGACTATCAGAGTAAAATTCCAATCTTTGATGCCACTCAAAGCATCACGGCGCAGCAACATGTTGATAAAATGAATGAATTTTTTTATTTCCACAAAGTAGAAGCGGAAAATGTAACGACAAGGTTGTTTGTTCAAAATTTCGGAGGAGAAGTTAGAAAGTGGTTCAGAGCCTTACCTCCAGGCACAATTCGCACTTTGCAAGAGTTTCACACTCAGTTCCTGGACCGGTGGGAGGTAAAAAAGAACCCACATCAAATTTTGTCTGAATATGAGAACATTAAAAGAAATGTGGGTGAAACCGTGCAGGATTATTGTTTGAGATTCAATGTTGTATATAATGTTATTCCAGCCAATTTGAAGCCTCCTACGGGACTAGAATTGTTGAAATTTCCTGATGGTTTTGATGTTGATATGGCATATCAGCTGCGTGAAAGAGATCCGTCTTTACTTGAAGACATGCAGAAGATAGCGGTAAACATTGAAGCCAATCTGCTGGCTAAAAGAGCACGAGCCAGAGCCAAGAAAAGAGTCGCAATAAAAGAGGAGGCCTCTAATTCAGACAATAAAATGGACACTCTAATCAGAACAGTGGAAAAAATGGTTGATATGTTGACCATTGCAGACAGACCAGAGCCTCAAATAAGAAATCCAAATTTCAAAGGGCAGCAGCCGCAATTCAGAATTAAACAGAGAGAGCAGAAAACACATGACCAAATTGCGCCACCACAGCAGCAAATTAAAACTCCTTTGCAGCAGAACTACGTGCAAGGGAAAGATTCAGACGATGATGATCCTGTGATTGAGGCTAATCATTTTTTCACAGCTGATGGTGCACCTATTTTCCTTACAGAAGACGAAGAATATACACTGGCGACTCCAGACATTCAAAAAGACCAAAATTTCATTTTGGCCAATGATACAGTACTGGAAGAAGAGTTTGATGACTATCAGAGAGGGTATATGAATGATCTGTCGGCTCAGCAAAGGTAGTACTCTCTAAGGAAAAAAGAGGTTACAGTCAGCCCCATTCAAAAGAGAAAGGAACTCCAAATGAAGAACGATGCATAAAAGAAAGGAAAGGAGCCGGCTGATTTTTCTTCTAGCAAAGCGCCTGCAGTGGCTAATACAGCAAACAAAAAGAACCAGCAGAACACAGTAAAAGAGCCAACATAGAAGAAAGACCTGCCCATCAAAGAGGTAGAAAATTCTCCCTCCTTTAATCTATAAAATGAAATCTCTAAGTTAAAGGTGTCTATGCCCCTCACAGAGTTGGTAAATAATAGTGTGTATAAAACCCAGGTGTCCAAAGTTTTGCAAATAGATTCTGTCTCTGATATGGTCAATGTAGAAGACGACTACCCTGAACTTATTTTCAGTCCAGCCACAGAAGAATCTGAAGAAAATGAAGTCCCTCATTTTTACTTGAGTCTTAGAGTACATGAGTTTATCCTGCATAATGCTATGCTAGACTCTGGGGCCTCACATAATTTGATGCCCAAAGCTGTCATGGATAAGCTAGGCCTTGACATCACTCGTAAATATCATGACTTGTATTCCTTCGACTCAAGTAGGGTCCACTGTATTGGTTTAATTAAAGATTTGGTAGTGTCTTTAGACCAGATTCCATCAAAGAATGTCTTGATGGACGTAGTTGTTGCTGATGTCCCACCAAGGTTTGGAATGCTTCTATCTAGGTCTTGGGGTGCAAAACTTAAGGGAACCATGCAGCTTGACTTCTCTTATGCCACTATCCCTGTATTTGGCCAGTTGAGGAAGTTATATAGGGAAAATAAAATGAAATATATGATTACCAGCAGATACAAGCCTGTAAATCATCCCATTAATGCTATCCATATAGACTTAGAGTCTTTTGTCTTGTATTCTGATGGTGGTTTAAATGATGAGAATGCTCAATTGGTACAAGTGGATGAAATACCTGAGATTTCAGAGAATTTCAAAGATGTTCTCAAACAGGAAAAGGAAAAAGCAGCAAAAACTTCTGAACCTCCTGACTGCCAGCAGAAAAGGGACAATGAACAGCCAGAAATCAGCCAAGGTAAAGAAGAGAAAGAAACAAATTTCCAGCATCTTCAAGAAGAAGAAGAAGGCCTGTGGAGTATGGATTTTGATGGAGCTATTGGTAAGGATGGAGCTGGCATTGGAATATGGATTAGGAGCCCTGTTTTTGAACCTGAGAAGGTTCTAAGTAATGTTAGAGTTTGTGCCTATAAGTTGGCTTTTGATTGCTCTAACAATGAAGCAGAATATGAGGCTTTGATTGCAGGCCTCAAAATTTTGAAGAAGTTGAATGCTAAAAGGATTTCTATGTATGGTGACTCCGAACTGATAATCAAACAAGTAAAGGGAGAATATCAAGCAAAACATCCAAGATTGAGGGCATACAAAAACGCAGTCCTGGACATTTTGAAAACATTCCCAGAGTATACTTTGACAGCAGTGCCCAGGATGTAGAACATTATTGCTGATTCTCTTGCCACTACTGCAAGTAACTTGAAGATTCCGATGAACTCCAGTAATAAGTTTGAGATCTATGTCAAACATAGGCCTGTTGTTTCGGACAATTTAAGGTATTGGAAAGTATTTTGGGATGACAATGAGATTAATGCATTTTTGCAGGGTGATGGAAAATTCAAGGCCACTCCCATAGAGGGTGAGTATGTGGTTGATGATCAGGAGGTAGAAGCAAACCAGATGGACATATTACAGCTAAAGGATAATGTAATTCCTAGAGGTCTCATACCTCTAGAGGAGCTTTTTGATCAGGATGATGTCGCAAATAAACCAAGCTTGGTGCCCACAGAGAAAGGAGTTGAAGATGTGAATATTGGAACAGCTGATCAGCCCAAGTTTGTCAAATTGTCAAATGCATTATCCCCTGAGGTAAAGGAGAAGTATGTTAAATTTATTTCTGAATTTTCTGATGTATTTGCATGGGATTATTCAGATTTGAAAGGGTATGATAAGAACATAATTCAACATACAATTCCTATCAAGCCGGATCAGAAGCCTTTCAGACAGAAGCTGAGAAGAATCAATCCAAAGCTGCTGCCATCAATTGAAAAGGAGGTAAAAAAGTTGTACAAAGCAGGAATCATAGTTCCTATTAGATTTTCTGATTGGATTTCAAATTTGGTCCCAGTGCGTAAAAAGACTGGAGAAATAAGACTGTGTATTGACTTTCGGAACTTGAATAAGGCATCCTTAAAGGATAATTACCCACTTCCAAAAATGGACCATATTCTGCAGAGAGTAGTTGGAGCATCTAGGATGTCACTACTTGATGGCTACTCAGGCTACAACCAAATCTTGGTGCATGAAAAGGACCAAGATAAAATTGCCTTCACAACACCCTAGGGAACCTTCCAGTATGCCAAGATGCCCTTTGGACTGAAGAACGCTGGAGCCACCTTCCAGTGTGCAATGGACATTTCTTTTGTAAATGAAAAAGACATTTTTCTTGTTGTTTATTTGGATGATTTGACAGTGTTTTCAGGTTCGGAGGATGAGCATTTGCACCATCTAAGAGTGGATTTTCAGCGTTGCAGAAAGTTTGGGATTTCTCTCAATCCCAAAAAGAGCCTTTTTGCCATGGATGAGGGAAAATTGCTCGAGCACATCATTTCCAAAGATGGCATCCGCATAGATCCAGCTAGAGTGGAGGAAATTCAGCTCATAGATCTTCTACGGAACAAGAAAGAGATTCAAGCCTTCAATGGTAAGATGAATTTTTTACGCAGATTTATACCTAATCTGGCTGAGCATTTGAGAGAAATGACCAATATGTTGAAGAAATACAGCACTGTTAAGTGGAGTGAAGAAGCTATCAAATCATTCAATTTGGTAAAGTTTGCTTTGTCTAATGCCCCAGTTCTGATCAGTCGTGACTATACTCAAGATTTTATTATATTTTCATTTTCATCTGAGCATACTATGGTTGTTGTTTTAATGCAAAAGAGAGATGAAGTAGAAAAGACAATTGCCTTTTTCAGTAGGACTATTAGAGATGCTGCTTTAAGAAATAATATTATTGAAAATCAGGCATTGTCTCTTGTCAAGGCATTGAAATATTTTAGGGTCTATATTCTACATTCACACACTACAGCATATGTCCCTAACGCAACAGTCAAGGATGTGCTCATGCAAACTGATCCAGAAGGTCGAAGAGGCAAATGGATAGCAGCTATGTTGGAGTACGATCTGGAGATTAAGCCTACGAAGTTGATCAAAGGCCAAGGTTTGACGAAATTGATGGCCCAATCAAATATGTGTGCTTTAGATATAAACCTCATTTCAGCAATGTCAGAAGAAGAAGATGAAGGTTTGATGGTTCCTATTTCAGATATTTTTCTGCAGTCCCCTTGGTATTCAGATATTTTGTATGTTCTTCAACATCTGTCACCTCCTCCAGGAATGTCTAAGAGTAAAGGTAGATCCTTGAAGCTTAAATCTGCAAAATATTTCATTTTAAACATGCTCTGTTCTGGAAGGATCCGGGAGGTGTTTTACTAAATTTCCTGGTTGAAGAAGAAGCTCAGAAAGTAATGCATGATTTCCATAAAGGTGACTATGGTGGTCACTTGTTTTGGAAAACTACAGTGAACAAGGTATTGAGAGCCGGGTATTATTGGCCCACATTGTTTTCCGATTTATGTTAAGCTGTGATGAATTGTCATGAATGTCAAATTTTCCAAGGGAAGAAGAAATTGCTTCCACTCCCTTTGAAACCTGTTTCAGTAAACGCGCCCTTTCAACAGTGGGGACTCGATTTTATAGGAGAAATTCATCCCGCGTCCTCAGCACAACATCGATGGATATTGACTGGGACAGATTACTTTATGAAATGGATAGAGGCCATCCCTGCCAGGAAAGCGACTGACACGGTAATTATTCAATTCCTTGAAACAAATATTTTATCTCGTTTTGGTTGCCCATGTAAAATTGTGACTAAAAATGTAGCCGCGTTCAGATCAAAGAAAATGGTCGATTTCTGTGATAATATAACATCATGCTGGGCCATTCAACAACATATTATCCACAAGGCAATGGCCTGGCAGAGTCATCCAACAAGTCGCTGGTGAATATAATTAAGAAAATGTTGGAGGCAAACAAAAGAAATTAGCACCAGAAGCTTATCAATGCACTGTGGGCAGACAGAGTCAGCAGTAAAAAATCCATAGGTATGTCACCTTTTTAGCTGGTTTATGGTACTGATGCTGTCTTTCCTACTTCTTTTACAGTCCCAGTTATGAGATTGTTACAAGAATTTGGTAGCGAAGATGATGACAACCAACGAAGGATCAACTAGATGATCCACCTTCAACCAACAAGAGAAGAAGTTTCACAGAAAACGAGTCAGTTGCAGGAAAAGATTAAAAAGATCTATGAAAGGAAGACTAAAGTAGAAAAGTTTCAGTTGGATGATGTAGTGTTGAAATGGGATGCAAGAAATGAAGAGAAAGGGAAGCATGGTAAATTCAACAACCTTTGGAAGGGACCATACAGAATTACAACATACAGGGGTCAGAATGCCTTCTTTCTTTCAAAAATAAATGGCCAGGATTGTCCTGGAGGAGCAGTAAATGGTAGGTTATTGAAGCACTACCATTGTTGAAGACATGGATCAGAATATATCTCATCATCATTGTATATACCATTTTATTTTTCCAAAATCAAAGTTCAAAATGCACAGTCATTCAATTTTGGGGCCCAAGGTGAAGGCTATAAAACTTGGATGATATGTGTAAGGTTTGGTTTTATTTCATGTTTTCAGTCTTAGTCTAGAGTCAGAGTCAGTTTGCATTTGTGTCAGTTTTCAACATTATTGACTCCATGCCCAATGGATAAAGGCTACTTGGTCTACGATTTTCTTGGCACCTCCAAGCAGCTACCATCCCCATTGGAGCCAATGTTAATGTCAGTCTAGTCATACTAACATCAGTGATCAAAACTACTCTTTTGCATTTGCATATTAGGTGTCTCATACCGAATAAATTTCACCATTCTGCTAGGTCATGGATTCACTTGATGGTAGTAATTTTTATCAGTTTTCACTCGTGAAGTACTTACTGATTTTCCTTTCTATGGTCTTTAGTCATTAATCACTTTTATTCTCAAGATCATGTCAGTAGGTCATAGGATGGGTCTCATTAGTTTCTAGGGTCTCACCATGGTCAAATTAATGAGTCAAATGTCAATAATATCAGCAAGGTCATGAGGAAAGCCAATAAACTCAAATTCACAGCACCAGGAAGAATCAGAGAGACATTTTATTCAGCTTGATGTAATTTTCACCTCAGAACCATGTTTTGAGGTGAAAAACATGATATTTTTCCTTTATTATTATTCATTATGTAATTTTATATCATCATGTGTAATAAGTCACAATTCAGAAGTTGTCATCTCCACAAAGTGATGTCCCTGCCTTCAGAGAAGTTTTTCGTAGTATGTTCAGTGCCAGATCATCTTCAAAGTAGATTCATCAAAAAGAGCCTGGAAAGAGCTTTCCAACGGTATACTACACTCTCAAAACTGACTTCTGGATTGAAATTTATGCTTAAGTGAAGTAAAATTCCCTAAACCTCCCCTATTTCCCATGTTCCTCTTTAACTTTATGTTTAAAGTTTTGATATTCCCTTTAAAAGCCCCTTTCCCCCCCTTTCCAATTATAAAATCGCATTATAAAACCTTTAAATACATATGCGATTTAATTATAAAACCACTTCCCCTCCATGCCTTAGGACTTTATAATAAAGAACTTCGTATTACAAAGTCCCATTCTTAATAACCACTTCCCCTTTCCATCCCTGCCATGCATATAATAAAACTTTATTATAAATTTTTATATTATATATAAACCCCGCCACTTTAAAATTGAAATCGCAAAATGTTTTTAATCGCAACATTCATATAAAGTGTTCCGATCGGCTCATCGCAAATATTTGCGATGCGATTCATCGCACAAAACTTCGATCATCGCAATCACAACTTAACTCTGATCCGCCCAATCGCACCATCGCTCCAATTGAATCGATCGCAACTCCTCTCCCGATCACTCCGATCGCACTTTCCTTCCGATTTCTCTGATCCTCTGATCGCTTTTCCCCTCCGATTGATCGCATCGCAAGTTTTGCGATTGCGATTACCCCCGCTCCCGATCTCTAATTGCGATTGACCTGCTGAGCCCACCGTACTATACATCCGCCCGTTCATATAATATAAGGCCTTCCCCTTTATAAATTTGAAATTTGTATTATTTTCATTTTAACAAAGGTTAATCCCCCTTTCCCAATCACATCGGAGGTTTCATATGTACCACTCCGCTTACTCCCGATCCCAATTGCGATTGCGATTAAACCCCTCGGGTCCCACCATACGGTCTTTCCGCCATTCTTAATAAAACCCCTTTTTCCTTTGAAAAAATTAAAAAGTATCCATTTTGTTTATTACAAAGGGGTTCTCCCCAATCCCATCGCAAATTATGTTATTGTATGCTATATCCCCTCTACCTCTCCATTCCGATTGTTATTGCACTATTGTTTCATATATGACATCTCTCCGCTCCCGCTCCGACTCCGATTTCGATTTATATGGATCCCGTTTCCTCTCCCTTCCCTCCTATTCACTATTTTTCCCTTCACTGAAAGCAAAATTTTCGTTCAAAGCCATTTTTATTAAAAAAAAAGTTGGTTTTATTCAAACAGCAAATGGAAAGCAAAGAACAGTCAAAATGCCAAGAGCTTATTTAAAACAATATTGTTACAGCAAGTAGAAAAATAGGGAATCTGTTCATCAGATTAACTATTTTCGTTTATACAGCCTAAAAGAAAATCTCCAAAAGTAGTCAATGTAATGTTGTCCCTTATTTTCAGGGGCAGATTGTTGTATTACTTTCTATGATTGTATTTCAGTTCTTCAGCTGTTATAACAACTCCTCTTCTCATGGATCTATATTCCCACATTTCATCTTACTTATGGTAATTGTAAATCATTTGTAAGCAGTCTGAAAAAGTAGGGGAATAGTGTGGAAGATATCTTTGCACTACATTGTACAGTTCGACAGGAATTAATAAGAGATGCAGCTCTGATTTGTGGGATCCATGTGGTATGAGATTTAGTATTTGTTTTTCTCCTTTGTTTCATATGTGAATTGTTATGTGTTCCATTCATCCATAAACATTTTCTTTGAATGCTTTCAAGATAGAAAGGTAGAATCCATTTATTATGCTCTGCCTTGGGAAATCATTCATGCTATGTGATTTTTCTTCTGTTTGAAAAGGATCCACTTATTGTGCCCTTTTCATCTCCTCACTAGTCTTTCCATCTCATCCTCATTAAATTTTAATTGCTAAGTTTCTTGCCTATCTTGACCCATGAAATACCCTGTGTCCTGATTTAATCCCCGGTTTCAACTATCCCTTTATATCCCACACATCCCTGAATTCGTTCATTCATTCATTTTATTAAACTCTTTATCCTTATCATTTCATCTAGCCTAATATTAGTCCATTTATTATTTTCCATTGAATATCTTTTCACGGAGAGAGCCCTCTCCTGTCCTTGTAGGGCTAGCTACAAAGCTGAGTGTGGTTTAGTTGTTACCCTGATTTTCCTTTTGCAGCCCGGGGTTCAATTCAGGTGCTAACAGGTAGTTCGAAACGCGTCGGCTCCAAAATTTCTCATGTGATTTCCTGGAAGATTTAGAATTTAAAATGTTATGGATCATAGAGGCTTGCACTCTCAAATTTAAAAACTATTTAATCTATTCATACAACAAAAGGAAACTAGAATTATCACAAGCCTTTAATATCTTGTCACAACTATTGAATGGTTAATGTTTATCATGTTTCCACTCTTCATATATTCCATAAACATGAATATTTTCAAGGAATTTTTCACATCAACTAAAGATAATGTAGAGAGAAATTGGCATAGCCATCCTCTTATCTATCCCTACCTATCTATCCATAAACTTTTTGCAGCATGTTAGATAATCCAACACGATTATCATTAACTATTAGTAATGATAAAAAATGAGACTCAACAATGTCCTCATATTTAACTTGCACCCTAGAAGAGAACGTTGGTGAATAAACAACATTTTCTTGGCAAATCAATGTAACCAATGCTAACAGCCTGCTATGCATTTACACTTCCAAAGATGCCATGCATAGCTTTGAAAGCTCGATTTAATCCTACTACATTGAAGTCAAAAGATTATGGTATATTTTGTTTTACCACATATCCAAATTACACCCTGTAACAATAAAGGTTGGAGTCCTAATTAAAAAACAAAGTGATCAAGTTGCCTTAAATTCATCTTGAGGAGTTGCAGCACAGTCCAACCCACAACAATTTTGGGGTAAATTTGGAGCTGCTTCACCCAAAAGTCTCTTTGTTGGAACCTGATGAGAAATATAAAAAGATCCTTCCTCAGAACCAAGTTAACCACCTACTTCCTCTGATACATAGACTTGAAACCATAAATTCTGACAAGAGGAACTACACTCACTCCAACCTCTTCCACAAGTCATTTACAATTTCTAGCATTTCATACTTACATTTAACTTCTCCAAGACTGCCTTCATTCCAAGTAGAATTTCACTCTCTGTATAGGGCCAAAATATCACCCTTTTGGGAAAATATGCTAATGGTTCCTTTAGGACTTTTCTCCCATGCAACAATATGAGAAAAAATATTTAGCACGTTGTTGTTGGCACATTTTCCATGCTTAAAATGGCCACAACCCTTGTAGAATCCATCATCCATCCAGTTATTGATAGTCATACCTTCAATGAAATTAAGATCCATTTTAAAATAATTACAATCTAAGAATACTAGCTAAAAATTCTCAAGGAGGTCAGGAGGAAAGGAATTAGCTTAGATGGGAATTGTTATGATTCCCTTATCAAGTCACGTTTTAGAAATAAGGGCTTGCCTTGTGCTCTAGGTCTCTTCAAAGACAAAGGGGAAAAGGTCTCTCTCTTCAGTAAGTGTTGTCAAAGACATACCAATGGAGTTGCAAAGGAAAGTAAACCGATTTTCATGGCTTGTTTAGATGAAACCAATGACAGCAAAAAAAACAACATTTGTCCCTGAATTTGGAGAACGGAGACCATGCTGGAAAGGAATGCTACAGCAGCAACAAACCTTGATTGAAGTAGAGAATAAATTTCTGACTCAGTTTCCAAAATTTATATTGATATAAGCATCTAATGTCATTTTTATGTGCATTGAACCTCATGTCTACATTATGGACTTATTTGGATGTCAACTAACTGTGTGAATTTTCTCATGTTTGGATGGTATCCAAATTGCTAGCATCTGAATTTTTGTTCCATATAATATAAATAGAATTCTTGAATGTGACTGTTAAAATAGAAGTTGTTTTCTCTCTCAAGGAATTTTCAGGGTTATATATCTACTTTCATGCTTAACATCATTGTGGAATATGAACATGTATGAGGTTTGCGCGAATTGATTGATTTTACACTTAACCTAACTTAGACCCCAATTATTTAATTGATTGTAGGCCTAGGTTGTAGGGCTATGACTCTGTGATGGATGAGCTAAAAAAGAGGCAGCCCTAGTCTCCAATGCCCATCTTCTACTCTCTAATTATTGCTTCACTGGGAATTTGTTAAGAGATTTATTTTTGAATATCTTACAATGTACCAATATATCTATGAGGACAGCAATGAGATTATGTAAATTTATTCATTTGAATGGTCATTCATCCTTCACAATATTTAGTGACAATTATGCTCTAGATAGGATAAATAACAATATTAAGATCCTTCCATATTTCAGAAATAAGGCTAGAGACAATCTATATATGTGACAATGTAAAGGCAAACTCAGCAATGAAGTTATGTGTTGGTGAAAACGATAATCCTTGGCTATGCATGTAGTCACAGTTGAGTTTGTAAAATCCCATATATCAAATTAGATGTGCCAAGATATGGGTGTAGAATTATTGAATGTGACTGTTAAAATGGAAGTTATTTTCTCTCTCAAGGACTTTTCAGGGTTATATACATACTGTCATGCTTAACATCGTTGTGGAATGTGGACAGATATGAGTTCTATGTGAATTGATTGATTTTACACAACCTATCTTATTTCCCCATTATTTAATTGATTGTAGGCCTAGGTTGTAGGGCTATGACTATGTGATGGATGGGATGGAAAAGAGGGAGCCTTAGTCCCCATATTCAACTCTCTAATTATTTGCTTCAATGGAAATTTGTTAAGGGGTTGATTTGAGAATATCTTACAATGTACCCAGATATATTTGAGGACAACGATGAGTTTATGCCCATTTGGTCATTTCAATGATCATTCAGCCTTCACAATATATAGGATAGTTATGCTCTAGATAGGATAACTGACAATATTAATTTCCTTCAATATTTTAGCAATAAAGCTAGAGACAATCTATATATATGGAAATGTAAAGGCAAACTCAGCAATGAAGTTGTGTGTTGGTGAAAACTATAATCCTTGGTTATGCATGTAGTCGCAGTTGAGTTTGAAAAATCCCAGATATGAAATTAGAAGTGCCAAGATATCAGTGTAGATGGGTCTACTTCTAGGTATGGAATTTTGGGCCTTGTACAGACTTGTTTTGGGGCCAAGTTAAGTTAACTCATGGCCCATTTCATGATCATGTTAGTTCTAAAAAAGAACCCCCAAACTAGGGAAAATTTAAAGAACCCCCCTAAATTTATATGTATAATAAATGGGCGAATCCCCATGATACATAGGAAAAATGGAAGGTGATTTTATTAATAATATAATATGTATATATAATTTTTTTGGCGAATCTCTCACGAGATTATATTATCTTGTAAAATCATGGCGAATCACCAATACAAATGGCGAATCACTAGTACAAAATGACGAATCGTTGTCTAGTGGAGTTTGGGGTGTTGGTTCCAATGAAGATATGGTAGTTGAACCAGGAGTTGAAGGAAGCGAACCACCAATACCAAGCATGGCACATGGTGACTCACAAGGGAAGTAGTTCTCATGCAGTTTGGAAAACGAGTTCTAGTTCTACTAAGCGTAGTGTTGCTGCTCATGCTACTACTAGCACTGATATTGAGGTTGGAGAGGAGTTTGAGGAAGCATGGAAGGTAGAAGTGGTGGAGAATTACAAAGAGAACCCCATGATGGGCTCCATTTTTCCCTTTGGTATTTGGGCCTGCAAGATCTTCTATCCATTGAACCAACAATTAACCGTTCAACCAAAAATTAATCAACTTGACTGAGTTGATTAGGTATGATTCAACTTAGACTAATCTTCAAAACTATGCTTTGCACTATCCCATATTCATCACACTAATTCTACACAACATTGAGCATTTTCGCCCAACTCTCATGCATGCACACAAAATTTTCATTAACATCTATAACCCTACCCAAGTGAGAATTGATCAACAATTTGCACCAAAGTTTGTTATAGTGTTGAAATTTCATAAGAAATTTAGATCCATGGTACCTTAAATAAATTTTGAGATAACATCCACAAATTCGACCACAATAGAGAAAACTTGTGATAAATTTTAAACCTACAAAAATTAGGATTCATGTTCCTAGGAACGATCATAAGAAGTAGTTGGCATATAGGTCGAGTTTTGAGCCTTGACACATTGATAATGCAATGGCTTAGGTCAAAACTCACACATTGAAAAGTCATCAATGAAGAGAAGAAAATATCATTATGAATTACACATACTCCAAACTTCCTACCAAATTCTACTTAGTTGTCCGTAACTCAGCTATACATAATCTTATAGTAAATAAAAATTCCACAAAGCCTTCTTCACATAGCTAATAAATGGCCATTGGAAGAGCACCCCTTATATAATAGTAATAGTATCAATCAATAGATTATTTCATATTGAAATTCATAGCCATAGCACTCCTATGTATTGTATGATGTATTCAACTTGAATTATAAAATATAGATAAAATCATAGTTTTGATTGATACATGTAAATCATACTTGTGCACAATGTTGAATGCAATGTCAGTCAAGGAGTAAAGTCGATTTGATGTGTAATGATCTATAAAATAGTGAAGAAACTAAGTAACGTTATAGCCTATGGAACTTAATTTTATTTTACACCAATGACCACATTTTATGACCAGTGAGCACGTATAGATGTGTGTTGAAATAAAAATCCCATCTCTAGGTCATGTGCTCACTACTCACTACATCTTCTAGTTCTAAAAGGAGGGAAATCACAATTAATGTTCTGGTCAATAGTGAAGTTTGAACACATAAATTAATAAACTAGTTACTAAATTACCAAATAGTGTATACTGAATACTAAATAGATATCATCATGATTCATATCTATATGGATCAGACGCTATATTTCTGCGTATATATATATATCTATATATATTTATATATATATATATATATATATATATATATATATATGTAGATAGATATATATATATATATATATATATATATATATATATATATATATATATACTCGTATTTACGTGTGTCCTCATTCCATGTGACTTAGCTTCATGCCAATTAAATATCTAAAATCCACCATCCAAATAAGGATGCCTTTGAATGTTCATATAGTGTACAACAGATTCCAATAGAGATAAGGATACCCTTCGGAGTTTTGATATTGTATAAAGTCAGAAGATCCAATAGAATTTTCATCAAGTCCATTCTTTTGAAGATTAATACCTCCCTCTAATTGTTTTTTGTTTTTTGGGCATTTAAATTTAAGTATGGATCATGGTCACTTACCATTTTGGGGAGGCCATCTCAATGAAAAGAAAATAGTTGGTTTGTGATGTGTTATTATACAGTTATTTCCTTCAACATTTAGGGTTCTGTTATGTTATAGTATCGGCACTACTGTCGTTGATATTATTATATACCAGAAACAAGTGATAGTGATCTGGTTGTGGTGATGATCTTGAACCACTGACTTTTTGGATCACAACTAGAATCACGGCTCAAAAAATTGCATTTGTTAGTTACAACAGATGGCATGGATGAAACATTAAGACACATTGTAGTTTTGTCTTCTACCTTTGCAGATAAAAGCAATTCAGAATCTAACATCATGCCCCATTGGGTATTATCACCCATACATAACATACCCAGCCTCGTTGCCTTTCCTAGTCCAACAACTTCCATGCTAAAAATAGTTCCTTTGAGGACGATGTTGCCTTGGGGATTATAATTCCATGACTCAGGTTCTATACAGGGGCCAAGTGTAATGTCTAACCCAAGTAACAAACACCTTTGGAGGCACAGTCCTGTAGAGGGATGGTATATCATTTGATAAGGAGAACGTTGAGACAAACCTGGATCTGCAACCACAAAACAGGGTGATTAATTAATCATGGACGAGGTAGCTCAATCCTTGCAAAGGGGATAATGATATTCTATAGATATTACAACATAAACTCATTGGACTTGCAGTGAAGACCATGTTAGAAATGGTAAACATTATGTGTTATTTAGATATGAATACCTGCTCTAAATTGGGTGAATTTCCTACATTTTCAGAAATAATGTATGATCAACCACCATTATCTCTTGATTCTTGTTTAGGTAGTATTTCATCAGAACATGCATCCTCTTTCTTATATGGAAATTATTTCTAATGGATTTAACTAAGGTTTTAGGTGTGACTTTTTTGCAGATACTGGTTAATTAAAAGATTCAAACCTTGAAATTCACAATTTACATAACATTTCATATCACAACACATTATAAATACCTCCAAAAGAAACTGAATAAAACAGAGATGGGAACACCTTGATTAATTTAACAAAAAAAAATACCAAAACAAATATGCCCCTGAAGAATGGACAAAGGGCTCCTTTATAGGCAGTCCTTTTTGGAATTCACTGAAATGAAAATTCCTGATTTGGTTTTTCATTATTTAAGTTTTTTTTCAGATTTTTCATTATTAGCTACCCTGCGGACTTCCCTCTCAACATGCCTTATTTATGGTAAGAAAAAAAAAGGCCACCTCTCAAGTTTTGCCACTAACTAATAACCATTAGATTAAAGGGAACTCCTCTAGCTTAATAGGAATTGCTGAAAGAGATGTGAACCCTTACTAGCAATTTTTGGCAGCTTTCAAATATAAAATTTAGTTGATACACAAGGCATACAAAACCAAAACATGCCAATTTTTGAAAGGGGTAACACATATGGTGCACACACAAATATATTCCAATTATATGTATGCCAAATATGCTTAGTTGCATATTTGAGTTTAACAACCAACTTTGGTACAATCCCAACCACAGCAGAGGGTGCAACTGTAATGTCTCTGTCTTGCATTTCCCAAACAATGCAGTGTTGCGCCCTTCCAAACAATCATCTTCCAATAATGTAGGACTGGAAGAACACACCTTGGCTAGATTTCGTGAAGGCTTCACAACTTGGAAAGAAAACACTATTACAAAAATATCAACGATGTGAAATAATATACTCAAAACTCAACCATCTAAAATTATCGTAAATGGATGAACCTTCACTACAAAAAGGATTTCTTGTTCAAACCTTTACAGGGGTTTCGCCTATCTTCATTTGCAATCCCTCTCTTAGCCATCGTTCTGTTGTGTTCTGACTCTGGACACATGTTCGAGGATAGACTGGTTATCCAGCACAAAACTAAGTACAGGGCCCTTTGGATAAAGTGTGATATTTCGTGAGCCATCACTGAAGAACATAAAGATGATGAATTCTATATGCCAAAAATAGATGAATATTGGCTTCTATTAGCAAGAATAAATTGCAGTATTGTTTCTTACATGCATATCATTACCAATAAGTAAAATTTAAGACAGAAAGGAAACAAAAGTAGTACATGTGTACATTCGACATAATCAATGCAATATTAAGAGAATACAACCTGTTGGTTGGTTGGAAGTGGCTCAGTAAAAGTTCTTGTCTCTAGCTCCATGTCCTCTAGAGAACTCTGATCTGCTAGTGGGGTCTTGTAATCTTGAGTCTCTAAAGAGATAAAATAGGAAATATTTTACCATCATTTTCAATTGATTTGTCACAAATATGTGATGCTTCCAATTTAACAAAATCTTCATATCCAACTTCATTTGAACACCCTTGATGATTTGTACCAGGATTCAATGTAGATAGTTAAACTTTTTTTCTTGGGATTCTTTCATGTCTGATGCCTCGGCAGATGTTGCAGATTCCAACTCCTTTAAAGGACTCATTGTGAGTTCCCATCATTGCGGAGAAACCCGTTGTGGTGCTATGGCCGACCATTTAGAAGCATACCAGAAAACAAGAGAATTTTTATTTGCATAGTCATTCTTCATCTGATTAGGAAATCATATGTCAAGTAAAAGTCATGATTCTAGTTGTTTGAGACATATTATCTTGGAGTGCAAACAACCATATTGTTGAGGAAAATTAAAATATGTAGTATATATTTAGATATTTTAGGACAAGTTGACACAAGATAGGTGAACTGGTTGTTGTTTCACACTACAACATTGACAATCTGTGTCGTCTCTTCTATGTTAGGTAGCATTTTTTTTTCTTTAGATTTTGCACTATGAGCTACCCTACAGACTTCCCTCTTAATATGCCTTATTTATGGTAAGAAAAAAAAAAGTCAGCCTCTCAAGTTTTGCCACTAACTCATAACCATCGTATGAAAGGGAACTCCTTTGGCTTAATAGGAATTACTGAAAGAGATGTGCACCCTTACTAGCAATTTTTGGTAGCTTTCAAATATAAAATTTAGTTGATACACAAGACATACAAAACCAAAACATGCCAATTTTTTAAAGGGGTAATACATATTGTGCACACACAAATATATTCCAATTTAGGTATGCCAAAAACGCTTAGTTGCATATTTGAGTTTAACAATCAACTTTGGCACAATCCCAATCACAGCAGAGGGCAACTGTGACATATTTGTCTTGAATTTCCCAAACAGTGCAATGTTGTGCCCTTCCAAATAGTCATCTTCCAATAATGTAGGACTGGAAGAACATTCCTTGGCTAGATTTCGTGAAGGCTTCACAACCTGGAAATAAAACACTATTACACAAATATCAACGATGTGAAATAATGTAATCAAAACTCAACCATCTAATATTATCATAAATGGATGAACCTTCACTACAAAAAATATTGCGTGTTCAAACCTTTGCAGGGGTTTCACCTTTCTTGATTTGCAATCCCTTTCATAGCCGTCGTTTTGCTGTGTGCAGACTCTCGACACATGTTCGAGGATAGACTGGTTGTCTAGCACAAAAACCAAGTACAAGGCCCTTTGGATAAAGTGTGATATTTCATGAGCCATCTTTCAAGAACATATAGATGATGACTTCTATATGCCAAAAATAGATGAATATTGGCTTCTATCAGCAATAATAAATTGCAGTATTGTTGCTTACATGCATACAATTACGAATAAGTAAAATTTAAGACAGAAATGAAACAAAAGTAGTACATGCGTAAATTCAACATAATCAATGCAAGATTAAGAGAATAAAACCTACTGGTTAGTTGGAAGTGGCTCAGTAAAAGTTCTTATCACTCCATGTCCTCTAGAGACCTCTAATATACAAGTTGGGTCTTGTAATCTTGAGTCTCTAAAGAGATACAATAGGAAATATTTTACCAACATTTTCAATTGATTTGTCACAAATTTGTGATGCTTCCAATTTAACCAAATCTTCAGATCCAACCTCATTTGAACACCCTTGATGATTTATACCAGGACTCAATGTAGATAGTTGAACTTTTTTTCTTGGGATGCTTTCATGTTCGATGCCTCTGGAGATGCTGCAACTTCCAACTCCTTTAAAGGACTCATTATGAGTTCCCACCATTGCAAAGAAACCCATTGTGGTGTTATGGCTGACCATTTAGAAGCATACCTGAAAACAAGAGCATTTTTATTTGCATGTTCATTCTTCATCTGATTAGGAAATCATATGTCAAGTAAAAGTCATGATTCTAGTTTTTTGAGACATATTATCTTGGAGTGAGGACAACCATATTGTTGAGAAAAATTAAAATATGTAGTTTATATTTAGATATTTTAGGACAAGATGACACAAGATAGGTGAACTGGTTGTTGTTTCACACTACAACATTGACAATCTGTGTCGACTCTTCTATGCTATAAGACTCAGTAATAAGACCCGTAAACAGCAGAACCACAATGCAACAATAAGACATTTAAATAACACACAATAATTGCAAAGATAGGACATGCAACTGATGCAGGTGAGATAATTAGGTGTTTGTAGTTGGGGAGATTTAAGATAGCCTTCATATTCAAATTTTAGAAAATGGATAGAGTGAAGAAAAAACACTACAATGAAACAATAGGATAGTGTGAAAAGAACACAAATTCAAATGCGTTTTTTAAGCATAAATGTCTCAATGTGCTAAATCTGTTACCGGAAATAGACTCAATTGCAGGAAATGGATGACCCAAAAAAATGAAAAAAAAACAATCCAAGAATCTGATATGGACCCAAGATTTCCCAATTCTGAAAATATTTCAGTGCGGGAGTTGGGTTTATCTAAGGCGATTCCGGTAAATATCCATTTACGTGATGTTTTAATGATGAGGTAGGTGGAATGTTAAGATACCCACCGATATTCTCTCCTGGTTATGGTCTACCCCCCTCCAACATGACATGAGTTTCAAGGGAATGACACTAATGCAATTCCCTTGAGTTAGTAGATACTAGTAAGAATTGGCACCACAGTAGAAGGGATTTTGTTCTTTACAGTGCAGCCATTAGGGGAATGTTACTTGAAGCTCTTGATGATGATACCAGTGTAGACATAAAAATTATAAATATAAGATTCTTGTTGTTCTTATAAATTATCGACTCACTGGGATGGACATAAATTATGAAAATAAGACTATTGGTGCTGCTAAAAATTATCCATGCCAAGAATATTACTAACCGATACCCATTTAAACCAAAACCAGATTCTTGTATGCACATCAAGGTGTAAAATCGAGATGTGCATCCTTCAGCTTCACAACTTCAAAGTGCATACAGACCCGACATTAAATGGGCAAGTTAGTGTCCATATTCAATGCACTCAAATGCACTGTAAAATACACATTAAAAGTTGATGGATCTCCCACTGGAAGGGCCATAAAATACTCTTATGAGAGTAATGAAATTATAAAAATTTCACGATGAGAAGGAAGAGAATTGTATATATACATACCAGCTCCAGTTTGTCTAGGCATGCGGGCTTTTCAAGGGGCTTGGTTGTTCTAATGGGGATTTTCCCATTGCACCACTGTTTATATGCGTAGTGGGAGAGACGAGCCTTTTGAACAGGATCCGAAGTGGAGAGAAACAGGGCTCCCCACTTGGAAAGGGAAGAACATATATTCTCATTTCCATTCTCATAATTCTTCTTGTGGTGTGTAGTGGAAAGTGGGAGTTCATCAGCCCCCTATGGACCTTTAACACCCCACCTACGATTCTCATTCACTCTGCTTTTTCTCCATCCTGGCAGTCCCTGCCATTCGGATGCATTTGTATTAGTCATGGACTCGCCATTCGGATGCATTTGTCTTATACTATCATGCTTATGCTGTCAGAAGTATTGTTGCCATTCTAAACTTACATCATATAGCATGAAAGACAAGGTTGCTCCAAAACATAGAGCTCAATTTCAATTATAGGAGACCTAATGATAATGAGCATAACCAAGCTTTTATGAATCGTAACAAGAAGAGAAAGCAGCAAAATTTTTGATGCCCTTGCTCTTATGCCTCCAATGCAAAGTAACAAGAAAAATACTTCAGAAGTTTGAAATTTTGTGTCCATTAAAAAGATCACTCACTCTTTAGCACTCATTGGAGGACAAGCTACACAAGGTTAACAAGTTTGGATCTTTATACATCTTACAGAAACACAAATGTAATATATATATACTCGACTTGGTCCAAAGTCTTTTGCACAATATGCTCCTGATTCAGGTGAGACTGTTGAAGAAAAAATCTTCGGACCTCACCTGCACTCATGTCTAATCTAATATACAAGTTTGGCTTTGCTTCAAACTAGTCCTAGTTACTGTCACCTTTGAGGTAATTGCATTCATCATCAATACCCATCATTTTTACATCCAATTTAGACTCCCCAAAAAAAGAAAATTTAAGCATAGACTCCCAAAAGGAAGCAAAAATTGTAAGCATATACAAATTGTATATCTCCCAATCACTTCTTGTGAGCAGAACAAGAAGAAAATACTTTAAAGGGTAGATTGAACAGCATTAACAGGAAATATCTCTTCATATAGGCTCTATGTGATTTTGTTCTGCTAACACCTTCCCCGGAGCTTGAAAGGGAGGGAGAGGAAATCTATTAGGGTTCTCTCAATTATAAGCCAGTTATTTCTACTGCTAGTGCTAGTGCAGAGTCCAGAGTATGGACCTCCCAAGCCACGGTAAGAACATGAGTATATGTTTGAACCGTGTTCTTATAATCAAAACCAACATTTCTGCACAAACTCATTCTTTTGTTGTGTTGGGCTATTTGAATAGAATTAGCTGCTCTCATGGAAGGATATTGATGTTGAAAAGGCAGCAGGAATTTCTTGCAAATATTTCGAAGCCTTTCTTGAATCTTTAGCACCCTGCGTCTTGGATTGGAAGGCCTTAAAAATCCCGCCAATAGTGATGGCAGATTTTGGCTTCTCCCCTAGGCCTAATGTTGTCAAAATTTAGCTCTTTGCAGCCTCCCCTGGATCATCAATCCTCAGTGCCTTGGGAACCAAAAAACACCCATCATTAAGCTGTGGCCGCTTACCTAGAGTAGGAGAACCAAAATCTATAGCAGCAGGATTATTAGAAGCAGTGGTGGCAGCGACGGCGGCCCAGGGTCCTGAAACCCATGGTCCAGGCCCCCATCCAGCAGGAGGAGGAGGAGGAGGAGGAGGAGGAAATTAGGATCCAGGAACCATGGACCAAAAAAAACTGGGCCAACCAGGGGCAAGAGCAGCAGCAGTAGCAACGGCATTCCATGCTGGGTTTGGAAAACTCCACCCATATGACCAGACACCTCCAAAAAGCGCAGCGCAACTAGCCCCATTCGCCCAATTCAGTGGCGGATCCATCTGTGGCTGAGGGGCTACTGGATTTGATATAAGTATCTACCTATTTTCCAGACCTAGAATAAGACTCCATTATTGATTTCTCAATGCTCAGATAGTTATCCCCTCCATGTTGTATTTTATTCCGAGCTTCAGACCCAAAATTGAGCACAGTCCCAGTGGAGGCACCAGACTCTAATACATCCACAGGTACAACTTGAATCCTCAAACCCACAACCTTGAGCTGTCACACACAAGACACAAGCAGCATGGCACATGGGATCAGTACCTGGTCGACGCCTGATCTTATACTATCATGCCTAAGCATGAGATTATAACGAGCACTTTAGGGTTTGTTCTATGTACTGCCTCGGCTCCTTTCTGCATGAATGTGCACCAATCATTCTGGTTTTTCTTTGACCCTCTCAATTTTTTTCTCAAGCTCATCCCCACAACTTGATCAGTTCCATTAAAAATTGAAGCTACTGAAATTAGGCCTTTAATCTAGGTATCTAGATCAAAATCCCTATCTCCAAAGAACCCACTGACACCAATATTTCTGCAACACCATCCTGGCTTGCGATATGATTATTGAGGATAGCCATAACCCCACTGGCACCTCGGCATCCGAGAGGTTCAGTTTTCTCAATAATTTCCTAATTAACATGGCGCCAAGGGAAGAATCTGTGAACATGAAGAGGGATCAATTAAAGAGAATGCAGTTGAAACCCATTGCTCGGATATTTGTGGTTATGTTATTGACTGGTTTTTTGTGCAGGCCCTCTGTCACCATTATGTTGACATGTGCAGCCCAACTAACACAGGCAAGCTTTACCCTGCAGCCATACTGGATATTGGGGGCGAATCTCGTTCCAAAACCCTCCAACCTAGTAAATCGGGGGTGAATACAACCCAAAACCACCCAAACCAGTAAATGCAGAGGCGAATCCAGCATTTCATGTTTTATGCGCCCTTATTTTTTTGGGGTAAAGCATAATAACTAATTATTTTAAAAATAATTTTGGGGCTAATTATACAAAAATATACAAAATAGTTTTGTATAAAAAATTCTCAAAATCAACTCTGATTGCCTCTTTATTCACTGTCTCAAATTTTCTCCCCCAAACTCACTGTGTTTGAAGGTGCCCACCCAAGTTCACTGCAAAGAACTTCGACATAGCTTATTATCATTTGGGAATTTGACATTTTCACAAAATAATACTAATGAATCCTCTTCACTAGTGAGAGAGAAAAGGGTGAAAGGGAGGTTTCTGAAGTACAATGGGGAAATCATATTTGAATGGAAAAGACGAGGAAAGTCCATCTTAGAAATGATTTTTTCTTTGATACGGGGAAAAGTGGTCTTATTTAAGTTGTTTATCACCCATAAATCCTCTTTTGGGGATAATATGATTATCACATTCTCACATCGCTTAAGTAAGAACTATCGCAATGATACAGAGAGGGTTGTCCTCCTTTTTGTGCAATAATTCTCATATCCCCCAAATCAATTGAGAACTCAAAGAGACCTAAGTGTTGATTCAAATAGCCTACAATATGTGGTAGGTTAATAAGCACTCTATGAGTAAGGGTGGGAAATTTTAAACTTAAAGCTCGAACAGTAATACCATAACATCAATAAGTGGTATGCATGGCTCAAGCATTAGCTTGAGAAAAAATTTAGACCTGACTCCTTCAAAGACCATAGGTGTCAAGTTTCTTATAGGATTCTTCATTTTCCATTGGTCCTTTTACGATCGAATGATAGTAGCTTTGACAAGGGTCTCAAAGTCACTTCCAGTAATGTGATGGACCTATAATCTTCCTCTCATCATGAATTTTAGCATGGTAATCTAAGTAGTGTTTTGGAAATTGATTGAATTTGGAAATTAACACCAAGCAATAATTACAGAGTAGAATATGGGCATTGGAGACTAAGGCTCCCTCTTTTCCAAGCAGAAATAAACTCTCTGTACAGGGCCCAAACATCACCCTTTCGGGGAAATGTCCTAATAGTTCCTTTTCTCCCATGCAACAATATGAGAAAAACTATTTAGCACATTATTGTCGACAAATTTTCCATGCTTAAAATGCCGACAACCTTGGTAAAATCCATCATCCAGCTAGTTAGTGACAGTCATACCTTCAATGAAATTAAGATCCATTTTACAAGGATTACAATCTAGGAATACTAGCTGAAAATTCTCAAGGAGGTGAGGAGGCAAGGCTTCAACTTTGATGGGAGCTATTACGATGCCCTTATCGGGTCACGTTTTGCAAATAAGGGTATGCCTAGTGCTCTAGGTATCTTCAAGCAAATGAGAGGGGAGAAGGCCTATCTTTAGTAATTGTTGTAAAAGACTGACCAATGGAGTTGCAAATGAAAGTAAACTGATTTTGATGGCTTGTTTGTTAGATGAAACCAATGACAACAAAAAAAGCATCATTTGTCCTTGAATTTGGAGAACGAAGACCATGCAGGAAAGGATTGGTGCAGCAGCAGCAAACCTTGCTTGAAGAAGATAATAAATTTCCGACTCAGTTTCCAAAATTTATATTAAAGTAAGCATCTAATGCCATTTTTGTGTGCATTGAACCTCATGTCTACATTTTTTACTTATTTGGATGTCAACTAACTATGTGAATTTTCTCATGTTTGGATAGTATCCAAATTGCTAGCATCTGAATTGTTGTTCCACATAATATAAATAGAATTCTTGAATGTGACTATTAAAATGGAAGTTGTTTTCTCTCTCAAGGACTTTTTAGGGTTATATATGTACTTTCATGCTTAACATCACTGTGGAATATGGACATGTATGAGGTCTATGCGAATTGATTGATTTTACACTTAACCTATCTTAGACCACCATTATTTAACGGATTGTAGGCCTAGGTTGTAGGGCTATGACTCTATGTGATAAATGGGCTGGAAAAGAGGGAGCCTTAATCCCAAATGCCCATCTTCTACTCTCTAATTATTGTTTCAATGGAAATTTGTCAAGAGATTGATTTGCGAATATCTTACAATATACCCAAATATCTATGAGGGCAACAACAAGCTTATGTCCATTTGGTTATTTGAATGCCTATTCAGCCTTCACAATATTTAGGACAATTGTGCTCTAGATAGGATAACTGACAATATTAAGATCCTTCAAGATTTCAGCAATAAAGCTAGAGACAATCTATATATATGCATTGTAAAGGAAAACTCAGCAATGAAGGCGTGTGTTGGTGAAAACCATTATCCTTGGCTATGCATGTAGTCGCAGTTGAGTTTGTAAAATCCCAGATCTCAAATTAGATGTGCCAAGATATGGGTGTAGAATTCTTGAAATTTACTGTTAAAATGGAAGTTGTTTTCTCTCTCAAGGACTTTTCAGGGTTATATGTGTACTGTCATGCTTAACATCGCTATGGAATGTGGACAGGTATGAAGTCTGTGTGAATTGATTGATTTTACACAACCTATCTTAGACCTCCATTATTTAATTGATTGTAGGTCTAGGTTATAGGGCTAGGACTCTGTGTGATGGATGAGCTGGAAAAGAGGGAGCCTTAGTCCCCATATTCAACTCTCTAATTATTTTCTTCAATGGAAATTTGTCAAGAGGTTGATTTGAGAATATCTTACAATGTACCCAGATATCTGTGAGGACAATGATGAGCTTATGCCCATTTGGTCATTTCAATGTCCATTCAACCTTCAAAATAATTAGGACAATTATGCTCTAGATAGGATAACTGACAATATTAAGATCCTTGAAGATTTCAACAATAAAGCTAGAGAGGGTTGTCCTATCTTTAAAGTTAAGTTGATACTTCTTTATTTCTGAAATCTTCAATCCTTAAGAAAGAAGTATCATTGTGATACAATACGAGCATTGCGCACTTCAATCACATTATTCTCCGATAACCTTTCCCTCAGAATTTACACCATGGTGGCCTCCAACTTGAAGCTGATATTCTTCATTATCCTCTCACTGTAACTCTCTGTAACATTGTGAGAAAAGAACGAAATTAATGGAATTTCCATGACCCCCACATGAATATGAGAAAGAATATAAATTCTACAAAGAAGATCACTGTAGAGGAATCTCTATAACTTCTGGCCAGAGGCTTCATCGAGTATTACATCAAATTATCGGTGGGTAGTCCTGCATAAGAGCTATTTCTCATGATGAACATAGGAAGTGATCTGGTGTGGGTAGCCTGCACCTGAAATTATAGATGCAACGAGTGCAATGGATACAGGATGGTATTTCTTCGAAGAATTCATCCTCTGATGTGGTTGTCAAGTGCACAGATCCCAAGTGCAGAGTCCTGTGTGATAATGAAGGCTACATTGAAAGCTTCCAGAAGTTCTCGCGGATTTGTCCACATTTCATCCTTACCTATGGCACGGGAAATGTGATGGGGCATCTACTGACTGAAATCTTGACTTTTCCAACTAAAGACGAAGAAAATCGAGAAAAAAAGAACTTCGCAATTGGATGTTCAGTGCTTTTGTTGGGGGCTGTTGGTATTGCAGGATTTGGCAGAGGAGGACTGTTTATGCCTTCCCAGCTTGCTCCTTTTATTGGTGATAAATTTGTGTATTTCCTTGACTATGTAAGCAACATCAGCAAGATAGTGGTGGGTAACAAGGCGGTTCCCAGGGATATCCCTTTGAGTTATACTCCCCTTCTCACCAACCCAGTAATCCAATTTAACGACATTTGACGGCCAAGGCAATGGTGGAACCGTAATAGATTATGGAAGTTCTTTCAGTAACTTTCCCGACTCAATCTATAATCAGATTGTAGATGTATTTGCTTCTAAGATTGGATATAGAATAGCTCCCATAGTTGAGGCTAGTATTGGCTTGGGACTGTGTTACAATGTGTCTGGTTTAGAGAGTATTCAATGGTCTAAATTTGTATTCCATTTCAAGGGTGGCTCAAACATGGTACTCCCTGATAAAAATAGTTTCATGGCTGCAGACATGGTACTCCCTGATAAGAATAGTTCTGATAAATTCTGCTTGGCATTGTAGAAATTGTCCTGGGACCTGCAGTGGTTCAGAGAACAATCCTTTGGGCTTCACTTTTTTTCAATATGAAAAAAATATTGTTATCAAACAGTTCATAATTCAAATAAAAAAGCCTCAATACATCTTAACATATAACCCAATAATTATCCCAGTTACAGTTATATGAGCAATAGTTGTGGTCAAGTCTTAACCCTCAAAACCGACCCAGTAAAGGCCATCCTGATCAAAGTCTGAACAACAATCCTCCAAAATACCTATCGAATAATATAACAAGAAAACTGATATAAAACTGATATCCCTGCAACCTAAAACCTTCCAGGTCCAGAAAAATTCATTATGCTTAAACTGACACTTAAACCTAAGTACACATAAACCATAAAACATTTGAAAAGTAGAGTAACACACTCGCTTGCTAGAGAACTAACTCGCTTGGAGTGTATCCGACTCACTTGATAAGGATCGTGGAGTAGGGAAAGGATGATTCCTCCCAAAAACCTAGAACCAATAATAAGTATCAACCAGCATAGTTTATCCTCTTTAACACAACTTAGTTAGAATGGTCAAAAACCAGAAACATGCCTTTGATGCCTTAAGATACATCAGCCATCAAAGGGTTTCAAGAGAATACTTTCCTCAGAGAGTATACCCACAAAAAAATATCCTCCTAAGATCTGTCAAAACATTGTAATACTTCCCTGCTAGCACCCTCGTGCCAACAAAATAGTTGAGAATTATGAAAACATAATCGATCCCTTCACTCCCCTACCCTCCACATCGAATAATTCATAATGAATTTATCTGAATCTGCCTTGAAGACCCTACTTTGACAATCTGTCAGCTTGAGAGTTTTTTTCTCTGTAGATGTGCCTGAAATATATATAAGAGAAATGCTTTCTCTAGAATTCAATATGGTTGAGCCATGAAGACATAAGAGTCTGGTTTATAGAGGCCTCTTTATGTAAATGATCTATCAGAACTTTAGAGTCTCTGAAGATGGATATTCTATCAATCCGAAAGTGGTCGGAAAACCACATTAATCCCCAAAGTGCAATCACCTTAGCCCTCATATTTGTCCCAGTGCCTCCAAACCAAGAGAGCTTATAGTGACAAGAAGGAGATATTAATAACGATGCTCCACATCCACATTTATGATTTTGAGCAGCCCCATCGAAAAGCCCCGCCGGATAGCTGATTTCATGAGGTCAACATCTAATGGATAAGTCCACTGGGGGCTTTTCGGATATTTTCAATTTATCCAGATCTTGTAGAATCTAATTGCACATCATTTCACTCAGTAGTCCTACACATCATTGGCCTGAATCATTGATGGAGCACTCTAAATATTTTTCGTAGTGTCTAATTTATTTTTGAACCATGTGTTTTTTATGCTCTATTGAACTGTTGGGCTCAGGATCTTGTGTGCGCTTTACAAATATTACAGTTGGATTTCTACATCCTTTATGCATTTTATGAGCTAAATAAAAGTCTGAGCATCGTATGAAGAATATTTATGGGCATCATGTCAAGAATTTGTCTCAAATATATGCATATAATAGTTAAGTTGACTTTAGGTTGCGATTAGTTTCTGCTTTTCGACAGAAAACCGATTTGCATATTTATAAAACTCTATTATCATGATTTTGGATCCATGCTAAAATTACTAAATCTAAACCAATTACGCATGTCCAGGAAACAATCACATATATACTACACGTAATTTAATGAAATGAAAGGATTTCGGTTACATATTTAAAATGTTTTTTTTCTTAGAGTGGATTATGTATATTATGGGCTGGTTGTCTTATCACTTCCATCGGTTTCAGTTTTCAAATTCTACAAGTAACATCGTGCCCATTATAGTAAAGTTGGAACCTCCATTTTTTGAAATCTTCAATCCTTAAGAAAGAAGTATCACAATGATACAGAGAAGGTTGTCATCCTTATTGTGCAAGAATCCTCATCTCCCCCAATTCAATTGAGGGGTCAAAGGGGCCTAAGTGCTAATTCAACTAGCCTATGATATGTGGTAGGTTAATTAGCACTCTATGAGTAAGGGTGGGAAATTTTAAATTTAAATCTCGAAAACTTATACCATAACATCAATAAGTGGTATGCATGGCTCAAGCATTAGCTTGAAAAAAAATTATACCCGACTGCTTCAAAGACCATATGTGTCCATTCGTCCTTTTGCAATTGAATGATTGTAGCTTTGTCAAAGGTATCAAATTCACTTCTAGTAATGTGATCTTCCTCTCATCATGAATTTTAACATGGCAATCCAAATAGTGTTTTGGAAATTTAATGAATTTGGAAATTAACACCAAGAAGTAATTAGAGAGTAGAAGATGGCCATTGGGGACTAACGCTCTCTCTTTTCCAAGCAGAATTATACTCTCGCCCAAACATCACCCCTTCAAGGAAATATCCTAATAGTTCCTCTAGGACTTTTCTCCCATTCAAAAATATGAGAAAAAATATTTAGCACGTTTTTATGGGCATATTTTCCATGCTTAAAATGCCCACAACCCTGGTAAAATCCATCATCTAGCCAGTTACTGACAGTCATACCTTCAATGAAATTAAGATCTATTTTACAAGAATTACAATCTAGGAATCCTCGCTGAAAATTCTGAAGGAGCTCAGGAGGAAAGGCTTCAGCTTTGTTGGGAGCTGTTATGATGCCCTTATCGGGTTATGTTTCGAAAACAAGGGTCTGCCTAGTGCTCTAGGCCTCTTCAAGGAGATGAGAGGGGCAAAGGTCTCTCTATTTATTAATTGTTGTCAAAGACATACCAATAGAGTTGCAAAGAAAATTAAACCAATTTTTATGGCCTGTTTGTTAGATGAAACCAATGACAGGAAAAAAAAAACAACAACAACAACAACATTTGTCCCTAACTTTGGAGAACGAAGACCATGCTAGAAAGGACTGCTACAACAACATCAAACATTGCCTGAAGCAGAGAATAAATTTCTGACTCAGTTTCCAAAAATTTTATTCAGATAAGCATGTAATGCCATTTTTGTGTGCATTAAACCTCATGTCTACATTTTGGACTTATTTGGATCTCAACCTACTCTGTGAACTTTCTCATGTTTGGATAGTTTCCAAACTGCTAGCATTTGAATTGTTGTTCCACATAATATAAATAGAATTCTTGAATGTGACTGTTAAAATGGAAGTTTCTTTCTCTCTCAAGGACTTTTTAGGGTTATATATGTACTGTCATGCTTAACATCGCTGAGGAATATGGACACATCTGCAGTTTGTGTGAATTTATTGGTTTTACACTTAACTTATCTTAGACCCCCATAATTTAATTGATGGTAGGCCTAGGTTGTGGGCCTATGACTCTGTGTGATGGATGGGCTGGAAAAATTGGCCTCTATTTACGTCGTACAAATTTGCAGCTCCCAAAATTTTTTGTGACAACACAAAGAACCATGATAATTTACAAATTTAGGTACATAGATTAAAATATGAATGTTTGTTCATGAGTGCAACTACAACAAAAACCCAAGAGAAAACAACAACTAATTATCAATCATAAATTCAAATATGAATGGTTTTTGTAGCATCTACAACAGAAACCCAAGAGAAAAAGGATCTAGAATATGAATGATTGCTATTTGAATGGACTATCAACATGGACTAGGTTCGGGCTACCCCATTCATAACAACCATATCACTAGCTCTAAAAGGAGGAGGCAAAAGGACACAGAGTGAAAATGCAATGTCTCTCATTTACATAGCCAATTAACTACGATTGACTAGGAGAACCACATCCCGATCATACCATTTGGAACCATGTCAAATCCGATCAGACCATTGAACCATGTCAAATGACCTAGTGAGGTAGACACCCAAGAGAATGGCGTCAAGACAACCAACCACAAGGAGGGAACCCATCCTTGAGATTTGACACCTTTTACCAACTACACCTACACATGCTCACTCTTAACTTTTGAATTTCCTTTTAACATTATATTGAGGTTTATTACTACAATGGTGGGATAATTAAATTGGCATTGAATGCACACTCTTTTGGTTGGAGTGAGGACACTAATCTCGTAAGAAACTTAATTTCTTTGTAGATTGTCTCCTAAAACATTTTCTCAAGAGATTTTTATTCAAGTTATTATTGGACTTTCAATTATGTGTAATGAATTTTCTTATTTATTGGTTTCTACATTTTTTTTGCATCCTTAATATCAAGGGTCTTGTTTTCTCTTAGTTTTCTATTGTAGATGCTACAACAACCCCATTTGATTGAAAGGTTGACTTGGCCATGCTATGGGTGCACCTGTTTTTGAACCATAATTAATTGATGTTATAGGAAATCATATTATTATATTTGTTGCATGTGGTAAGTACCACACACATGAAATTACCAAGACTGGTAAGTTGCGCACATGGGGTGATGATAGCCACCATGTTGGTCTTAAGGGGCATGGGAATAATTTTAGTTGTGGGATTCCTAGGAAAGTCTTTGGTTGTTTCAATTGTTCCAAAATCAACTACATTTCTTGTGGAGTGTGGTATATTGACTTCAACAAACTTTAACCCAACCTAAAAGCCATAAGAGACCTAAATATCTATTCTCTAGTTACCCATAAGAGGCATAAAAGCCTCGTTATTGCTAGTATGATCTTTCCCTTGTGCACCAAAGTGACCTTGATGAATTCAAATAAGGCAAGTAGAAGAAATAATTCTTGTTGCACCAATTTCCAATTTGTAGTGGAGTCATTATGTGCAGAGTTCATAGGCTCATAGAAGTTAATTGGAAACTCATAAGGTTCACCTATCTTACCATTACCATTCGTCTACAAGTGTTTTTCATGCATCATGTTAATGTTGTGAAACCATCTCCACAAATAGAAGAAAAGAGATATCAATGCCTTAGAAATAAGCCACTTCGAGGGGGAAACCTCTAATACATTACATGAATGAACAATTCTTGGATGATACAAATGATAAAAACTCCTTTCTATATATAGGACTCCATGGGGCCATAAAGTAATCCTAGTGGGGCCACAATGTAATCCTAGCCGACCTAACAATAATAATGTAAGGGCACAATAATAACAACATAGGTTACAGGGTACAAGAATAACAACTAGGGGATCTACACTAACATAATAAGGGACTACACTAGTAATATAGGGGATCTAACATGTCTTCCTTCAAAAACAAGTGTTGTCCCACGTTGATTATTTCTTGATGCTTTTGTATAAAATTCTCATCCTCCTGTGGAATATTCTGCAGAAAGTCTTTCCAATGTAATGAGATATAATTTGAAATTGATTGTAGTTGCTCTAGTTCTCACCTTCGTGACTACTCTAACTTCTTTTCATGATGTTGATTCTAGTTCACTGATTATAGATTCTACACCAAAGTTAGGTTATCCTTTGAGAGTTGGAGAACTTTTTGTTGAGGCTCGATGTGATCTTCCACTAATTTAACATCCATATTGGCTATTATTTGATCCTTCAAAACATCCAACTTAGCCTCCATTTATGCTTTTAAACCATCTATGTCATCCTCGGAAGATCGAAATTTGTTGCACATGGTACTGTATTTTGATATATCATATTGCAATTACTCCTCTTCATGCATCATAGTATAGCTTTCTCGAGGGCTTAATAGGTAATAAATTATTCTTTGATGAATTAGAACCCACATCGATGTACCCTTCAATAAGGGTCGTTGGTCGCCAGTAAAATTCTTTTTTACACAAGACTTATGCAACGGGAAAAATATAAGAATTCTTTTTTTCTTTGAGGAGCTCGATATTAAAACTAAATGATCTTTCGAGATTTCACTTTCAATATCTAAAATTTGGTTTTGAAGTAGCCCTCTTAATCTTCTTCACCAAAGAATGCCAATAGCTCTGAATTGATTTGGATTCTTCAGGGCAAAGTTATTTCCAATCTCCCACGATGACCCAATTATGGACTGGTTCAGTATAGCGAACTTGTACGACTTGCCACGTGTCACTATTTCCTCCTTTGGCTCTGAAATTGATAGAAAAGAAACTAAAGTTTGTTTACTTGCAGCCACTTTTTACAGCATTCCAGTCCAATGCTCAGAGAGAGAGATATGAATATTTTCCCATGACCACCTCTTTGAGATGAAATTCAGAAGCCTCACAAAGCCCTAACTTCCACAGATCATATCTCTGAAAGTGTTGTGAACCAAGCTCTGAAATCTTGCGACGATGTTCCTAGGGATTTTGGCTTTTCACTCTAAAAATTTCAGAGTCTAAACCTTCGTAGAAAAGAAGTTATAAGTAAAATTCCACACTGACTTTTTTGGAGCAGAAAAACCCTAGAATCTCAAAGCTCTGATACCAAATGTTGTGAAACCAACTCCGAAAATAGAAGAAAAGAGATATCAATGCCTTTGAAATAAGCCACTTCGAGGGGGAAACCTCCAATACATTACATGAATGAAAAATTCTTGGATGATACAAATGATAAAAACTCCTTTCTATATAGGAGTCCATGGGCCCATAATGTAATCCTAGTGGGGCCACAATGTAATCCTAGATGACCTAATAATAATAATGTAAGGGCACAATAATAACAATATGGGGGTTACAGGGGTACAAGAATAATAATAAGGGGGTCTACACTAACATAATAAGGGACTACACTAGCAATATAGGGACCTAACAGTTAAGTGTAGTTGTTGTGCCTCCACCTAACTACATACTATACCTTCTCATCCACATGACATCGCAGGGATCTAAGGGACATCAATACACAAGGACACACACACTCAAAAAATCGTATAAGCCTACAGGATTTGAATGGCCATCACTGTATCTATCTGATTTTTGGTTGTTCTCTCAACTGTCATAATTAATCCCTATATTCTGTCATTGGACAACCAACAAGATATTTTACACTCTAACTTGAGATACCAGTATTCCTATAGAATTCCCACTAGTCCTTGTGATAAGTTCAACATCTACTCAAGACTTCAAGATGTAATACTCAGCACATCTTTGGAATGCAAACAAGTAACAATTATGGTCTGACAAGAATTACTATGTTTAGTAAATGCCTTTGTTTCCAGTCATTCTCATCATATTCCTAATAACCATCAAGGTCAGTTTTCCCCGTAGTAGGGACCAATATTTGTGCGTTAATTATGAAAATAGCATAACTGGCACCAAAAAGTTTCATAACCACAATACATATGGTACCTACCATTATATCATGATATCTAGCCTAGAAAGGGAACAAGGCTGCACATTTTAGGTCACTTTGTATAATACCCTGTATTGAGATATTGGCAATGAAAACCTTTAGGCAAGGTTCATTGCATCACTACCCTTTCGTGACACCCTACTCCACTCCAGTAAACTCTCGTCATACCAAAGGTACGCAATGCTAACACTAAGACATTTATAACACTAATATTTGTAATTACAAAAGTTTCACACAAACTTTAGTAGCACTTCACATAATTAATAATATCAGTTATACAATAATTCATCACAATTCTTGCTATAGCAACATATTATGGGAAGATATTGGACACGGTTGCATACATCCTTCTTTCTACAATCTAAAGGCTACAAGGACTGGCGCCTAATTCCTAGAACTTGACAACATGGATAATTTTTCATCAGTCATGCGTATTTACTTTTGTCACAAGTTTAGACTTGTTATATGGATTCACCACATAACTTCAAATAATCTGCCCCCACAAACTCAACCTAGTTGAGCCTACTTCCTAGTACGACTAATAATGACAAGCTTCTATGATATGTAACTTGATAGCATAGACTGTGTTGTAGTTATAGAAAAAATTGAGTGTCAAATAAAAGAAAACTTATACAATTTGTTCTTCGATAAAGTTGTTTGGGATAAATGAAATGATATATGTATCATTGATGTCTTTTAAAGACTAGCACAATATGGAAGGTAAGGAAATCAATAAAAGGGTGAGCCATCAACAGGATCCTAGAATTTAGTATTGATTTGAGTTTAACAACACTAGCATTTTAATCAATGAAGAAAGACATCACCTAAATCATTACAAATACAGACCCCCTTAAGATGTAAGCATTATTAAGTATTATCTATCTTATTCATAGGGTCTCATTCTTAGGAACCATTATCAGTGTGACCAGATTTGGTCTTCATGAGAGTATAAGGTGTTTATAAGCAATTATGTGGTGAATGAAATGGTTAATATATTTCAAAATCATGCAGTGGATTGTGTCACAAACCCGATAGGTCTTTCTTGGACTCGAGTCCTCATCGTTTTCATTACTTGTTGAACTAACTTAACTTTATGAGGTTGGTTCATGATAAATTAAGTGCATATGGGGAAAGAATTTAGGGTAAGTGGCACATAATATGAGCAAGGGATTGAAGACTGGACAAGTTTGTTGAGTAGATGCTAGGAGTCCGCACACACGAGACACCTATCTATGATAATATTCCATTTCTGGAATTTTTAGAACTTATGTAGTCCTCTATGACATCATGATAGGTCCACTTGGGAAGTTCAGTCCCGAACCATTCATTATTCGATCCTCGGTTAGCTGTTACATTTGTTATTATATGCACTTCAAATTTTAGAGCTAGTTACCTATGGGGGCTATGCCTTTTTGGGCATAGCTCTTTCTTTTTTAGCACGGATGGTTTCGAATGATTCTTTCTATGTTGTGAAGCCTTGCACATACATGTGCATGGGAATTTTCATGGTGGAGACCATGAAGACCATCCTATTTGCTAAGGGTAAGAGTTATCTACCCCCACACAATCCAATATGCAAACAGTAAAATATTGTAGGCATAGGGTTAATTAACCCCACACAATATGATATGAAAATAGCAAAAAAATTGCAATAGAAAAGGATTTGGTACAGCAGTAAGGAAATCTATTATCCAAACAACACAACTGCGGGGGATCCAGTACAATAACAAAGAAATTCGATGTGTAAATGGCACAAGATATGCAACATCAGGGGAACTAGTTACATACTTATTGCTAAAATCCTTCCCTACAGAAACATGCAAAGAAAACAACAACAGAGAGAGTTTATTGCTCTAAATTTTCTATAGGTTTTAGATACTAACCTGTGGAAATATATATATATATATATATATATATATATATATATATATATATATATATATATATATATATATATATCTTCTCTGTTGTATCCCTCCTGATGTTGTCTCATCAAGACCATGCTCCCACCCTTGTACAATCGATTCCCTAGCTTCGTTCCCCAGTTGCTAACTCTCTCCTTGCATTACCTAGGTTTTTCTTCCTTTCTTCCCTTTCCCCCCCCTACACTTATGTTTCCTCTCCCTTTTCTATGGCTTGCTCCATGTTTCTAGTTAGTTAGGGCCTGGCTAACTGGCATTTTCCTTTCCTGTCATTTTTCCTCCTTCCCTTCCATCGACGATTTTTTATTCACCTCTAAAATATCTTCTCTCCCTAGTGAACTAGCACATATATTGGAGAGAAGCCCAGCAACATCCCATTCACTCAATGGTCTCGTTTTTGGACCTCCACTATTGGAATTGGAACTATGGTGACAACCACCACAGTAAAATTTCAAAATACCCCTTATGAATTCAATTAAAAATCGTTTAATATTATGTTGGTAAAACCCTCATCATGGATAACCATCAATCTGAAGGAAACTTGTACAAACCCAAAAATGTCCCATGCCATCTGTCAATGGTGTCATTGGGAGATCCTCGTTATCGATCCAGAGGGAAAATTGGGGAAACGAGCAACAGAAGTTAGATCCTTAGTGATAGGAATCCATGGGCTTATGCTCTATCTTTTGTTTTATTCTCCCCCTCCAGATACTCCTATTTCTGGAAAATATTGGTTATCAGGAGATGGAAAATATGGGTTATCAAGAGATGCAGATTTGTGCCCTTGCCTTTCATCATAAAGAATCACAAAGTGGGATTCCAAAGAGCAGAAGAAATTTGGGAAACACAATAGTGGGGGTTATTTATGCCCCGAGAGCACAAAAATAAGATGGAAGCACAACACAACAACATGATGGAAGCACGCACTGAGTTTCACATATTCATTAGTAGGTGACCTACGAATCTGAAACCTAACTAACGAAACGATACATTTTTTACTATACAAATTTTCATTGTGTTCCCGCCTCCCAATGGAAATAGTGTTTAGCTACTCCAACACCTACAAGGGCTCAGCGCAATCCATCTCAAGCTGGGAAAAGGGTGGAAAAATGGGTAAAACCAAAGAATAGAGGGGAACCAATAGTATTAACCAAGCTATACCTATGGATTTTATCATGTGGGGTGCACATATTTATATCACATTTATACCATTTCTACTCCACTATTATTATGTCGAGTTCCTATATGAGGATTACGTTTCATTTCTTAGTGATCTTGATGCACTTTCTCATTATCGTGGTACACCTTCTACTACTCAGAAGGATGAGTGTAGTCTTATCCCTTCACTTTCTCCCCTTAACTTTGAGCTATCTTGTGTGGTTTTTTGTTACACCCTTTCTTATTGTTATCTAGTAGCATCTCCTCCTATGCCTTAGCACCAACTATATATCATTATACTTTACCATTGAAATATGCTCCTAGCTAGCATCTACATTACTTAATATTGTCACTCTCTTGGATAAGGGTAAGTCTATTGTTCAGGACTAGGATCACAGCTCTTCTATCAATGCACTCCCCTTCATTAATGCACTCCCCTTCTATCATTGCATTTCCCTTCATTAATAGTGTAGAGTAGCACTTGATTAAGGATGAAATGGTTCTTCATATTGATCTTTGACCTAATGAGCCCAAGTGACTACTATCAGTACGTCTCAATATCCACATGGACTTTCACTATAAACCCTTGCCACTTGAAACATGAACTTGCGCCATCAACCTACCCTTGCACTATCAACATGGACGGGGTTCGGACTACCCCATATAGAATAACTATATCACTACCTCTAAAAGGAGGAGGCAAAAGGACAGAGAATGAAAAGGCTTCATCTCTCATTTACATATCCAATTACCTACGATTGACTAGGAGAACCACATCCCGATCATACCAATTGGAACCATGTCGAATCATATCAGACCCATTGAACCATGTTGAATGACCTGGTAAGGTAGACAACCAAGAGGACAATGACAAGGCAACCAACCATGGGGAGGGAACCCATCCTTGAGATTTGACACCTTTTACCAACTACACATACACATGCTCACTCTTAAATTTTGAACTTCCTTTGAACATTATATTGAGGTTTGTTATTACAGTGGTGGGATAATGAAATTGGAATTAGATGCACACTCGTTTGGTTGGAGTGAGGACACTAATCTAGTAAGAAACTTCATTTCTTTGTATATTTTCTCTTAAAACGTTTGCTCAAGAGATTTGTATTCAAGTTATCGCACTTTTTTTATTGGATTTTCGATTATGTGTAATGAATTTTCTTATTGGTTTCTACATTTTTTTTTGTCCTTAATATCAAGCGTCTTGTGTTCTCTTGGGTTTCTGTTGTAGCTGCTACAACAACCCCATTGTATAGATTGAAATATGAATGGTTTTTCATGTTTAAGAATTCTCGAATCTTCAGCATAGAGTTCCCACGTAAAAGTGTTTCTGGATCTTCAACCCCTGCTGGTACAGTTCCAAAAATTATGCCTGGAAAATAAGGCATGGCTACAAAATGCACATTTTCTCTGTGAGTAACTGTAGGATGATAATCTACAGGAGAGGAAGTCTAAGGAACACTCGAAGGTAATGGTTTCCAAACCCAGTGTCCAAAACAAGTGATAATGGATGGAACATGACCATTAGAGGAGAGTTTTTCAGGGACTTTATGCATTACACCACCAATCCTTAGGTGAGGAGGTTCATGAGGGTGTTGATTATCATCACTATTCATCCTTACACTCCCTAAATTATTACAGATAGAGGCACCATAATTTTCTCTTGCACTGAAATGAATATCATGTGTTAGTCTTTGTAAATCTACCAATTTGCCTCCAGTAGTCTTTATACCTATACTTGGAGCCACCGTTGCACCAATGTGGTTTTCCTCCCTGATTTCTGTTGCAGAAACAACAGAGATAGTTCTGGAAATGGAAGTTGGTTGAAGCAATGTACCAATGGTGATAGTGGGTACATAGGAGACCCAACACAGGTACCATTCATATAGCTGGGATTATTCTGCAATGATTGTGGGTTACTCACGAAAGAAGGAGGATTCCCCACAACCATCCCAGCTATTGTTGTTGGATAGATAGTTTGCAGAGATACTTTCCTCACTCGTAATGATTCCAGGGCCCTGCTTGAGAATATATAAATTAGAAAATTCCCTAATTTAGTTGAAAGAAAATATAATAAGGCATATTTGTTCCAATTAAAACATGAAAATCTAAATTTTTGTACGCTTCATAAGATTCTCCCATAGTTTAACTTTTAATAAAATACAATAAGGTGCAATTGTTTCAAATTTAAATGAAAAATTGTGAAGTAGTCAAGTTTTGTATATGTAAGATGTGAAAACTTTTAACCTACTGAACTGTAACACACCCCCTAAATGTCTTTTTTTTCCTTCTCTAATTTTTTTCACCTTTATAGCAAGTAAAACAACGATCTCACATTGGCACCAAAAAGCAAATGCAAGTGAGCCCTATGCTACACAGCGTAGCTAAGTTCCTAACTTTGACATCATGTTAGATTGTGAAATTGTATATTTCAGAGAACAAAATATAGGATAGATACAAGTGAGACAAAAAAACAGTGTCACATATATCCATTACAATTCATCACCGATGTTCATTACACACATGATATTTTCATTACATGTGCGGTTGCTAATTGAGAAGCAACTGTGAATTTTTTCTATGAACATACCTATGATTTGTACATGGCATTCATACTTAACTATTATCTATAATAGAATTTCCTTTCTTACCACTGTCATCTATTCTTTTTATGTGAACCAGTGAAACTATATGAAGGGGCATGACTTGCAAGAACCATCTCATAAGCCCTTCAAAATAAATGGTCGCTGAGTTACACGATCCACCTGCCAAGGGGGCCATACCATTTCACATCTGCACCAGATCCTTGGATGCAGAGTTTCACTCCTAATATACCCTTATTTTTTTATTGTGTTGGAATTTCCAACGGCTGGCATTACACCTACATCATAAGGGAGATGTGGCAAGCATTTCCTGTAGCATGTCTGTTTTTTAGCTCTACCATGCATATTTTAAGCACATAAGTTGTTACAGAGTTATGTTACTTACTATCTGATGCCTAAAAAGCTTTAAGGAAGGTCTAGGTCTGTGTCTATGGGTGCCCAACTATCTCTTACAGAGGTTGAAACCAAAATTTTACTTTCCCAACAAATGTTAAAGAGGCCCAGACCCCAAACACCTATTTTAAGCTACAGTAATTTTTTTATTTGAATTTATTTCATCCATCAATCATTTTTTGGCTTGCTTACCAACATATCATATTTTGAAAAGGGTTTTGGTCCATTTTAAAGTGGTTACATGAGATATTGGAGCTAGTATTTTAAATGCGGAGCTGCATGTTGCTGCTACGGTTGTAGGAGCTAGGATTTTAAATGCAAAGCTGCTTTTTGTTGCTACTATCGTATATCCATGACTAAAAACCCTTCTTCTTGTGTTTTTATAGCACTATATAGGGTTGCAGTCGAATATCCATCTGTCATTAAGTGCATACTTGCAACAAGCTTTCTCATCGCCAACATCTTGTTGCATTTACAGCACAATATGAAAGAGATGTCAAGGCTTGTCAGAAAGGAAAATCCTGCTCCAAGTAAGGTTTTAATGGCACACAATATAAAGGTTTGGCTCTTTATTATTTATGGGTAATGAAAATATAACCCCTATAGGAGAAATTCATACCAAAATTCAACTCAAGAAATTCCACGATTTAGACCATACCAAAAATCAGCTCAAGCAATTCAAGGATGAGCAAAGTGATTTCCCTCCATTAGATAGAGTGATAGTCAAGTCAACATATTTGATGACACTAGGGTTCCAAGAATTGATATTAACCTATCCAACACTAATATCTTCTATAGATACAATTCCCAAGAGCTTCAAGGGATTATGAGCAGGACAATAGAGAAGTTTCATCTAATACAGCAAAGAGTAATATCAGCAACACAAATATTAATTTCATGTTGTCTTTTTCATTCAAGGATCACATTCACCACACATCAATAGAACCTATGTGTGAGTAGGAATGCCAAGTAACTGTACAACAACCACTTCAGAGTTTTAACCTTCCTTTACTGCCATAAATACACATATATGTACAAGAGAACTTAACAACCACACAACAACTATCCATAAAACTTGGTACAGAGGTATAGTGAAAATATAACAGCCATGTGGCATACTTAGTGAAAATTCCAGGTAATGTTTAGTTAATTTCACTGAACCTCAGTTATCAAGCTTAGAGTAAGGAATCTATAAGTATTGTAGGGTCATCAGTCATTGCCTTGGGAAAGTTAACGATGGATGGTGGCACATACGTGAGACATTTTTACATGAAAGGTATGCCTGTATGATAAATTCTCATAACAAGTTATGTATGTACTAGCCTATACAAGTTTACTGTTGTCTTATGTGATGGAATGTCACATTATTTCACTACGAATAGGTAAGCACGGTAAAAAATTTCTTGCCACTGTTATCACATGCTCAAGTGAAAACTCTCTTTAGTGTCAATATGTGTATATGCAGCAACAAGACATATATTCAATTTCATTGGTTGGGTGGCCCTAATAACCATGCCAGAAAGGTAAAATTTTAAGATAATGAGGATCACAACATTGTCTTAATATCTAGGCATTAGGGATTACAGAGGTTTTGTTCCCATGCCACATGCTCAATTGAAATCTCTCTTTACTGTCAATATGTGCATATGCAGCAACAAGACATCTATTCAATTTTACTGGTTGGGTGGCTCTAAGAACCATGCCAGGAAGGTAATATTTTAAGATAATGAGGATCAAAACATTATCTTAATCTCCAGGAATTAGGGATTACAGAAGTTTTGTTCCCACACCTCCAACCTTCTGGATTTAGCCTGCAGACATATTCTAGGATTCCAGAGGAGATCTTCCTCCACCTAATATCAATGAGGGATTCCAGAGGTTTTAGTTCCACACCTCCACCCTTATATTTAATTAGGAACCCTAGATAACCAAGCAATAGCCATGCTTAATGAAAGGCAAAGGGCTCTAAAGTTATATTACTCTGTTATGGAACATGAAAAATATCCCAATTGTTTCCTGTCATATATGAATTTCACACTGTTATGAAACATAAAAAGATCACAGTCATTCTCCACCAAATAATGGGTTAAAGATTTCTGCCCTAGATGGATTAATTCCATCCAAGTATTGGAACGCTAGGATGTAAAGAAAAATCCACTAAATGGAATTGTTGAAGGATCATTCCTCACACAGAGAGATTAAGGGTTTTATCCTCCTTATGTAGACACAGAAATATGAGTGCCACAAATAGGACACGCGACAATAAGATTAATACAAGCGATTGAGATTGCGGGCATGGTTTCTTTTATCAGTCCATACACCTTTGTTGATATTTACCCTAGGTTTTTATTTGTTTTCAATGAACTGATAGATATCTAAAGAGAGCTAGAATGGATCTAACTCACCTTTGGTGCTACAACATTCCAAGTCTTGCAGCTCTATCCCACTACTATCTGGTCCTGAGCTCTGCCATCAGCACGCTTGATTATGTCCCTCAGTTTCTTCTCACTCTTTAGTGTTCCTCCCTATATTCTTTCCTCTCCCTTCCATTCCCAATGCATTCTCTCTACTTTTTCCCCTCTTTTTCTGTGCTCCCCATGTATTCTTCTACTCGCATCATCTCTTTGGTTAGTTACGGCTTGCCCTTCTGGCCCAACCTCAAATGGCCCCATGTACTTCCTAACTCATCACTGGAAAACCATTTCATTTTCTAGGCCTAATCTCTTCCATCAGCATGCTTAATTATGTCCCTCAATTTCTTCTCGCTCTTTAGTGTTCCTCCCTATATTCTTTCCTCTCCCCTACATTCCCACTTTGTTCTCTCTACTTTTTCCCCTCTTTTGTTGTGCTCTCCATGTATTCTTATGCTCACATCATCCCTCTGGTTAGTTAGGCCTTTCCCTTCTGGCCCAACCTCAAATGGCCCCTGTCGTTCCTAACTCGTCCCTGGAAAACCGCTTCCTTTTCCCACCCCATTTCATGCCATTTTCCCTCCTCCCAGGTCGGCAAGGTGTGTGGGAGGGAAAAAAATATTGTTCACTATTGCAAACCATCGGCAAGCCATTGATGGTTGCATTCAGTCCTCTCCCTCCAATGTCCAATTCCCCTGTGAGTACCCCACATTTACTAGGTTCAG